>VZQC01010581.1:1070155-1171941 GCA_009823505.1 Rhizomys pruinosus | reverse complement strand
CCATCTCCTGATGTCTTCTTCAATTTCCTTCTTCAGAGGTTTAAAATTTTTGTTGTAGAGGTCCTTGGTGTCTTTGGTTAGGTTTGTTCCTAGGTATTTTATTGTTTTTGAGGCTATTGTGAGTGGGAAGGTCTCCTTGTATTCCTTCTTCAGCTGCCTACTGTTGGTGTAGAGAAAGGCTACTGATTTTTCTAGGTTTATTTTGTATCCTGCCACCTTACTGAAGCTCCTAATCATTTCTAGGAATTTCCTGGTGGAGTTCTTAGCATCCCTTAAGTAGACAATCATATCATCAGCAAAAAGGGATAGCTTGACTTCCTCTTTTCCTATTAGAACTCCTTTAATTTCCTTTTCTTGCCTTATTGCCTTAGCAAGGGATTCAAGCACTATGTTGAAAAGGAGTGGTGACAGGGGACAACCTTTCTATTGGAAGTCTAACTCACTCTTCCCTTTCTGTTCTGAAGGTTCTCCATAGAATCCACTTGGACACTCCCTCAGCAATTCCAGTTGGGGTGAGGTTGGAGGGGTGGGGGTGGTATGCTTGTTTCTGTGCTTCAGGTGGTCCTGGGAAATCCCTGATCTAAGCTCTGTGCACTCAAGTCTCACAGTGGCAACAGGCCCACCTTTTATACCAGCTAGCAGGATGACTCTGCCCCCGCAGCCACACAAGACAACAATTTAATCAAACCAATGAGAGAATTATCCAACAGGCCAGATAAGATTATCCAACAATCTACCTGGCTGAAGTACCCTGCTCCTACCTGTGCATCAGGTGGTCCTGGGAAATTCCCAATCCAAGGTCTGTGCAGTCTTTGATTTGCAGATTTACAAATAGAGACTGATACTGAGATATTCAGAAGATCTAGGACAATGTGGGTACTTTGATAAAGGAGGTAGAGATAAAACAAGGAGTAAAGACAGAAAAGCCATTCAGCAGAGTGAATGCATTGACATTGTGAATATTCTTGCATGGGGTCTTCAGGACCTGTGTGCATCACTCACAAGACAAAGGTTAATGGAAAGTTTGTCCCCTGGGGAAGTATAGGTCTTCAGGGTGAGTCACAAACAGCCAGAATCCTGCAGTAGCACAGGTAGACTGGGTGTTCTTCTCAGTCTAGAGACTACTCCCTCCATAAGAAGTCCTCCCCAGGACAGATAAATGTTCAGTTCAGGGACATGAACCATCAAACAGCTTTTCTCTGAGGAAAAGATAAGGGAAGAACAAGCTATAGACCTTGGAGTTCATTATGTCACACAGACATTCTGGAAGTTTCCAAATGAGAAGCTGTGCATTGTCATGAATGCCTGCCTTTATGATACCATGATCAAGACACAGTTTATAGGGAGATGTTTAAGGCATGACAAAGCCATGTCCTCTGTGACATAGACAGGATGATAGAAGGCATATTTGAGGCCTCTTGAGAAAAACGAAGCTGCAAAGAAATACCTCTGGGAGGAAACAGCCATGTGAAGAGTTACCTTAACATCCAAGGAAAGACTTCTTAGAAAAGCCTGGCATTAGGTGATTAAAATCAGGGAAACAAGCCACAATGAGATGTATCCAGGACACAGAAGCAAAACAAATAACTCACTTTGAAGATATAAAAGTGAGCTTGAATTCCAAATTCGTTTTGTAAGTGTAAATCCAAAATATATTAGAAATATGAGGATGAGAACAACATATGCAACAGTAGTTGGCAAAGCCACATTTGGCGCTGGCATCTTCCTTTCTCTCCCTCGTGTCCACAGGACCAGCTCCAGGCCTGGAGGAACCAATTTCATTTGTCTTAGTAACCCTATTCCCACTCTCAGTATCAGAAAGTGTGGGCAAAGATATTGAGGCATCCTGCAGAGACCACTCTCTCAATTGCCTGGTAGTTCATTAGGTTAGATAGACATTCCAAAAAGTTCCAAATAAGAAGCTTCCTGTTGCAATGAATGGCTGACTCTCTGATCCCTTGATCAAGTATAGTTTATAAGGAATGCTTCCAGACCCTCATAAGCCAAGCATTCATAGTCTTTTGTTTTATTGTCATTTTCTTTTTATTGATTTTTGTGGATTTCATATAATTTATCTTAATCATATTTAGTCCCCTCTTATAGTTATTTTCCATATATTTAAAAGATATATTTGTGTTTGCTTTTACTGAAAAGACTTTCTGAGAATCTCTTCAATTCAAAAGTTTCATTTTAATCTGGTTTTAGAGAACCAACAATATGGTATGGATTTAAACATAACATAATGGCTAGTTTATTTGAAGAATGTGGGTAACTGATTGCTACAGTCTTTATTAAATTCTTACAGAGATCTACCTGCCTCTGCTTCCCAAGTGCTGGGATTAAAGGCATATGCCACCATGCCTGGCAGTAAAGATGGTTCTTACCCACCATGTGGGTGCTGGGAATCAAACCTGGGTCCTCTGCAAGGGTAGTCAATGCTCTTAACCTCTGAGTCATTTCTCCAGCCCCAAAATTCTTAAAGAGAACTTCAAACAAATATATGAATTAATTTGTTTTAGATAACAAGTATTGGGGAATTTGCATCAGCATTTAAAAGCCATTGGAAAACTAAAATTCATTGTTATTTTTCCTGAGCTGCAAACCGTATTATCAATAAAAGATGACAAATTTTCTACCCTCTTTAAATCTTGATTTACCATAAGCATACTAGTCTTGAAGAATAAAATAATTTCTTATTGTCTAAACCTTCAGAATTTATACAAAATTATCAGTAAGATAGGCCTATACATTTATGAAGTCATAAATAATTAACAATAAACTTCAGCCAGGTATGGCGGTGCACAACTTTAATTCCAGTATTCGGGAGGTAAAAGCAGGGAGATTTCTATGAGGGTTTCATATAAATACTAGATGTTTCTGTCAATATTTAATGAATAGGAATTAGATATACGGTTTATGTCCCAGGACTTGAAAATTCTAGGAACCAGCTTACAATTCTGTCTACCATATCTGTATACAAGTTCATTGTCAGAGAAACACTGCAGCTAAAAACACTTGAGAGACAACAACAAATGAACCCTAAACTCAACAGACAGGAAGAAATAACAAAAATCAGAGCAGAAATCAATGAAATAGAAACAGAAAACAATACAAGGAATCCAAAAGCTGGTTCTTTGAAAAGATAAACAAAATAGACAGACCTCTAGCCCAGTTAACCAAAAGAAAGAAAGAGCAACTCCAAATCAATAGTATTCATGATGAAAGGGGAAACATCACAACAGACAAAGAAAAGATCCACATAACCATATGAGAACACTTCAAAAGAGATTACTTCCGAAGAGGGCATTGGATATCCTGGTACTAGAGTTACAGATGGTTGTTAGCTGCCATGTGGGTGTTGGGAATCAACCTGGGTCCTCTGCAAGAGCAGTCAGTGGTCTTAACCACTGAATCATCTCTATGACCCCATGTTTGCACTTTTTGCATTATTGAGGTAAATTTATGAAATTTATATGCATTAAATTCTTAGTTAAAAGTAGATTAACTTAAAAAAACAAAAAATATAAATTATCTTTTAAAAACATAATGTAAATATATCAAAATGTACTGTTTGGCAGCTTTTGACAAAGGCACAGTGCCTCATAACTACCCAACCCAACCAAAATTTTGAATTGTTTCATCAAAAGTCTTCTGTGTCCAGTGCAGTCAAGTCCTCCTCAGTTTTCAGCTCTAAGAAACAACCTATCTACTTCTCAATCTAGAATTTTGCCTTTTTTAATAATCTCAAATAAGTGGAGTAATAGAACATGCAGTGTAGTAGTCACTTTCCTTGTTGCTGTGACCAAATACCTAATAAGAAGCACCTTAAATGGGAAAGGGCTCTTTGGGCTTAAAGCACAAATGAACACAGTCCATCATGGTGGGGAGAGCTTGGTGGGAAGAATTTGAGGGGACTGGTCACACTGTACCTTCAGTTAGGAAGCAGAGAGAGGGCAGCATGGAGGCCACAGGACCACTGTCTCACTTCTGTGTATCTACCTCTAAATCTTCCCATAACTTGCCAAACAGTCCCACAGGTTAGGAAAATGTGCGCAAACACATAAGCATATGAAAGACACTTCACATTTTAAACCACAACATGTACCCTCTTGATTCTAACTTTTTTTCTGAGCAGAATGTTTTCAGATGTATTCAAGCTGTGCTTATCATAGTTCATTTCTTTTTATTGCCGAGCAAGGTCCACCATATGGGTTTACTAATTTATTTATTCACTTAGTTATATAGTCTACCTGTTAAGCATTGCAACCTATGACTATGCTACCTTACATGGCTAAGGGAACTTTGGTTGATGTGGTTTAAAGTTACAAACACTAAGATGAAGAGGAAATCCTGGTTTATCTGGGTTGGCCAAAGATAAGCATAAAAATCAGAAAGATGGAACACTGGAAATATCTGAAAGTCTGTTGCTTCTAATGGAGGAGCCTATAGGCAAGAATGAGAGAGGAGTCCAGGCCAGCTGGGGCTATAGGGAGACCCTGTCTCAAAAAAATAAAGAAAAAAAATGAGAGAGGAGACATTAGTATCCAAAGTTAACATACAGGTATCAGCCTGCAAGGGAATGGATTTCAACATCACCTGGACAAGTAGGGACTATTTTTCTTCTTTTAATATTTTTTTATTTTATGTATATGAACATATTGCCTGCATGTAGGTAGCTGCATCTGAGTTTTGCAATGCCTGCAGAGGTTAGAAGACTATGTCAGATCCTCCTGGAATTGGAATTATGGACAGTTGTTTGCCACTATGTGGATGCTGGAAATCAAATCCAGGTCCTCTGTAAAAGCAGTCACTGCTCTTAAGTGCTAAGCAGTCTCTCCAGCCCCAAAGGACTATTTTTTCTATAAAGCTTCCAGAAATGGAGGCAGCATTATTTTAGTCTGATTTTCAGCAGCATGATTTTAGCCAGAAATAAAAAGCAGTATTTCTGTTCTTTCTTGATTTCTATTGCTGTGATAAAACACTGACCCAAAACAACTCCTGGGAGAAGGTTTACTTCAATTTACAGATTAACATTCCATCACCCAGGGAAGACAAGATGGAGCTCAAGGCAGGAACTTGGAGGCAGGAGCCAAGAGCACAGACCAGAAGGGAATGCTGCTTACTGCCTGCTCACTGTGGCTTGCTCAGCTATCTTTTTTATGCAGTTCAGTCCCTATAGTGGGCTGGGTCTTCCTAAATCCATCACCAGGTAAGAAAATGCTTCAGAGACATGCCCTCAGGCCAATTTAAACGAGGAAATGTCCCAAATGAAGAATTGCTGCTGCTTTTGTAGCAATAGAAAACTAGATTTAGTCGGTTCCTAATTTGGGGTAACTATGAGAATGCATTCATACTGGTCAGAGCTTTCAGTGCTGTGATAAATGGCTGAGAGAAACAATTTTAGAATATGAAAGATGAATTTCAGCTCACAGTTTCACAGGTGTCTGTCCCTGTTTGTCTGATTCTGGTACACAGTGAAGTCAAACATCAGAGCACGACAGCATGCAGCAGAGCTGTTCCTATCATGATGAGCAGGAAGAAGGAAAGGGCTGGGGAGGAAGGGGATGGTGATAAGTGTAGTCCCAAGAGCACTTCCTCCAAAAGGGCCCTGTCTCTGTAAGTATCCAAGGCCTCACAAGAATGCCATTGAATTACAACTCCATCTAAGGGTTAATCCATTTGTGAAGGCAGTGAGTCCACCAACTAGGTGCTTAGTCTTCCACACGTGAACCCATGAACATTTCCTACAAATCCAAATTGACTGCTACATGTGGAGGACATGTAGTAGTCACAACTTTCTTTATGAACCTGAGCTTCGGTTTCCCTGGAGCAGAAGTGAGGAATTGTTTAAGTGTATGTTTAATCAATTAGAAATTAAAAAGAAAAGTTTCTCATGATGAATGACTTCATCATTTTGCATATTGACACTTTAAATATGAGAATTTCATTTGTCCTAAGCCTTTATCAGCCTTTGGTATTGACAGACAATTTTTCAGTTGTTGACTGTGTTCTAAGTGTGTGTTAGTTTATGGTTTTGTTTACATTTTCGTAATGACTAATGAGTTTGACTTGATGAACTGTCTGTTCAATTTTCTTACCAATTTTAAATTGGGCTGTTAATTTTCTCATTATTGGATTTGGAATGCTCATATAGTCTGGTATGTTTATTCCCTACTGCTGTGGATGTTACCACTAATTTGGTGGCTTACAACAATATTCATTTATTATCACACAATTTGTGTGTCAAAATTATGGCCACAGCATCACTGAATTCCTTCATACTGTCTTTTTTTAAAATTTATTATTTTTTATGTATGAGTGTACAGTCTGCATGTAGGTTGGTGCACCCGTGTCATGCAATGCCGCAGAAGTCGGAAGTCAGAAGAGGGCATCGGATTCCCCTGGAACTGGAGTTAAAGACGGTTCTTAGCCGCCATGTGGGTGCTGGGAACTGAGCCCGGGTCCTCTGCAAGAGCAGTTGGTGCTATTAACGCTGAGCCATCTCTCCAGCCCCCATACTCTCTTAAAAGATAAATCTGAGGTGTCTGCAAGCTGTCGTCTCATCCAGTCTCACATGGAGCTCAGGGTTCTCTCCTAAGCTCATTTTTTAAATTATTGGCAGAACTTAGTTCCTTGTTGCGAAAGGTCCCATTTTCTGATTGGCCATTTGGCAGAAGTTTCTGTCAGTTCTGGGTGATCCAACACCCTCTTCTGGCCTCCACAGGGATTGCACGACATGAGCGCACTTACCTACATGCAGGAAATACACTCATACAAATAAAACAATAAAAAAATAAATAAATGAAATATTAAAAAAATAAAGTAAGAGGAATCACTCTTCAATCTTTGAGATAGATTCTCCGCACACAAGTGGCTTTCAGTCACATTTCCCACATAAAGAAATCCAACCAAGGAAGCTATTGTCATATAAATACTATTTGTTTCTGTCAGTAGTAGTCAATGAATAGGAATTAGATATACGGTTTATGTCCCAGCACTTGAAAACTCTAGGAACCAACTTAGAATTCTGTCTACCATATCTGGATACAAGTTCATTGTCAGAGAAATTATTTACTAATTTAAAAAAAATTCAAGGAACAGAAGTATGCGCTTTTGAATTATACTTTTATGTGTCAAGTTTTGAGTGCCATGTCTACAAAAAAGTTTGTGTAACCAAAGGGCACAAAGATTTTCTTCTATTTTTTTCTTCTATAACTTTTACGATTTTAGGCTTTACAACTGAATAATGACTGAATTACCTTCTTCATATGCTGTATAAGTATGGGAACAAGGTTTTTTTTTATTACTATTTGGTCATAAGAACATAGTTGTTGTTATACAGGTTCACACAAAAGTTTGTTAAAAGTCTTTTTTCCAATGGACTGATCTTATGCCTTTGTCCAATGTCAATATTATGTATATACACTCATGAGTTATGTGTTATCTTACTGCCACCATCTGAATGACTGTAGTCTTACGCTAAAATTAGATGAGCAAGACCTTCGTACATGCTCTCCTTCAAATATATTTTGACTATATTTTATATCATATTTATATTTATAAGATAGAATATATTTGCCTTACCAAGTATATGTTAATATTAACTTGTCAATTGCAAAAGAAATATTTTCCTGGGACACGAATTTGGCTTTTGCTAAATCTATAATTAAGTTTGAGGAAATTGGAGTGTGGAGAGATGGCCTAGCAGTTAAGAGCAGCTTGCAGAGGACTCAGGTTCAATCCCCAGCACCCACATGGCAGCTGAAAACCATCTTTGACTCCAGTTCCGGGGGAGTCCAACACCCTCTTCTGACCTCCGTGGCATTGCATGACACGAGTGCACAAACCTACATGCAAACAGTACATTCATACACATAAAAAATAAATTAAAAAATTGAAAAAAAAGTTTGAGGAAATCTTTCATATTAACAATATTGAGTCTTCCAATCTATGCATGTGATACAGCTTACCATTTATTTTGAATATCTTTTTTCAGTGTTTTGCAGTTATCAGGTACTGTCCATGGACATGATTATATTTTTTCCATATATCTAATGTTCATTGGTGCTATTATAAATTTTTTATTTCAATTCGATGGTTTTTATTGCTAGCCTATAGAAGTATATTCACTATATATTGATGTATTGACTTGGCATAGTTTGAATCCTGCATCAATCCTATAGATTTTTAAATATTCTTTGGAATTTTCTCACATAGACAATCATGGCACTTGAAGTAGGCACAACTTCATTACCGGCCTTGCATGCTTTTTACTTCTTTTATGATTTCTCCTTTATTCTTTACTCTAGGGCCATCTATTTGTTGCTTGTGGCAGTGCTTATGATATAACATTTGATCAAGTACTTTATAAAAGGAAGGATTTATTTGGGCTCAGTTCCAGGATCCAGTCCATCATGGTGGATGGTTCAGAGGGAGAGGAGCTTGGGCAGCCCATCACACTGCACGGACAGTCCAGAGGTGGAGGGAGCTGAGTGCTCCTGCTGTGCTGGTTGTTCTTTTTCATTGGATTTGGCAGTTCAGGTAGGTCATCCTACCTCAGTTCACCTAATCTAAACTCCCTCACAGACATGCCAAGAGATTTGCCTCTAAGGTGACTATTCTTTATCATGTTGACAATCAATATAAACCATGCCAGAGCTCCAGCTTACTGCTGTTCAACAGGAAAAGTACTCATACTTTACCCTAATTTTACACATAACTGTCTTCACCACTAGAAAGTTATCTGTTGGTATTATGCAGATTTATTTTATTAGAATTAGAAACTTTTCTTCTTTTTATTGTTTTATATACATATTACAAGATTATGTTACAAATCAAATCTAGACCCATGTCCCCCTCCCTGCCCCCCTACCCCACCAGAGCTCATGCATTCTGCCAAACATGTTTTTCATCTTTTTCTCAGTCTTTCTCAAAATTAGAATTTTTCTTCTATTCTTAGGTTATTGACTAGATTTTACTATTAAACCATGTTGACTAGTGACAAATACTCTTTGGGCCTCTGTTAAGAGGATTATAAGGTTTTTTATTATTGTTCTGTTGGGATGATGAATTACGTTGATTTTTTTCCAAACTGAATTAACCTAGCATTGTTGGGAAAAATCCAGGAGAGATTATCATTATTTATATATTATTTTCTTTGGCATGCTGAAATATTAAGAAATTTGCTTTTAACCTCATAGAGCTTGCTTAACTCTTGCTGTCTTTTCTTATGACTTATTTGTCTTGAGATTAGGTTAATCTTAATCTTACAGGTTGAGAAGTGTTCTATTTTCTTCCTTACAAATAGAATTGGGGGCTGGAGAGATAACCTAGTGGTTAAGAGCACCGACTGCTCTTGCAGAAGATCCGGGTTCGATCCCCAGCACCCACATGGCAGCTGAGAACCGTCTGTAACTCCAATTTCAGGAGAACTCCAGTTCCAGGGGGAATCTGACACCCTCTTCTGACCTCCACTGTATTGCACGACATGGGTGCACAAACCTACATGTAGACAGTACACTCATACACATACAAAAATAAATAAAATTAAAGAAAATAAAAAATAGAATTGAGTTTGTTTTCTTTAAATTCTTATAGACTTTATCAATGACACCTTCTAAACATAGAATATCATTCCTGATTATAGTTTTTCTCACCATTTTTATACCATGAATCCTATTTATTTTAAAGTTATAGAACAATCTATTACATTTGTTTTTTTTTAATTTATTTATTTATATATGTATATTTTTTTTATCAAATCTGGACCAGTGCCCCCCATCCCCTCCCACCCCACCAGAGCTCATGCATTTTGGCAATCTCTTTCTCAGTCTTTCTCAATATTCTCCATGAGGAAGTTAACTGTTTTGAGCAGAAGTTCACTGTTTCAGTCAGTTCTTTGATGCAGTCCTTTCTGTTGTTGTTGTTGTTTCCAATATGCATCACTCCCAACTGCTTTTGCTCAAGGGGCTGTGCACAAGAAATACTTACAACTGGGTAATTGGCACTAGCATCCACAGATGAGGGATACCATTCGTCGTTTGTTTTTCTGGGATTCTGTTACTTCACTCAGCATGATGTCCTCTAGCTCCAGCCATTTTCCTGCAAAGTTCGTGATGTCGTCTTTCTTTACTGCTGCATAGAACTCCATTGTGTAGATGTACCACATTTTCTCTATCCACTCATCAGTTGAGAGACATTTGGGTTGGTTACAGCTCCTTGCTATTGTGAAGAGAGCTGAAATAAACATGGCCATGCATGTATCTCTGTGGTGGGGTGAGTTTTGAGGGTACATGCCTAGGAGTGGTATGGCTTGGTTGGGTGGCAAGTTCATTCTAAGTCTTCCAAGGGTTCTCCATACCACTTGCCATAGTGGCTGTATGAGTTTACATTCTCACCAGCAGTGGATGAGTGTTCCCCTTTCCTCTCCAGCATTTGGTATCATTTGTTTTCTTGATCCTAGCCAGTCTTATTGGAGTAAGATGATATGTTTTATTTTAAATGCTTCTGTTATTTTCTTTTTTTAATTTAATTTATTTATTTATGTGTATAAATGTACTGTCTGCATGTAGGTCTGTGCACCCGTGTCGTTCAATGCGGAGGAAGTCAGAAGAGGGTGTGGGATTCCCCTGGAACTGAAGTTCTCCTGGAATTGGAGTTACAGACGGTTCTCAGCCGCCATGTGGGTGCTGGGGATTGAACCCAGGTCCTCTGCAAGAGCAGTCGGCACTCTTAACCACTAGGCCATCTATCCAGTCCCATAAGATGATATCTTAAAGTGCTTTTGATTTGCATTTCCTTAATGATTAGTGATGTTGAACACTTCTTAAGGTGTTTCTCAGCCATCTCTAATTCCTCACTTGTGAAGTCTCTGTTCAGCTCTTTGCTCCATCTATTGAGTGGGTCATTTGTTTTCTTTCTTCTTTGTTTTTTGAGTAGTTTATATATTCTGGAAATCAATGCTTTGTCAGATGTATCTGCAGTGAAGGTTTCCTCCCACTCTGTGGGATTTCTCTTCACTTCCTTGATTGTTTCTTTTGATGTACAGAAGCTTTTGAGTTTGATGAGGTCCCATTTGTCAATTGTCGACCTTAATTCTTGTGCAGCTGCTGTCTGATTTAGGAAGTCTTTTCCTACGCCTATGTCTTGTAGTCTGCTGCCAACTTTTTCTTCTATCACCTTCAGAGTTTGGGGTTTCACGTTGAGGTCTTTAATCCATCTGGAGTTGACTTTTGTACAGGGTGAGAGGTAGGGGTTTAATTTCATTCTTCTACAAGTGGTGATCCAGTTTTGCCAACACCACTTGCTGAAGATGCTGTCTTTTCTCCATTGTGGCTTCTTGGCCCCCTTGTCAAATATGAGATGGCTGAAATTGTATGTGCTCAGATTTGGATCTTCGGTTTTGTTCCATTGGTCAACAGGTCTGTTTTTGTGCCAGTACCAGGCTGTTTTTATGACTATAGCCCTGTAGTATAGTTTGAAGTCTGGTATAGAGATCCCCCCTGTGTAGTTCTTTTCACTCAGGGTTGTTTTGGCTATTCGGGGTCTTTTGTTTTTCCAAATGAGTTTAAGGACTTTTTTTCCAAGCCTGTGAAGAAACTATTGGGGATTTTGATTGGAATTGCTTTAAATCTATACAAGAGTTTCGGTAAAACGGACATTTTTACAATGTTAATTTTCCCAATCCATGAGCATGGGAGGATTTTCCATCTTCTGATGTCTTCTTCAATTTCTTTCTTTAAAGGTTTAAAATTTTTGTTTTAGAGATCTTTGATGTCTTTGGTTAGCTTTGCTCCTAGGTATTTTATTGTTTTTGAGGCTATTGTGAGTGGAAAGGTCTCTTCGAATTCCTTCTCCAGTTGCTTGTTCTTGGTGTAAAGAAAGGCCATTGATTTTTTTAGGTTAATTTTGTATCCTGCCACTTTGCTAAAGCTGTTAATCATTTCTAGGAGTTTTCTGTTGGAGTTTTTAGCATCCTTTATGTAAACAATCCTATCATCAGCAAATAGGGATAGCTTGACTTCCTCTTTTCCAATTAGTACTCCTTTAATTTCCTTTTCTTGCCTTATTACTCTAGCAAGTGTTTCCATCACTATACTGAAGAGGAGTGGTGACAGGGTGCAGCCTTGCTGAGTTCTTATCTTTAAAGGGAATGTTTCTGTCATTTCCCCATTTAGGATGATATTGGCTGTGGATTTCCTGTATATGGCTTTGATAACATTGAGGAATGATCCCTCCAATCCAATTCCTTCTAGGACTTTAAGCATGAAGGGATGCTGGATTTTGTCAAAGGCTTTTTCAGCATCAATTGAGATGATGGTGTGGTTCTTGTCTTTCATTCCATTTATGTGTTTGATGATGTTTATTGATTTTCATATGTTGAACCATCCCTGAATCTCTTTCATTTGTAAATGAGCTTTGAGACTGTATCTTCAGGAAATTTTCTAGTGTCCAACTTTCAAGTCATGAAATTATTCATAGAAAATCTAATTGTCCACTTACTACCCGGATACTCTATAGTGATGTTTCCTCTCCAGTTCACCATTATGAAAATTGATGTCCTTGTCTTTGCTGTCCTTGTCTCTCTGGCTATGGATTTATCAATTTTACTGACCCTTTGTAAGAACCAATTTTCAGTTTCACTGATTTTCTATTATTTTGCTTTCAACTTCATTAAATTTTGTTTTTGATGTTATATTTTTCCCTTGTAATTAGTTTGACTTATTCATGTTTTGTTTGTTTGTTTGGTAAGGAAAAACTTGGTATCATTCTTTTTTTAACTTAAACATTTGTTGTTGTACATGCCTGCTGACTATTCTTTAACTGGATCACAGCAGTTTTAATGTTTTTATTTCTGTTCAAAGCCAAATATTTTTAACTTTTCTTAGGAGTTCTTTTGACCTATAAGATATTTATTTAATTTTTAAATTTTATAACATTTAGCGATTGTCTAGATAACCTGTGTTAATGATTTGGGCTTAAATATATAAGGTCAAATAAATAATTTGTAGGATTTCAAGTCCTTAATATGTTATCATTTGTTTTATTGTATATTTTGGTGAATGTTACATGTGCACTTGAGAATGAATCTTCTGTTGGTGCTTAAGTGCTGTGTTCTGCATATGGCATATAGACCATGCTGACTGATAATGTCATTTGAGTATATTGTAGTATTACAAATTTTCTTTCAACATGATTGGCAGAGAAATAAATGTTGACATCTCCTATTTAAACCATGGATTTTTATGTTTCTCTTTTCAGTTCTTTTAACTTTTGCATTGTTTATTTTAACTGTAATTTTACACAAGTACACATTCATAGCATACCTTCTTGATCAATTGACACCTGTATTGTTGTGTGATATCTCTAGCCCAGTTACTGTGTGTATGTGTGTTTGTGTGTGTGTGTGTGTGTGTGTGTGTGTGTGTGTGTTTGATGCTAGGAATTGAACCCAGAGCCTTAATCATGTAGACAAATGCTGGAACTCTGAGCTATATCTCCTGTTCCATCTTAGCTTTGTTTGGATCAGTGTTAGTATGGTACTTCTTTCTTCATTGTTTTAAAATTAAACCTACCTCTCTCTGTACTTATATTGAAAATAAGTTTCTTAAAGACATAGTTTTCTCTTGATTTTGTTTTTCTACCCTCCAGTTTCTCTATTTTAGTTATATGTTTGAACTTCTTGAAATATATGAATCTTCAATATAAAAAGAATTTAATTAGAGTTGCCACATAGCAAGGGATAATGCCCTTCCAGGAGCCACAGGCTATCAAATAAAAAAGCCCAATGTCAGACAGTAGGCAGTTGTTGACCAAGGATGTCCCACAGACCTTCAAACAATACTGGCTTTTGCCATTGCTCTTAGTTACTCACCAGAACTTGATGGTAAGACCTATATAGTCATAGAACAAACAAGGAAATATCAAACTAGTACTCATCTCAAAGCTTCATGTCTACTGGCTACCTTTCATAGTACTGGAAAGTTATGCATGCTACTGGAAGAAAAATGTGGTCATTCAAAAAGAAAAAAAAAAGAGCACAGTTGTTTTGCCTGTCTTACTGGCAAGTGCAGCTACCCTGTGGCTGCCACTGCTTTTGCCATCCTTCAAAGACATGAAACACAGCTTTTTAATCTTCCAATATGGACTGAAGGCTCATGTGTCTCCAAGAATTCTCCAAACCTTCATTGCCAGATGGGGACTCCTGAGACATCCAGCTTGTGGACTGAGCTACTACTGGGATTTCAGCCTCTTCAGAGTAGAGATTGCCATTGTTGTAATACCCAGGCTGTATCATGGAGACCAGTACAGGAAGATCAAGACAGGATGCAGTGCTTACTGGACCTCATTTGGTGACCATGGGAAGGGAAAACCCCAGTGTGAAGCACAAGGGTAGAACTGATGTTGGTTTGGGCTTGCCAAGGAGGAGCCTTCAAACATGACATCTTTCAGCCTAATAAAAAAAATCATAAGCTGAAGATGCTAAGACCTCTGATATATGTGACATGCATATATGCATATTTTGGAGTGATGCATATTGGAAGGAATAATAACAACAACAACAAAAAGACTGGGTCAAAGAACTAACTGAAATGGTGAACTTCTGCTTGAAACAGTAAACTTCTGCACTGAGAGTTTTGAGAGAGACTGAGAAAAAGATGAAAAACATGTTTGGCAGAATGCATGAGCTCTGGTGGGGTGGGGGACAGGGAGGGGGCACGGGTCTAGATTTGATTCGAAATTTTGTACGAAATGCACAAAGCCTCAATAAAAATTGGCTTTAAAAAAAAGAAAAAAAAAAGAAAAAAATGTGGTTGTCAACCTTACCCAGCTGTGAACCCTGTAAGTTACTGTAACACGTGGCCTGGCAAGATATGCCCCCTTAGTGCAACAGTGGCACAAATGTTATGAAAGTAGCCAACTATTTCCTGATAGGATTTAAGGCATGCTTCACAAGATGGAGTTCATGACTGCCACTGTTATCAGGGTCTAGAACTTGTGGATAGTCAAGTCACAGGCCATAAGGGAGAATTTACAACTACTATTCTGCTAAATAGACTCCTAACGACTTACTCCTACTTATTGTTATGCTACCCATAAATTAGTTTATCTCTCAACTCCCACTAGAGAAGCTTCTTCCAGCAGATGGCAACTAGCGCAGAGGCCTGTGGCTGGTCAATGTGCAGAGTAAGAGACTATGGATTGCTCAGTCCCAAATGGGATACCTATATAAAAGCTTCTCCCAAGGCTCAATGATCATTATGGAGGAATGGGTGGGGAGATTGTAAGAGCTAGTGGTGAATACCAGGAAATTGTGCTGGCTAGACACAACAGGGCAGTTGTACAAATGAACCACAATATTTGCTACAGCATGGACAAGACCCATGCAAACCCAAGTCAGACAAAAGCCCAGCATGAATGGGGGAGCTGGACAAGAAGCCCCAGACCTAGCTGAGGAGGTAGTGGGAACTGATAGCACCTGAGACAGGGAAGAATCAGTTTTAAGTGGATTGACCAGGCTCCAAGGGATGGGCCCACACCTAAGATCATTTGAAAAAACAACAAATTGGGGCTGGAGAGATGGCCTAGCGGTTAAGAGCGCCGACCGCTCTTACAGAGGACCCGGGTTCGATCCCCAGCACCCACATGGCGGCCAAGAACCGTCTGAAACTCCAATTCCAGGAGAACTCCAGTTCCAGGGGAATCTGACACCCTCTTCTGACCTACGCAGCATTGCCCGACACGGGTGCACAGACTTGCATGCAGACAGTACATTCATACATGTACAGAAATAAATAAAAATTAATAAAAAAAATTTAAAAAAGAAAAAACAACAAATTAGACTTCAAATATCTTTAGAAATGAAAAGGAAAATGGATGAAGTCACAGGGTAGTGAGGTGGGGGTGGAGATGGAAGAAGGGGTCTGAATATGTTCAAAAGAAATTGTATGAAATTCTCAAAGAATTAATAAAGATATTTTTTAAAAATGGTTCTGAGAACAAATTACTTTTTATTCTTATTCTTCAATAACTCTTGAAATATATCTTTGGCAATTAAGTTCTTGTCTTCACTGAACCTAAGGTGGGGAAAAGGATTAAAAAATGGAGTTTTCAGTACATAAGAAGAAGGGAAAAACTGAGAATACAAGAGCCCATGGGGTAGTTAGCAAAGAGATACAAGGTCCTTAAATTCTCTGCAAACCCAGACTTAATATTGTGTTACAGTACAATAGGAACTAAGGACAAGCTTAGACTTTGAAGGAGGGAAGATAAGAGGCTATCATCAACCAGATGTTCAGATAAATAGCTGACAACCCCCACCCCCAGCAGTTTTGCTTAATGCTATCCTATTTTAGCTTTTAGTACAATTTAAGAGTGAACACACACTCTGACTGACAAATATATTTGCTCAAGTTCTCCTCCATTATAATTCCATTAATATCTCTGGGCCCAGAGCCAGACACAAACATCTGGGAGGGATTATGTTTTCACACTGATAAACATGCAGATGTTTAAAATTATTTTTAAGGAATTTTATCCCTAAATGTTATTAAGACCAAATAAAAATTTAAATGGAAAATATGTGATCAAGAATGATATGGACATGTTCTGAAACAGGGACTTTTAAATATTTAAATGTAATAAAGCAATACTTTCATATGACTACAAATTAATCCATAAAGAAATATAAAAGAATATTTAAAGTTTGTCTCCCTAGTTTTTGACAAGTCAAGTTGTTTAATTTTGCCATGTAATTTATCTTACACCTGTTTGCAATTTCTTGGCAAGACCGGGGTTCCAATCAGGGCCTCAAGTAAGCCAGGCAAGGGCTGTCATAGGGCCCTTTAGCCAACCACTATTTGAATCTTTTAATAATTTTTGTAGTTTTATACACATTTCCAAAGAATAAACCTCCCACTCAATTTTTTTTTGTTTGTTTTGGTTTTATTTTTTAATTTAAAAATTTTTTTTTGGTCTTTTCGAGACAGGGTCTCCCTGTCTGTCCTGGAACTCACTCTGTTGACCAGGCTGGCCTTGAACTCACAAAGATCCACTTGCCTCTGCCTCCCAAGTGCTAGGATTAAAGGCGTGCACCACCACACCCGGCGGTTTTGGTTTTTTAAAACATGGGTCTCCCCATTGCCCTAGCTAGCTGGAACTCACTACTTAGACCAGGCTAGCTTTGATCTCACAGAAATCTGCCAACCTTTGCCTTGGAGTGCTGGGATTAAAGTCCTGTGACATCATGCCCAACTACACCTTAATTTTTAAAGCAATAAATATTGTTTAAGTATTAGCTCTCTAAATAAATTTTGAAACACTGGTTAATTTAATCATGTTTTTCCCTTGCACAATTTCAGTTTTGTGCTATTAATTTAATTCATGAGTTATTGTTTTATGGCTTAAAATAACATACTTAAGCCAGTGCTTCATCCATGAAATTTTTAGATTATATTTCACATCTCACCACTGTATGAAATGAGAAGCAGAGTTCCCAGACTCTCCCTATCACCAGCCTTGCTCACTGAGTCTTGTCAGTCCTAATCCTATCTTCACATTCTTAGGTCTGTAACATTTAAATTCTGCTTCAACATTCTGGTAAAGATATCCGATCACTATCTAGAGGAAGATGATGATACTGGAAACCCGAGCAAGATAATACATCCTGATCAAGTAGGATTTATCCCAGGAACAAGAAAGGGTTGGATAACATTTAGAAAGGGCAGAGAATGCAAATAATATTATTTTTAGAATAAATGAAAAATGCATATTTTAATAGATGTAGCATAATCTTTTGGCAAATTTTCCCATCCACATAAATTTTAAATAAAAGAGACAGCTCTAAGCCAGGTAGAAATAGGATAGATCCTTGGTCTGGTTTGCTTCTCTATTGCTGTGATAAAAACCCTGACCAAAATCTACTTGGAGAGGAAAGGGTTTATTTTATTTTATATCTCCCAGATCAGTTTATCACTGAGGGAAGTCAGAGTAGGAATTCAGGGCTGAAGCCTGGAGGCAGGAGCTGTAGCACAGCGAGTGGAGGAATGCTGCTTACTGGCTTGCTTTCCTGATCTTTGCTCAGTGTGCCTTGTTGTACCATACAGGATCACCTGCCCAGGAACGGCACCACCTACAGTGGGCTGGGCACTCTCACTTTATTCAACAATCAAGAAAATGCCCCATAGACATGGCCATGGGCCGATCCAATAGGGTCAATTCCTGAACTGAGGTTCCTTCTACCTCGGTGGGTCAAGTTGACAACTGAAGCTATCAACACAATCATTAGGACTTTTGTTAATGCCAAGCATGAAGAAGCCTGCATCTGCAGGCATGTGTCATGGAGAGGCACTGAATACTGCCCTCTCACACCCAGGAACAAGACAGAAATGTCTGTTGCTCTCACCATCTTTATTCGTCACTGAACTAGATGACCCAACCTATGATCTAAAGCTCCAGTCATGCTACACAGCCCTGTATATACCATAGTTTGCAACTACTCAGCTACTCAGATCCCACATCTAAACCCATGGCAATCCAGCTAGAATCTTTGATTTTTTATGGTCATTCCCCCAAACTGCTTTTTTTTTATTGAGCATTTGTACAATTCATACAATGGTTACCAATCAAACCCGTCCCTCCCATGCCTCAACTCCCCATCAGAACTCATTCATTACAGTATCTAAGCTAAGCCCTATCCAGTCAAGCTCCCAAACCCAGATGCCCTTCTGTGCAAATAGATCCACTGGATTGAGTCAGCATATTTAGGAATCCTAGGTAAGGCATACTCTTCCTCACCCAACAGTAATCAGTCTCTGTCCAGGGTCAGTCCTCCACCCCTTTCTCTTGCTCTGCTTTGAGACCTTGTCCCAGTTGTCATGGGTCCAGTGTCTGATGCCGACATTGCCACAAGTTTACATGTGAACACTTATAGTCAGTTGTAAGTCACTGGTTCTCTATGTTCATGCACTGGTTCTTAAAATCTTTCTGCCCACTCCTCCACAATGATCCCTGAGCTGTAGGTAAGTGAGGTTTAACATAGGAGCCCCAGCCAGGGATACACACTTTGGGGGCTCTCATTCTTAGAAGCTTGCCTAGTTGTGGCCTTCTGTTTGCATCACACTCTATTGTGTAAGGAAGCTTTACTGGTGAGAATTGAGGGGTGCACTCATTTTTACTTTGCCCCTCATTCTGTATGTAAATCTGTCTCCTAGGAACAGGACTTTTTCAGATGTATATGTCTGTGTCTGACCACTTGTCAGATTCTGCTCTGGCCTCCTCCATCTTTTGCAAAGAGTAGCTTTTGTGGTGAGTGGCAATGATATGTTTGTCTGTAAAAATAGCATTCCATAGTTAGTGTATGGTAAGAACTTTCATTTGTCTAGAGATATGACTCTGATAGGCTTTTTTCTAGGCCCTTTGTCCGCTCCAGCCTTGCGCATTTGGCTGAGTTTATAGTGGCTCTCATGGGTTCACTTCCATTGATAGCTGTTGACCATCCCCCAGACAACAGTGCCTCTACTGCACCAATAGAGGTCGTTTGCTGAGGAGCTCATCGTGATCATTAGAGTTTGGTGCTGGGTTGTACCATTGATTGATTTTCTCTCATAGCAGTGTGCACATTGTCTAGCAATATGAGAGCTTAACTTCAGGTAGAAGGCTTCCAAGTCAGTTCCTGTTCCATTAATCGAAGTGCTATCCCTGAAGCATGTCCTATTCTGAACAGTAGGGCTTTATTTTCTACTCCTGGTAGATAATCAAGAGCTTCGGAGGCAGCCTGCCTTGTTTTGAGAGTCACTTGGATTGCTCTTACCAACCATTCCAAGGGAGGAATCCTCTGTCTTGCACTGTGCTCCCTGCCATACAAGTACCAGGTTGCACATGTTCACTAACGTTCAAAGAGTGTATGTGAATTTCTCATGGGAAACACTCTGTGTTTCCTGGCCTCTATAGCTCTAATCATCTCTATTCTTTCTTCTTTCCTTATTACCCCCCCCCCCCCTTTCTTCCAAGCCCCAGCCCCCCATCATCCTCCCCCTTTCCCTCTCCTGACCCTTCCACCTCCCATTATACCCCCGTTTGTCTCCTCCTCCTCTCCTCCCAACCTCACACTCCCACCCTCTCTACCCCCCTCCCCAGTAGCTTATGTTCCGTACTCTCTCCATGTATGAGGGAGAAAATACATTGCCCGGTTTTCTTCATTTGTGTTACTTCACTCAGATTAACATTCTCTAGTTCCACCCATTTACCTGTGAATTTCATCTTTTCTTACTGCTGAGTAGGACTCCATCAAGTAGCTGTACTGTATTTTCATTATCCATTCATCAGTTGTGGGACATTTAGTTTGTTTCCATTTCTTTGCTATTGTGAAGAGAGCAGCTACAAACATGATGTACAGGTGTCTTTACTGCATGATGAGTCCTTCAGGTATATGCCAAGGAGTGGTGTAACTGGTTTGAATGGTAGGTTCACTTTTAGTTTTCTGAGAGTTCTTCACACTGCCTTCCATAGTGACTGCACTAGTCTGCATTCTCACCAACAGTGAGTGTTCCCTTTCTCTACACTCTCCCCAGCATCTCGTGTCCTTATTTTCATGATCATACCCAGTCTGATTGGGGTAACATGGAATATAAAATTGTTTTTTTTTTATCTGCATTTCTCAAATAACTAAGGATGTTGAGAAATTTTAAGGTGTTTCTTAGCCATTTTTATTTCTTTCTTCATTTGAGAATTCTCTGTTCATATCTGTATCCCATCTTTTTATTGGATTGTTTATTTTCTTGCTAATTATTTTTAGTTCTTTATATATCCTGGGTATTAATCCTCTGTCAGATGTGTAGCTGGTAAAGATTTTCTCCCACTCAGTGGGTTTCCACTTCACTTCCTTGGCTGTTTCTTTTACTGTACAGAAGCTTTGTAGCTTAATGAAGTTCCACTTTCTGATCGCTGCCCTTAGCAGCTGATGTCCCATTAAGAAAGTCCTGTGCCCCTTTTCTAAGCCTAGGGAACAATCTGTGGAAGAGGGGGCATGGAAGAATGTAAGGGCTGCGATTGGGGTGAATGGTGAAACTACAACAATATAGACTGGACACTTATTTGATCAACTTGATTGAACATACAAGCCCTCCCTGCTGGATGGTGGGACCCATGAGCTGTGTGGGTTTGGGCACAACTTCTTGCAAATTGGTTTTACATGAAGGATGCTTGTACTCACAAATTATCACTTATTGTTAAAAAAATGAAAACAAAACAAAACAAAACAAAAAAACAGAGAAAGATGCAGAAAAGTTATGGCAGAATGCATGATCTGGGATGGGTAGGGGTGGGGTGGGGGGAAGGGAATGAGAAATATGCCTGAACTGAATTGGAAAATTATGTATGAAATACACAAAGCATCAATAAAAATAAAAAAGAAGAAAGTCCTTTCCTACAGCTAGATCTTGGAGGGTACTGCCTATGTGTTCTTCTAGCAGTTTCAGAGTTTCAGACTTTATATTGAGATCTTTGATCCACTTGGAGTTGAATTTTGTGCAGGGAGAAAGATAAAGGTCTAATTTCATTCTTCTATAGGTGGTGATCCAGCTCTGCCAGCAACATTTGTTGAAGATGCTGTTTTTCTCCCATTGTGTATTCTTGACACCTTTGTTAAATTTCAAGTCACTGAAATGGTATGTATTCGTGTTTGGGTTCTTCTATTCTGTTCCATTGATCTATATGGCTATTTTTATAACCATGTTGTTTTTATAACTACAGCTCTGTAATATAACCCGAGATCTGGTATGGTGATGCATCCTGCATTGTTCTTTTTGCTCAAAATTGTTTTGGCTACATGGGATATTTTGTGGTTCCATATGAATTTTTGGATGACTTTTTCTAGTTCTGTGAAGAATGTTGTGGGTATTTTGATTGACATTGCATTGAATACATAGATTGCTTTTGGTAAGATGGCCATTTTCACAGTATTGATTCTACCTATCCACAACCATGGTAGATCTTTCCATCTCCTAGTTTCTTCCTCTATCTTTTTCTTTAAAGTTTTGAAGTTTTCATTGTAGAGATTTTTAATGTTTTGGTTAGGTTTGTTTCTAAGTATTTTTAATATATTTTTTGTCTTTTTGAGACAGGGTCTCCCTTTAGTCCCAGCTGGCCTGGAGCTTGTTCTGTAGACCAGGCTGGCCTTGAAGACACAGAAATCTGCCTGCCTCTGCCTCCCTATTGCTGGGATTAAATGTGTGTGGCACCACACCTGGCCTTTTTTTTGTATTTTATATTTTTGAGGTTAATATGAATGGGAAGTTTTCCTTGTATGCTTTTTCTGATTGCTCGTTGTTGGTATGTAAGTTGATTTTGTAACCTGCCATGTTACTAAAAGTATTAATCACTTCTAGTAGTTTTCTGGTAGAATTTTTCTGGATCTCTTATGTATAATATATCTTCTGGAAATAGGGATAATTTGACTTCTTCTTTTCCAATTAGTAATTCTTTCATTCTTTCTCTTGTCTTATTGCTCTTGCAAGGGTTTTGAGCACTGTGTTGAAAAGGAGTGAAGATAGAGGGCAACCCTGTCTGGAACGCTCCCAGTTTCTCTCCATTGAGAATGATGTTTGCTGTGGGTTCGTTATAGATTTTGAGATATGCTCCCTCCAGACATATTCCTTTTAGAATTTTTAACATGAATGCATGTTGCATTTGGTCAAAGGCTTTTTCTGCATCTGTTGATATGACCATGTGATTTTTGTCTTCAAGTCCACTGATATGTTTTATGGCATTTAGTTACATATGTTGAACCATGCCTGCATCTCTGTAATAAAGCCTGCCTGATCATGGTGGATTATCTTTTTGATGTGCATCTGCATATGGTTTGTGAGAATTTTGTTGAGTATCTTTGGATCTATGTTCATTAAGGATATGGGCCTATAGTTTTCTTTCTTTGTTGTATCTTTACCTGGTTTTGGTATTAGTGATACTGGCTTCATAGAACAAGTTTTGAAGTTCTGCCTCTGTTTATGAATAGTTTGAGGTTTTTGACTTTGTTTTTGAATAGTTTGAGCAGTATTGGCTGTACATTTTCTTTGAATATCTAGTAAAATTCTGGGCCTGGGCTTTTTTAGTCCAAAGGTTTTGTACTACTGTTTCAATTTCCTCCTTTGTCATGAGTCGGTTTAAGCTGTTGGCCTCTTCTTGATTTAACTTTGGTGGTGTCCATGTCTCTATAAATTCATCCATTTTGTTTAGATTTTCGAATTTCATGGAGTATAGATTTTTTAAGCATTTCCTTGCAATGTTCTGGATTTTTTTTTTTTTTTTTGGTGTTTGTTATAAAGTTTCCCATTTTGTCTCTGATTTTGTTGATTTGGATTTGCTCTTTCTTTCTTCTCGCTAACTGTGCCAAGGGTCTATCTATCTTGTTTAGCTTTTCAAAGAACCAGTTCTTAGATTCATTGATTTTTTTTGTATTATTTTCTTCACTTCTATTTCATTAATTTCTCCTCTGATTTTTGTTATTTCT
The DNA here is from genome assembly GCA_009823505.1 of Rhizomys pruinosus. NCBI lineage: Eukaryota > Metazoa > Chordata > Mammalia > Rodentia > Spalacidae > Rhizomys > Rhizomys pruinosus. The sequence goes on along the minus strand of VZQC01010581.1, from coordinate 1,148,435 downwards.
TTCCATCTGCTAGGTTTGGGGTTCATTTGTCCTTACCTTTCCAGAGTTCTGAGTTGTGCTGTTAAGTCTTTTACATGTGTTCTTTCTGATTTTTTAATGTAGGCTCTAAGAGCAATAAATTTCCCTCTTAGGACTGCTTTTAAGTTGTCCCAGAAGTTTTGTTGTGTTGAATTCTCATTTTCGTTTAGTTCCAAGAATGCTTTTATTTCTTTGTTAATTTCTTGTTTAATCAATTGGTCATTCAGTAGTGTATTATTTACTCTCCATGAGTTCCAGCAGTTTTTGGAGCTTCCTTTGCTGTTGATTATAAGCTTTATTGCACTGTGATCTGACAGAATGCATGGGATTATTTAAAATTTCTTAATTTGTTGGATTTTGTTTTGCATCCCAGAATGTGATTAATTTTAGAAAAGCTTGCATGTATTGCTGAATAGAAAGTGAATTCTTTTTTGAATTCTTTGGTGTGTGGGTGGAATATTCTGTAGATGTCCATTAGGTCCATTTCATGTAAGGCGTTATTTAATTCAGATGGCTCTCTGTTTATTCTTTGTCCAGTTAATCTGTCTATTGAAGAGAATGGGGTATTGAAATCACCTACTATTATTGAATTGGGGTTAATTTATGTTTCGTAGTCCTGGAGTACTATTTGTATGAATTTGGGTGCACCAGAATTTGGTGATTATAATATCTTCTTGGTCAATCATTCCTTTGATCAGAATGAAGTGACCCTCTTTATCTCTTCTGACTACTTTTAATTTGAAGTCTGTTTTGTCAAATATTACAATTACAACACTTACTTGCTTTTTATAGCCATTTGCTTGGAATATTTTTTTCTATCCTTTCACCCTAAGATAGTGTCTATCCTTAAAGGTGAGATGAGTTTCTTGAAGACAACAAAAAATGGGTTTTCGTTTTTGATCAATTCTGTAAGTCTGTGTCTTTTGACAGGGCAGTTCAGGAATTGATATTTAATGATAATATTGAAAGGTGTGTACTGTATACTTTCAATTTAATTGATTAAAGTTTGTGGATCTATTTTTAATTTCCATTACTATACTCCCCCCCTTCACATTTTTCTGTCTGTAACATCTTGAATATGCTCATTCATTTGTATTGTTTTGGGTATTCTCAGTAGGGCTGGTTTAGTAAGTATGAATTCTTTGAGCCTATTCACATTATGAAAAATTTTCTGTTCTTCAACCTTGATAAACGGTTTTGCTGGATAGAGTATTCGGGGTTGGCATCCAAGGTTGTTTAGATCTGAGAATACTTTGGTCCAGCCTCTTCTGGTTTTCATAGTTTGCATTGAGAAGTCAGCTGTGATTCTGATGGGTTTTCCTTTGTATGTAACTTGTTTTTCTCTGGCAGCCTTCAGTATCCTCTCTGTTCTGTGTATTTAATTTTTTACTATGATATGCTGTGGAGATTTTCTGTTCTGGTTTTGTCTGGTTGGTGTTCTATGTGCTTCTTGAATCTCTAAGTATTTCTTTCCTTAATTTTGGGAAGTTTTCCTCTATAATTGTGTTGAAGATCTGTTTAACAACATTAAATCATGTTTATAATTGTCCTTCCAACATGCTTATAAGTCTCAGATTTGGTCTCTTCAATGTTGTTTCACATTTCCTGCATGTTCCATTCTTGTGTATTTAAAAATTTTACATAGTTTTTACTTACGGACTCCAGATCTTTCACTTTGTTATTTTATTTTTTATTTTTTATTTTTTATTTTTTGAGACAGGGTCTCCCTTTAGTCCTAGCAGGCCTGGAGCTCACCCTGTAGACCAGGCTGGCCTTGAACTCACAGAGATCCGCCTGCCTCTGCCTCCCAAGTTCTAGGATTAAAGGCAGGTGCCACCACGCCAGATCTTTAACTTTGTCATCCAGTCTTGATATTCTGTTTTCTGTTTTATCCATTCTGCTTGTGAGGCTTTCTGCTGTTGTTTCCAATTGGCTTATTGACTCCTTTGAGTTCATGCAGATTTCTGTTTGGATTTTCCTCACTATCTCTATCTCTTGTGATTTCAGTGTTCAAGTCATGAATCATTTTTGATATTTCATTAAGCCACATGTTTGTATATTCCTGAGCTTGCATCGCACATTCTTTGAGTTGTTTGTATTTTCTTTAAGTTCTTTGATCATGTTTATAATTTTTCTTGTAAATTCTGAGTCCAGCTGTTCATCAGAATGATTTTCATTGTAGTGCTCTTCTGGAAGGGGAGTGGGTTTTGTCAGGGACATATTATTGTGGTTTTTCATATTATTTGTATTTTTGTGTGTCATTTGGGCATATGTATGTTCTTTATTGGTTATCTGACCTGTAGGTATTTCTGTTTGGCTTTTGTTTGGGTTTTGACATATTTGTATTGTTAATATAGCTTGGTTAATTTTGTTCCGAGTCCTAGGTAGGCTGGACTGTTAAACAGATCAAGAGTCAGGAAAGATGGCGGTTAGAATTAACTGAGGTGGTCCTTAGCACCTAAGTTAGGATGGTTGGTGACTCAGAGTAAGGGAGTGAGTCCAAGGAAGGGATTGGTATCTTCTAGGATCTTAGTCTGAGTAAGAATGGGGTAAGGGAGATGGATGGGGTAGTAGGTGGGCAGGGTCTGACTTACCAAAGTCCTTCCTGGAACAGGTCTGAGAGGCAGGTCAGTGCCAGAGAAGTTGGGGCCAGGGAAGAGCCATGGAGGGGATGCTTAGTGGTCTGTGCTAGAGTGTTTTGGCAGTTTTGGTTAGGGAGAGAGCTCAGAGCTCTAAGGTGGAAAATTAGTGCCTGCCTGTGTCCAGGCTGGCAGAATGAGGGTGGGGAGGCTGTGAGGAAAGGAGAAGCAGCTTTTGACTTATCAGCTTCCTAGGTGAGTGAAACCGTCTGGGATATCAGGTGCACCAGGAGAGATGGGGTTTAGAATTCCCGGAGAGGGACTGAGTGGCTGATGTTGGGGTGGTTGGAGACTCAGGGTAAGGGAGTTGATCCAGGGAAGGGATTTGTGTCTTTGGGGATCCTAGTCTGGGTGAGAACTTTTGATTTTTTTTTCTGGTGTTTCCAGAGAATCCCTAGTTTGTGGATCTCTACTCTTGTCCTAGTTGAGCTGAATTCACCACTTGCTCCCGGCTCTGCAGGCTTGTGTGTGATTACCTTTCTACCTTTGACGATAGCCTCAGTTTCCCACTTTTTGTCACATTCACTGGAAAAATCACCAATAGGAATAAATACAACAGTTCAATTTTTTGTGTCTTGGTTTTTCTTATGTTCCTTATGTTCATTTAATCCATTTCCAGCTACAAAGTTTATGTTTCATATATTTAAGGCCATACACATGAACTAGGTAGGACCCAAGGGACTTTCCAAAATACATATACATCTACTTAGCATTAACAATTGTTACATAGTGTACATTAAATTTACATTTCTAATTCTTTTATTTTTTGAGAATTTCAGACATGAATTTGCAATATTTTCCCTCTTTCCCTCCAAATTCTCCCATGCCCCCCCAATTCTAAATTTCCCTATCTCTTCTTTAGGTATTATATTTATGTAAACACACATCATATATATGTATATATCCATGCATTAAGACTATTGAATCCGTTTTGAGGTGTCAGCATGTTTAAATGTTTAGGGCTGAAAATTTGGGATTGGACAACTTATTGGAGAGCTCACCCCTGGAGAAAACAGATTGTCCCTCTCTTACTACCCATTAATTGCCTGTAGCTCTTCGTTTATACACAGAACCTTGGGAAATTTTCCCCATCCATGTTGGCATGCTAACTGGTAATATTATTATGCATATCTTGTTTAGGCAGCCATATAGTTGAGATTTAATTTGTGGTTCAAATTCCTGTCATGTCTGGAAGACACTCTCTAGCAGTAGGTGTCCTGATTTTCTGACTCTTACTATCTTTCTTCCTCTTCTTCTGTGGTGTTCTCTGAGCCTTGGATATTTCTTTTCTAAGATATCATTTCTCTCTCTCTCTCTTTCTTTCTTTCTCTCCCTCTCCCTCCCCCTCCCTCCCCCTCCCTCCTCCTCCCTCCCTCTCCCTCTCCCTTCTTTCCTCCTCTGTCCCTCTTTACCACCCTTTCTCTCCCATGCACACATACTCCTTAGAAAAATCACTCCGTGGATTATTTTATTTCCCTTTATAGTTTTATTGTCTCTCTTCTGACTTTCTTGCAAACTATCTAACTACACTCAAATGTCATTCACATTAGAAAGCAAACAACCTCTGTTCCTGCTCTGCTTCCCTTAGCTACAAAATTTCCTTTTTTTCTTCTTGTTACAGAAAGTACTCCAAATGACTGTTTCTCCTTCTACTGATTGTTTAAACTTTGGAATTCATCTTCTGCCTCATCATAGTACTGAAATATTTTCCTCACTCCAGAGAACCTCCTTCTTCTTAGACTACTGTCTTCACCACTCATCTTTCTAACCATCCATTCTACAGCTTGGGACAGGTGAGGCAGTTCTCCAAATATTCTCCAAATGGAGTCATGACAAACATGCTTAACTTTTCACCTGTCCCCTCTCTCCATATCTGGAAAACAAGTTCTCTGAACTAGTTCTCAGAAATATTCTTCTCATTATTTCTCAGTCTCCAACTATCCCCTTCCAGTCACAGGTAAATATTTTTGATTCCAGTTCTAGTTTACTACTCTTCTGCCAACAGATCATCTACTCTCACATACCCTCCACCATTCCCTGCCCAAAGGCAAACAAGCCAGACATATCACTATCTTCCCATTACCCTCATAGTAAAATTACATCTTCTAAATATAAGTGCACTAGGAACAATTATGATTAATGCTTGCAATGGCTATCAAAGAAGACACAGTAATGACTCATACCAATGACTTGAGTAAAATGGAGAAGAGTTATATTTGGCAGGATGAGTAGAAATGAAGATGAAAGTGAAAGAGACTGTGCCTTGAAGTGATCACAAGCAGACAGAGCACTGCGAGGCCATGGAGACCCAGAATGTGTGAGGTCTGGGAGAGGGGACTGCTGATGCCTGCAGCACAGGTACAGAAACATTGAACTCATTTATTACCCAAAACTTGTGATGAGACATTTCTTTCTCAACAGATAAATGGATAAATAACTAGATACATATAAACATGTTTATGTGACTTGTCTGAATTTAACTAGCAGGTTATGTGACAGTGTAGATGGGAAATGGTACTGTCATTGTATTTGATTTGAAAAAGTCACTGAAAGTTTACACAGTGGTTATGACAGCTTCTGCAAGTTACTCTCCATCTCCAGAACTGTGTACATCCTAAAAATTGATGAACAAGTGACTTTAAAGTGAATAAAGATGTTTTCAGTAGGAAAAGGAAATAATGAAAGAGCTGCTGGAGCAGAGAGTCAGAGTTGGCCCATAATTAATATGAACATCAATCTTTTGGAAATGTTAAGATGAAAGCCTATTCTTGCTGAAATAATTTGATTCACTGCATCTTAAAATAGCACACAAGGGAAGATAAAGGGGTATTGGCAAGGAAGAGGATTATGAAAACTGGTGGCTGGCTCTTTCCTGTATTGTATGGTATACATACAGCATCCTAGAAGGGGAGAGAGTCCTTAGGGTACATCCTGGGTTAATGTGCCCCTGGATCCCACCACTGGAGAAGCAGTCAATGGTTCTGCAACAGTAGAGATATTTCCAGATCAATGTAAATGACAAATTCAGTCCTGTTCCAGAGACAATTTAGACCAAAGTACAATCTTTATTTATAATGAAATGTTGAAACATCCTTGACATAAATTTTATGATTTTGCATGGTCTAGTATTAACATTGCCTTCCACTGAGCAGCTGCTATGAGGCAGGCATGCACCTTCAAAATACTATGCTGCTTCAACCAACCTTTATGTCAGCCCCATGAGATAGGCATAATTCTTACTTTGGAGAGAAGAAAATAGATATTCCGAAAGGCTGTTATATTGCCTTCTGAGAAAAAGTGTACTGAGTAGAAGTGGCACTTCTTACTTCTTAAAAAATAAAAGGTCTGGAAAGAACATGACAGTTTGTTGCAGCCCACAGCAATGCAATCATTCCAGTTCAGTGGCTCTGTGGTCAGGAATCAGACCCGAGGCCCCAGGCTAGTGTATCACATCTACACTGTCCTTTACTGTCACTCATGGATGATAATCTGTCTCAGGAAGTGTCCAAGAGAAAAGTGTCAGTAACCAGTCTTGAGAGAGGGCCAAATGATGTACCCTGGTGATGGGCTGAATGTGTGTATCTGTTCACACATCATGCATTTAGTGAGTGCCGTCTATGAGCAGTAGGTATCCAGAACATTAAGTGCTACTGCTCTTACCGAGCTCATGGACCAATGAGGGTCATCCCATTATAAACTATTCTAAGACAAAGTAAAAGACAGCATCATTTAAACTCTGAGGAAGTGGGTAAAGTGAAAGTGAAATGTATACATGATAGGTACTGTGAACAGGGCTAATTTTCATATTCCCTGCCTATGTATGCATCTGCTTTAGGCAGAAGCATTTCATAACAGTTTTGTGACTCACTTTCTGAAATTGTCTAAATTAAAAAATACTTTATTAAATATGTTCTTTGACATTTATATATACACATATAAACACACACACATATATATCTGATTGTTTCATATACATATGTATATGTATGATATGGATTATTGTCACCCTTGGCCTCTTCTCACTCCAACCCATATTAGCCATTACCCTCCACTCCTCCTCCCTACCAATCCTTTTCTCACATTCATGTCTTTTTTTTCTGTTCTTTCTTTTTCTGTCCCACTGAGTATAACCAGGGCCATCTGTGTGACCATAGATTTGGAGCTCTCCATTAATGGGTTCATCACTGGGCACACAACTGAAAAAAGTGTTTGTCTTTCTCCCAGAATTTATTAATGACCCATAGTTCAGCAGGGAGGGGCAATATCAGGTATATAAACACTGTTCAAAACTCATGGCTGGTGAGATGTTCTATGCCCAGCAAGGAACATGCCACTACGGTTCAGTTAAACTGACACAGAGCCAAGCTACCTTCTACTTCTAACGTTTATACCTGTAAACAGATTCTGTTCTCAGTCTTAATAAGAGAAAATTCTCTTTGTAATAAATAGCAGTGAATGTAGAGTCAATAGCTGCCCAAGGTACTGAGACTAAGTGATGATTGGGTGCTCAGCCCTAAACAGGACAGTCCATCCTCTCTAAGGCTCAAGGAACAATGAGGAAGCAGAGAAAGAAAGCATGTAAGAACCAGGAGATAGGGAGAAGGGCTGTGAAATACTGTTTTCTAGGAATGACAATGCCAAAATTGTCTGATTTTACATTTAAAATTTAATATTGAAAATTCAACAAGAGCAAAACCAACATGTACTTGTATAATGTTGTTGATTTCCAAAATGCTGCTATCCTTTTCCATATTTCTGAAGATATTTTTTACTTAAGTTAAATACTATTAATTGAGAGTCAAAGGCAGTGTATTTTTATTCCTGTTTTCCTCACAAAAATACAAGTTCTGGTAGCAAGTCCGGACACATTGGCTCAAATGATCCACAAAATCCCTGGAGTTCTCTTTCTTTGTCTTTAGTATTTGTTGATGTGTTGAGAGAGGCATTGCTACCAGAGGCCATACCCAGAGATGGCATTAATTTGATTCAGTGGGTTAAAAAAAGAGGACATAAAGTTGGGAGGAGGATGTGGGGGCCAGGCTGAGAAGAGTTGGGCAGGGGGAGTGGGGTGGCTAGGATCGAAATCAAAACAATGAGAGAGAGAGAGAGAGAGAGAGAGAGAGAGAGAGAGAGAGAGAGATTCTATTGTTCTGAGTGGAGCCTATGTGTTCTAGACAGGAAGGAGTGAACTTGGAAAGGGAAAGGGGCTTGCATCAGCCAGTCAGCCTTTTTGTTCAACAAATTCTCCGGGAAACACCTAATAGTTTCTTATATCTCAGAGGAGAAGACGATGTCACCTACTTGTCTACAAGAGGCCCCACCTTCCCACTGAGTTTAGTGAATACAAATGATGGAGAAGAATGATTATTACAGGTATAAATATAGTTGTTGTCACAACCATCAATGCTTATTTTTAGAAAACTGCATTGCTTTGGTGTTTTAGGACATTTATAAATCACCATGCAGATCAATTCCTGTGCAGCAGAAAAAAAAAAAAAAACGAAGTTGGTGTGCTCAGCTCAACTACCAGTTATGGAGAAATATTTATGGCTCAGGAAACAAAGACCTGCAGATAGGAAGGAAATTAACATATTGTTGGATCAATGTGTGACCAATGACTTCAATTTATGAATTTAAATTCACTATTTTATCCTAGTCATTTCTTAATAACTTTATGTTGCTATGTTTAAACATTGGTTCTTAAACTATGTATATTTTTTTCAAGAGAAATGCATGGATGGAACAGAAAGAGGCTTAAAATTTTCTGCTTTGGTGCATTGAGTATTAGGGAACGAGGAAATGACAGCATGAAGCAAAAACATAATCTGATTTGAGGTTTGTATTTTTGGTTTAGCAATCTCAGCTTGCAAAGCAATTTACTGACTCAGAATTTACCTTTCTTAAAGAAGAATCTGCTGTATGTATGTGTGTTTATGTATCTATATATATATATACATGTATATATATATATATATATATATATATATTTATAATGTAAGCATATGTTATGCATATGCATTCCAAAATTTCATGTTTTTATACCTCAACCCATTATTTCTTGCTGAAATAGGTGCTTCTGTATTTTAGCTTGTTTTATTGTTGCTAAAGAACAAAACCATGGTGCAGGTGAATCCTTATTTTGACTGTTCAATGTTTCATTTAGGGGGGAAAAATCTCCAAATGCAAAGGATAAATAAGTGGATTAAGCTCCTTCCTTTGAGAATAATCCATCAACATATTTAGTCTTTTTTTATCTCAGCACTTCAAATCTTCAAATACTTGAATTCAGTAATTTCTTGGTAAGGGCTGTATTGGGGGAAAATATATATATATATATATATATATATATGTAAAACTGGGCTTATTCAAATGCATTACTAAATTACATATTTCCCAGTTGGAGAACTATTTTATCTATTGATATGTATTTTATCTATCTATTTATAAGTGGGAAGACATTGATTTATAGTACTATGAACTATGTATATTTAACTTGCTTTGTTTGTTGAACAAACCATACCTGCAGGCGAATCCTTACTTCAATTGCTCAGTGCTTTATTTAGGGCCTCTGTTGGACCTGGGGATTCAGGTGGGAACACATACATGTGAACTCAGTGCTATTTGCAGTGGACAGTTGATTCTAATATATAAAATGTTTTCAATAAAGGTATATAATCTCAAACCTGGTTTTCTGAAATCCAGTAGGGAAGTCTGAAAGTAAATATTTAACCACAACTAAACACAATGTCTCTGCTTTATTTATACTGATAAGCAATAAATATTATAAAATTATAATATTCTAGCATAGCATGAACAGATGAGAATTGATCTATGTCTCACGAAACATCATTTCACATGCTTTAGTGGAACATACTACTCATAGTTACAATCTTTATGTTTGGGGCTGGGGGAATGTTTCCTCAAACTTCTTCAGAAATTTTACATAATTTTGTTTTGAAGAAATATCCTTGTAAATTGACTTTCTTGTGGCTTTGAAAAACTGATCTAACAGCATTTTTATTTTAAATAAAATAAGTGAACATTGGTGCTGGAGAGACGGCTCAACAGTTAAGAATACTTGCTGCTCCTGCAGAGGATCTTGTAGGATTGTGTGTGGTGTATGTATGTGTGTCTATATATGTATGTCTGTGTAGTATATGTATGTCTGTGTCTCCATATATGTGTCCGTGTCTGGGTATATGCCTGAATAGTATAGGTGTCTCTATGTGTCTCCACATGTGTCTCTGTGTATATATATCTGTGTGTATATATGTGTCTGTGTATGTAATGTATTTCTGTGTGTGTGTGTGTGTGTGTGTGTGTATGTGTATGGTAGGGGCTGTGGGAGAGAGAGGACATTTACATTTTATCTTACTTTATTTTCAAACATTGGTTTTACTTGTGATATAAATGAGGTGCTAACGCTGCTGATGCTGCTTGTCCCTCTCACCAGGAAAGAACTGAGTTCTGTTCTGCATGGAAACCAGATTCCAGAAAAGTCTTTGCAGATGTTTCAGCCTTTCCTGGCTGCGTGATTGGCTTCCTGTTTTAGGGAGGTGCTGTCTGCCATGGATACTTGCACAGCTGCATGGGTAGAAGAGCAGCCAGCCCTGGGCTGGATGATTTGGGTAGGGTGCTTATCTGCATAATGAAGACTTAACATTTACCTCTTCCAGTGCTTTAAGAATTAAAGACTGTGAAGTGCTCATCCCAAGACACATTGAGTGTCCCATGATTGGCTGCTATGGCTACTATCTAGCAAATTAAAAACACCTCAGTTAACACTCCTTCCATTAACCAAGAATGTTTAAAAGCAACTGAGCCATAAGAAGAGAGACCCATTCAGCACATGAAGGTACATATCATTTGAACAAGCCTCATTTCAACGGTGTTATTTACCAATATATCTTAAAAATGCCATGGGTTTTTTTTTTCTATCACAGAATGTAATTCAACAAATAATAAATTCATAATAGATAAAACTGCCAAAATGTTAACTGGATGATTTAAGAATAAATAAGTTAGACAAATATTTTCAAAATATTCCATGTTTTCCTTGAGAAAAGAAATATCTTTAGTTTCTCTAATTGAAACATTTATAAAATTTTGTTTCCTATCAAGCTGTCTGAAACACACTTTGACTTTCTACTATCTCTTTGAAGTCATAAAAGAGAGAGAATATTCATGAATAAAACTAATGAGAATCAAGCATGACCAAAATAAAGTACAAATTATAATCAGAAGTAATAAATTGAACAAATGAACAAAGATATCATGGCTCTAAAAGAAAACTAAGTATGACGCAGTTAATTCTCTATACTTAATTTATCATGTGCAATCAAAATATCAATATTATTTTATTACTAGTTACCTAAAAAATGTAGAATTAATCTAAAATTGATATTTTGCAAGAAATAAGATAAATAATTTTGAAATATATTCTCGTGCAGTAGAAAGCTAAAATGTACCATTACAGAAATAATCCATAAATTTACTTATTTTTAATTTTTTATTTTGTGTGTCTAAGTGTATTGCTCACATGCTTGTGAGGCACTGGTGTCAAGCAGTGCCCAGGGAGGACAGAAGAGGATGTCGGTTTCCCTGGAACTGGTATTACAGATGACTGACTGTTTAACCACCATGTGGCACCAACATTCAAATCTGGGCTCATCTTCTGCAAAAGCAGCCAGTGCTCTTAACTGCTGAGCCATCTCTTTAGCCCCAGAATTTTTTTGTTTTTCTGAAGAGTAGGAGTAAGGCAGATTCTCCTATATCCCAGGCGGGCAAGTCACTATGCACTTGAAGATAATTTTGAATTTCTAATCCTCCTGTGCCCCCCCCAATGCTGGTATTAACATGCAGATATCACTTCTGGTTTATGCTGTGCTGTGGATTGAACAGTTTCATGGATACTAAGCAAACATTCTACCTACTCAGCTACATGCCTGGCCCCTAATCTGTAGGTCTTAGAGAATAAATCATGTAAATATAGAAACACATGATCATTTCCTCCACTCAAAAGTCCTGTGAAACTGGTGAACAATTGCAAATCACAGGGATCAAGTAACAGTTGATATTTAAATTAATTTACATTCATGTGACACCATTTACCAATATAAATTCTCAATAAATTAAAGAGTGAGAGTTAACAAACATGGCTATACCACAGAACAACCAAAGAAAATGGTATCAATTACATCAGAAGGAAAAGAAAATAACAGTTTACAAACTTGAAAGCCATGTTAGCTCAGCTTCCTCCAGCCCTCCCGTGGTTCAGTGTGTTCACTTGTTAACAACAGTTTATTGGTCCCTCACTTAAATAGACCTCCTAAGAAAGGACATGTTTTTCTTTGGTGTCAAGGAGCTAATGTGCAAAGGGAAGGAGAGTGCCAATAGCACAAAGTTATTTAGTGGCCAAAACACTGAAGACATGAGTGCCTAGCTCACAGATTAGCTCATCTCATTACAGGTGAGTCGTAGATAGAATGCTCGTTCGGGGAATGAGGGGTGCAGTTTAGGCTAATACAGAGGCAGAATATCTATCTATGTGTGTTCCTGGAACAAGTGAAGATTTTCCAGAATTCCAGCACCATCTTTTTTGTTTTCATTGTTGTTTGCAGCTTTTACAGTCTGCTGCTGCTTCTTTTTAGGTGCATCAATTAGGATAGAAATTTAGTTATTATAAAAAGTAGGAGATCTTCTAGAGCTCATTTAGGTATACATTTTGGTTTTGGGTGATTTCAACCATTTATGATTAAGGTGGAACTTCATCAAACAACACAACTAGGAGGGTCCAAGAAGTGAGCCAGGCTGTGCTGATATCGTGGGAGGTAACATACTCATCCATAACTACTTCCTAGAAGCAAGCATTGATTCTGCACTTAGTATGTGATTGACTGTATGCATGAATAATAGGATGAGAAGAAGCTGAAGCTTTGAAGGAGTCAGAAAGGAGGGCTAGGAAAAGATTAAATTTCTCATTCTGCAGTCTTCCAGATTTCGAACCAAGAAACAAGACCAAGACTTGCTTGAGTCTCTGAAGCTTGCCTATTGCAGAAGACTAAATGAATGAAGTCAACTTTTCTATTTGATACTTTTATAAACCTACCTACCTGAGCAAACTGTCAGGTAAATGTAATATACAGAATGTTATAAGGGTTGTGACTACAGAGCCCAACATTTAAGAAAAAAAACCTTGATCTTTTTAAAATCTGACTAAAATGAAATTAAAAATCATGTGGACAGTCTGTAAACTAAGGAAAGAGAAAATCTGATAAAACTGTATTCTGCTTGTAGATTAAAAAGAATTTGTGCCGGGCATGGTGGCACATGCCTTTAATCCTAGCACTTGGGAGGCAGAGGCAGGCAGATCTCTGTGAGTTCAAGGCCAGCCTGGTCTACATAGCGAGTTCCAGGCCAGCTGAGACTAAAGGGAAACTCTGTCTCAAAAAGACCAAAAAAATAATTTGTAATTTTTTTTCTGAAATATCTGCAGCTGTTGATAGAACACTGAGGCAAGAAAACAATGGTCTCTCCTGAGTTCCTATCTAATGTTCTTTCCATCACAGCTTTAAACTAGCCACAACATCTCTTACTAAAAACACAAAGTACTGAGGAAAGACACAATAGCATGGGACAGAATTTGAACAAGGAGAAAGGGGACATGTAAAGCATGATACTTATTTAGTCAACATTTATGTTACTCAGCATATGCTTACCAATCAACTCCTAAATGATAGTGTAATGTAGGGTTTAAGATTGGTAGGCTAGAAGCTACCAGGGAGAGCTTTTATAATTTAAGGACTGAAGATGAATAATGATATATTGAGGAGCTACTCATGAGAAGTCCTGATGCTCTTTAGATTCAGCCACTTGGGAGTGAAAATGTGAACACACACCTGGGCTCTTCTGGTTAATTAAAATCAGCTAAAGAGCTGAGATTTTGAAATAAATTGAAAACAGTTCTTAAAAGAAATCATGTTCATTTGATCAGCCTGAGGAAACTATTGATTTTTATATAAAAGGTTTGCCTTGACAACCACAAATCTAAACCATCTTTCAACCTCTGCAGCCATACCCGCCTCATTAGACTTGCACAAAGTTGTTTCTGATGACATTATTAAATAATTTATGTCTGAACAAAATGATATGGACTTCACAGAATATGAAGTAGAAAATGTTAGAAATCTTGAGGGAACAGTAAACCTTCCAAAGTTTGTTACATGTAGATTGAGATATCTGGACATAGCTAAGAATCTCAGTGAGTTTTATATCTATTATCTCATTGGGGCTTCAGCATCTGACATGAGAGGAGTCTGATATCACTGTAGAGTGGTAATGGGAAAAATGATTCTTTTAAAGTCTCCTACTGAAAAAGAAATGATTTTGCACAGTGAGATTAGTTGGCCCTGAAACCCTGCAGTCCTTCCTGGAAAACATAAATGGAATAGAGAAAAGACAAACATGGATGCTATCTCCTGTTGGCACTTCATTAAAATGAGTCTTGGGAGTACTAGAAATTCCCAGACTAGCAATGTTATCTTCTTTGAATTCTGTGTTTTCTTAAATTGAGAAGAAAGAAAGCAGAGCCATGGGGAACCAGCTTCAAGAGACTGTGGATGGTGGACAGAACCAAGCTGCAAATAGAGAATGAAGGACTGGAACTGAGTTGCAAGTGGCAGTGGATGGTGGACCAGTCTTCCAGAACTGGGCACCGTAAAAAGCAAAAAGTTCTAAGGTAAGGAAAATAGGAAGTAAGAAGTTGCCAGAATGTCTGAGCCAACAATGAATATACAGGAGTCTGCTCTGCTATAATGAAAATTGCTTAGTTTTTAAACTAATTTTAATTTATACATAATATTTGATGACAGATTCAAAGTTTAATATACCTTGGATACCATGATTATGTTGCTACTTTGTTAGTTTTCTCAAAAATCAGTGAGTTGTATCTCTTTTTAAAATTTTATTATTATTATTATTTTTTTGTGTGTGTGTATGTGTGTGTGTGTGTGTGTGTGTGTATGTATGTGTGCATGAGTGTATTGCCTGCATCTATGTAAGTGCACTGGAGTGTTGTTCAATGCCTGCAGAGGTCAGAAGAGAGCAGCAGATTCTGGAACTGAAGTTACAGATGGTTGTTAGCCACCATGTGGGTGCTGGGAATTGAACCCCAGTCCTTTGTAAAAGCAGCCAGTGCCTTAAACCCTGAGCCATTTTTCCAGCCCAGAGTTACAGTTTTTATCTACTCTGGCTTTTGACAGTTTTACCCTAAGTAAAGTAACAGTATAGTCGTAACTATAATTTTTTTCATTCCCTTTGAGACACTCACTCAAGTCTGGTCTAGAACTCTCCCTCCTAATGATCCTCCTTGATCTTTCTGGGATTACAAACCAGAACCAATAAGCCTCTAGACATGTCTCTACAGGGTCCCTCTCCTTTTGGAGTTGCTACTTTTATTTACATTTAAGGAAATCATTTCTTCCTTTGTAAATCCATCTTGCCTTATTTGGAGTTTTTCCAAAAGTACAAATTAAATCCAAATTTCTCTGTTTTAAACAGGAGGAAAAATGTGGTATTTACCCAAGGAAGATGTTTTGCAAAAGGACTGATGTTTGCATTGTTGAACAACAACTTGAAGTAACCTTGGAAGAAAGTCAAGGTCTGGGCTTCTCCTTTGATGATTAGCAAAGATCTTGTGACTGATTTGCACAGGTCTGCCACCAAAGGAAGTTCAGAAGTAGGAACTATGATGTTTGACAAGGGAGAAATCAATGATCTCTGGCCTCGTCTTTGTTTTACAGTTTCTGCAGACCTGTAAGGCAGCCATACTCATCAATCAGTCCGGGCTCAGTACAACTGCTCATCCTGCAGCCACTAAGATCAAGGAAGGTGTGAAAAAGCCAGATGCAAAGGCATGTGAATACTGATTGTGACATTGTAGCAGTGTTAGCATCACAGCAGATGAGAGAAAAGGAAGTTCAGCAGTCACCTTTGAGTGTGTGTGTGTGTGTGTGTGTGTGTGTGTGTGTGTTTGGTGTTGCTAAGATGTGCTGAGAATGGAGTTCAGATGTCAACTCAGTGGCCCAGTTCTCTTCTCCCACTAACTGGGGTGTCCAGGCTGCCATGGCAAGCACTTTACTCCTGAGCCATCTCCCAACCCACTTCCAGTTTTTAACAGATTGTTCAAACTGATTTTTTTACTATATTCTTCATTATAAACAGAAGAGAAGATAGGTGCACATCTACATATGTATCCATGTATCTGCTAAGTGTGTAGTTGACCATGTGGGCAAATTTCTCTAAACAAGGTCTGGGCATTGCTGTCTTGGCAATCGAGTTGACTGATGGGGGCACCTCAGTCAGACTTATAAACGTGTTTGCTTCATATTCAAACCAAGATCCCAGAAAAGAAAAGATCAATTTTTTAAATGACCCCAGGTGATAAACCTCCTTAGTGCTTTCTTGTCTTCCTACCCCCGATCTGAGTATCAAGAAGAGAACACAGGTTTTGTTTGCTCCTTTTATTTGTTCATTCTTCTAACCAGTATTTGGAGCACCAGGAGCAGTGGCTGAGGCTCTCAAGATGCAATGTTATGCACAATGTAAAAAGGGTTGGAATAAGCAGACAAGATTTCCTAGAGCTGCTCAACACCTGGACTCACCCCTCACAGCACAGAGGCAGCTTGTCTTCTCCATGGATAAAAGCAGAAACAAAAACACTCAAAAATATTTTAGAGTAATATAAAATTAAAATGGAAAGATGCTAATCAAGAAATATGATATGGGAGCTGGGAGCTGAGGTTCAAACACAGATGTAGCAGGCAACTGCTGGGGTAGAGTGTGTGCAGACCACTGTGTGAGCGCAGAGAGTTCTGGGAGCATGGAGCTGAGGTTCAAACACAGACGCTGTGGGCGACTGCTGCCTGAGCAGGTGGCCCAACCACCCTCCCCCGCACACCCCCTGCAACTGGAACTCCTGAGAGAGTGGTGGGCAGCAGAGGGAACACAGTCTTCAGAAGGTGTCATCTGGGTTGTTACCCACCCAGACCTTGCAAAACAGAAAGAGTGAACTATACCTTCCAATATATAACAAAAATTGAAAGCCTGAAACCTTGACAAGTCAACACTCCATACATAAGGAGAATACACCAAAGGCACCAGAAGGAATCAAAGAAAGCAATCCTTCAACAAGGTGAAGAAGCATTGAAGATTCACATCAGAATACAGGCATAAGGCAAACCACATCCCGAGAGCACGACGAAAGAAAAATATGGGAAAAGTGCAGAGTAACTCCACACCAAACTCTATGGAGCCTGTGGAGGACTCCTACAATGGGATCTTCCTAGAGGTAACCCAGGACACAGATCCTAGAATAACAATCACATATATATTAAAAGAAATCATGGAACTAAGGAGAGAGAATGAAAAACTCAGAAAGAACCTAGAGGGAGACAAAGACAAACTTGGGAAAGAACTAAAAGGAGAAAATGACAGACTCTGGAAAGAGCTAGAGGGACAAAATGACAAACTCTGGAAGGAAGTGGAAACACTGAAAAGATCCCATGCTGAAATGAAAAGGGAAACCAACAAATGAAACAAGAAAAGATTGAGAAGCACCAAAAGGAAATGGAAATAGTAAAGAAAACACAGGAAAAAAATGAAAAAAGAAATTGAGCAATCATCCAATCAAAAGGAAAGAATGGGAAAAAGCCTCAGAAGCAGAACAGAAAAAAGGATATCAGACCTAGAAGATAACACAGAACAACTAAAAAGCTCAAGTAAAGACTATGAAAAATTTAAAAATACACAAGAGTGGAACAACCAGGAAATATGGGACACTATGAAAAGATCAAACCTCTGCATCATAGGGATAGAGGAAGGAGAAGAATCCCAAGAGAATGGTATTGATCAGATTGTCAACAGAATAATAGATGAAAATTTCTCCAAATTAAAAAAAGAAAAACCCATACAAATACAAGAAGCACATAGAACACCAACTAGACTAGACCAGAAAAGAAACTTCCCCAGCCATATCATAGTTAAAATGCTAGAAGCCCAAAACAAAGACAAAAATCTGAAAGCCACAAGAGAAAAACAACAAGGTACATACAAGGGGAAACCTATCAGAATCATACCTGACTTTTCAGTGCAAACTATGAAAGCAAGAAGAACATGGACCAAAGCATTCCCAGTGTTAAAGGACTATAAATGCCAACCCAGGTTACTATACCCAGTAAAAATGTTGATTCTAGTTGAAGGAAAGAGAAAAATCATCTACGACATAAACAAGATGAAAGAATACATGTCAGGAAAACCAACCCTTCAGAGAATATTTGAAGCAATTCAAAGGGCAGAGGAGAGGAACAACTACCCCCAGGCACATTGAAAAAGAAATTAATAAAAGCAGAAATGCAGAAGTAGAAACCTAGACGAAAAATGCAAATGGATGATAAGGTGAAAGGAGGAAGCAACACACACCTCTCAATTATAACCTTAAATATTAATGGACTAAATTCCCCAATCAAAAGTCATAGACTTAGAGAATGGATTAGGAAACAGAATCCATTGATATGCTGTCAAGGGGGCCAAAAAGACTCGATGGAGGAAAGACAGCATCTTGAGCAAATGATGTTGATAAAACTGGATCACCACTTGTAGAAGAATAAAATTAAACCCCTACCTCTCACCCTGTACAAAAATCAACTCCAAATGGATCAAAGACCTCAGTGTGAAAACCAAAACTCTGAAGGTGTTAGAAGAAAAAGTTGGCAGCAACTTACAAGCCATAGGCATAGGAAAAGACTTTCTAAATCAGACAGCAACTGCATAGGAAAAAAGGTCAACAATTGACAAGTGGGATCTTATTAAACTCAAAAGTTTCTGTACAGCAAAAGAAACAATCAGGGAAGTGAAGAGAAAGTCCACAGAGTGGGAGGAAACTTTCACTGTTGATACATCTGACAGAGCATTAACTTCCAGAATATATAAACTACTCAAAAAACAAAGAAGCAAGAAAACAAATGACTCACTCAAAAGATGGAGTAAAGAGCTGAGCAGAGACTTCACAAGTGAGGAAATAGAGATGGCTGAGAAACATCTTAAAAGGTGTTCAACATCACTAATAATTAGGGAAATGGAAATTAAAACCACTTTAATATATCATCCCACCTCGATAAGGCTGGCAAGGATAAAGAAAACAAATGATACCAAATGCTGGAGAGGGTGTGGAGACAGGGAAACACTCATCCACTGCTGGTGGGAATGCAAACTTGTACAACCACTATGGAAAACAGTACGGAGAACCCTTAAAAGACTCAAAATGAGCTTCCCACCTGGCCCAGCCATACCACTTCTGGGAATATATCCATCAGACTGTTCCTACCACAGAGATATATGTACAGCCATGTTCATTGCAGCTTTCCAAGTGCCCCTCAAATGATGAGTGGATAGAGAAAATGTGGTACATCTACACAATGGAGTTCTATGCAGCTGTAAAGAAAGATGACATCATGAAGTTTGCAGGTAAATGGATGGAACTAGAAGATTTTGTGCTAAGTGAAGTAACACAATCCCAGGAAAACAAAAGATGAATGGTATCCCTCATCTGTGGATGCTAGTACTGAGTGCCTGGTTGTGGGACAAATTGAGCAACGTTAATGTTATATTCCTCCTGATCTTAAGACAACTGTGCTCTTGTATTGTGAATCCCTAAACAGGTTCTAAAGCTGACCTAACATTTATTTTCAGACCTTAGGATTTTGGTATATGATGGAGGGTATGTGTGCATCTTTTAGAGTAATATGGTATTAAAATGGAAAGATGTGAATCAAGAAATATGATATGGAAGTAACATACAGTTTGTTTCCTAAAGATACAATTTTAATATAGGGGCAATGTAATAGGCTGGTGCAACTTAGCCTTTCTGGGTGCTTAATGACCATACTTAATGACCATACCAAATTGGCCAAGGGACCTAAGGGATAACTTTGTTCCTTGCTCTCAGAGGTCAACCAAGCCTTAGGGGATCATGCATGGGGGCATCTCTTGAAATGTCCTGCAAATGTGGGTCATAAGTCTTCCTGTTCAGGGAGGTCTTGGAGATCCACTAATGGAACTTCAGCCAATGTCCAGTCTATAAAGAGGAAAGTCTGCTCATGCTTCAGAAAAGGAAGCCTGGTCTAGCAAGACCTGATTTTGTCCTCGAGTGGATGGAACTGGTAAATGAAAAGTTGAAAAGATCCAGGAGCTCCCACCCTCCCTCCCCCCCAAAAAACCCCTGAGAGACCCTTGCAGACCAGGTCCTCAACTGACCTTAAGAAAACAAAAAAACTTTGATTAATCTGGGCTGTGTGGCCTTAAGCATCCAAAAGGAAACCAAAATCAGACGTAAATAATCAGTAAGGCCTGAGAAACTGTACTTCAGATATAAAACTTGAGATCTTAGTAAAAAGACAAAAAGAAAAAAGAGAGAGCACTGTTGTTTGGCCTGTCTTCAATTCTTACTGGCAAGTGCATCTACTCTGTGGTTGCCACTGTTTTTGCCATTCTTCAAAGACATGAGACACAGCTTTTTAACCCTCTAATATGGATTGAAGACTCATGTCTCTTCAAGAATCCTCCAAACCTCCAATGCCAGATGGGGACTACTGAGATATCCAGGTTGTCGACTGAGCAGCTATGGGGATTTCAGCCTCATCAGAGTATAGACTGCCATTGTTGGACTACCCAGGCTGTATCACGGAGACCAGTACAGGAAGATCAAGACAGCATGCGGTATTTATTGGGCCTCATTTTGGTGACCATGGGAAGAAAAGACCCCAGTGTGTAGCACAAGGACAGGATTGATGGTTGCTTGGGCTTGCCAAGGAGGATCCTTCAAACACTTCCTTAAGGAAAGTATGACATCTTTTAGCCAAAAAAAAAAAAAAAAGAAAATCCTCCAATTCATGTGATATGTGTATGTATGTATATATTTATGTATATATAATTATGTATATATGTATATATATTGAAGCAATAAAAGTTTGAGAGAACAACAACAAAAGAACTGGGGAAAAAGCTCTGGAAAGACTCAGAAAAAGATACAAGACATGTAAGACAGAGTGCAGGAATTCAGGTGGGGGGCATGGAAAGGGAAGTGACTCTAGATTCAATTGAGAAATGATGTATGATATATGGAAAAAGATTAATAACAATAAAAAATTAATTAACAAAAAATGAATTCCCTTATTTACTAGAAGCTCCATCTACTTCCAACCATGGGCATGTACACCCCTCTATTTCATCCAAACACAACACTGGTATTTTAACTAGGAACCACATTGTCAACAGGAATCTCTAGACTCAGGAGCATCCACAACATGAAATGAGAAAGAATGTCGACAAACTGCTCCAAGCTGATGGCATAGATAAAATTGTAATTAATGGCAAATCATTTGAGTTTGTGTTTTGGCTAACCATGAAACATTAAGGATTTTTCCAATGTTTCTCTTTGTGGTATTAAATTCCCTCACCTATTGTTTATTTGAGATTTCAATAGTCCTGGCTTTAGAAATAAGGAAACTCCTTAAACAAACTTTTCTCAAGAAAAATTTCCAAGAATCCAAACTAAGTGAATAATCACCATTCAGTGTCACTCTTCTTAATGTTTCCACTGAGCTATATAGTAATTTTGAAGATGTTATTGATGTTATTGGTGTATCTCAACTCATTGGCTATGAACAAGCAGTAGCCTTATTTTTTATAAATCCATTTCCTAACTGTGCTGTGAGAATTCCTTAATAGGCAGTATCTACCTTAAAGTATCTTGGTCTGCTATGTTTGAGTTACTAGGGTGTTCTTATCTGCAAACACACTCTAGAACCCATAGCATCTGTGATTGTCTACACCAAGCCCTCCATTCCATCATGGAAGAGGAAGAGAATCAAGGAACCCCAGCCCTCCTTGGGAATTTATACACAGTTAACAGTTGACCATCTAGGGACAGACACTGTCTTTACTGGTATAGCCACTGGTAAGGTCTGCCTCTTGCTGTCAGAGCACTGTCTCCTAGCTCTTAATAGATAGATGCACATCTGGCTCATGGTTTAACCCCAACTATTTTCCACAGAGTTTATTAACTCTTGGCAAGTTGATATTGTCTTATAAGGAGCAAGGATGAGAATGTTTGTTGCTTTGCTTCAGTTCCTTTGTGAGGTCCAAGGCCTCTGTCCTGGTTCTGTTTTTGTAGAAAAGGCTGCACAAGTGGTGATGGTCAAGGTCCAGGTCACCAGCAAAGAAGCTAGATATGGAAAGGGGTGGGATGAATCTCACTCTTACAGGCTGTCCGCATAATTTAAATGGCTCTCTTGGAACTCATTTCCTCTGTTTGTTTACAGTGGGGAGCATCTCCTAGTACGCACCCACAGCACCTCACACCCACACATTCTCTCTTTCTTCTAGTTGCTCATCTCCTGGGTCTGATGGAGTTACTGAAGTACTGGTAGATCCTCACGATTTATTGTTTATGTTCAAACCTGTCTTCCTAATCCCGTAATTGCTGCGTTCCCTAGAATCTCTTTTTCATCAAGTGAGCTTATTGTTAATCTTCCCTTTGTGGAATAATGGAGAGGGAGCCCCAGGCCCTGTTGCTTAGTTCTCCCTTTCCTCCTGACATTCTCTTCCATCCTTGCTCCTCCCAGTGTGTGGTTCTGAATAAAACCAATGTTCTCCTGTGTTCCACTAGAGCTGTAGATTTTCTTTTGTGCGTGTGTATGTGAGTGTGTGTGTGTGTGTGTGTGTGTGTGTGTTTGAGACAGTGTCTCCCTGTAGCCCCAGCTGTTCTGGAACTCGCTCTGTAGACCAGGCTGGCCTTGAACTCACAAAGATCCACCTGCCTCTGCCTCCCGAGTGCTAGGATTAAGGGTGTGCGCCACCACGCCCAGCTTAGAGCTGTAGATTTTCTAAACTAGTCAAGAAAGCATTGGAGCAATATGTCTCTGTTGACTCAGGAAATAAGTCTGGAGCTTGGCATTCAGATTAAAATCGTCTTCTAACATCTGACCTGCAGCACTTAAACATGTATATGGTTAGGGTGGCTATGTGAGATATAGAACTAGTCAATCAGAAAACCCTATGCTATACCGGGTGCCTATTATCCCAAGAGCAATAGAGAATCAGATTATATAAACATAATACATGAAGGGCTGGAGAGATAGCCTAGTGGTTAAAAGCACCGACTGCTTTTGCAGAGGACCCGGGTTCGATCCCCAGCACCCACATAGCAGCTAAGAACCGTCTGTAACTCCAATTCCAGGAGAACTCCAGTTCCAGGGGGAATCCGAGACCCTCTTCTGACTTCCTTGGCATTGCACGACACAGTTGCACAAACCTACATGCAGACAGTACATTCATACATATACAAAAATAAATAAAATAAAAAAAAACATAATACATGGAGTAACTCTAAGCTAGATGACACGTTTTCAATGTTAAGTAGTTAAAATACACTAATTTTATTTCACAAATACATTAATAAAAAATCCCTGACTTGAAAATCTCACCCATTAAGTAGAATATGAAAACATTACTCAAGTACTTTGAGTTCAAGGCAGGTGTGGTTGTAGAGATAGCAGCCTGGGAAGAAAGAGTTGGTTCTGACAAGAACATCCAGGGAGGCACATGGAGAAGCTGTCCTAGCTTGTATCTTAGATGAGTAGATGAGTAGATGAGTACCAGGTGGGCCATGCAGGTCAGAAGGACCTGCAGCCCAAATGAATGGGAACTAAACAAAGAGAGCAGAAAAATCGAGCTCCAGATGTGCTTCTTTTTTTTAATTTTAAAAATTTTATTTATTTTTTTATGTGTATGAATGTACTGTCTGCATGTAGGTTGGTGCAACCGTGTCATGCAATGCCATGGAAGTCAGAGAGGGCATTGGATTCCCCTAGGACTGGAATTGAAGATGGTTCTCAGCCACCATGTGGGTGCCAGGGATGGAACCCGGGTCCTCTGCAAGAGCAGTTGGAGCTCTTAACCACTAGGCCATCTCTCCAGCCCCTAGATGTGCTTCTAGAGCAGTAGTCCTACATGGCTGAGAACTGGGAACTTAGGAAATAAAAGAAATCATACAAGGGAGAGAGAAGTCCTTAAAGACCATCTTTAGCTTGGATTTGATTAAATATGAGCAAGAAAAGAAGTTTGTCAGGACTCCTAGAGGAGAAAGTATGACTAGACACAGTTACAGGAAGTGCATGTGTATAACCACGTTCGATTAGGAAAACAGCCTGGCAGTGCAGCCTTCCAGACAAGATGTGCCCACTTGTGCAACAGTGACAGTATACCTTTGTGTAACCAACATTTCTCTAACTAGATTTGAGACACACTCTACAGGAGAGAATCCATTATTGGTATTGTAAACCTGATAAAAAAAAAAAATTCATGGTGCAGGAGATCATAGACCCTAGAGGGGAACTGAGGATTGTTGCTTAGCACACTGGCATAGCTTCGAGATGCCTTCTAAATATTTATGTTTACACCCATAGACAAATGCTACTCTCAGCCTTAGTTGGTGAAATGAATGATGGTGACTCATGGCTTCACAAAGTGCTAAAAATAAGTGAGGCGTTAGTGCCTAGCCCTAGAACAAAACATTTATATTTCCTCTAAGGCCTAGGGAACATTGTAGGAGAGAGGGCAGAAAGAATGTATGAACTGAAAGATAGGGAAGGTGTTGAGAAATGGCATCTCCTGCAGAAAACAGAGCTGTTGTAATCACAGATCCGGAGCACTGTGGATGCCTTCATTGGATCTGCACAAAAACAGGCCCATTAACAACCAGGCATGGGTGGAGGATGGCACAAAGGTACACTATCCCCCCTGACAAGCTGTTTGCTCTTGATGGATTCAGGAAAAGGGAGAACCGTTGCCTTCAGTATGTACAGATGACACATCATGTTCCAATGGGTCATTCTAATCCAAAGATCACACCATGGAACCTGGTGAAACTAAATGAGTCATAAAACAAAACCAAAAGCCACAGGTTTGAGAAAGCGATTGATTGTGATAAGGGGGTGTTAATAGTTATTGGGGGAAAATAAGATAGGGAAATATCTGAAATCGTGAAAGCAAATTAACAACAATAAAAAATCATTGTGTGCACTGACAGACACAGGAGAGGGAGAGGGAGAGGGAGAGGGAGGGAGGGAGAGAGAGAGAGAGAGAGAGAGAGAGAGAGAGAGAGAGAGAGAGAGACTTAAAAATCCAATAATCTTCCTGACATCATCTTTTAGAAAGGATGCAGACCAGCATTCATGTCCACAGCTCATTAATTGCAAGTTATTTCATCTTCACACCTTTGACAGCACAGGATGCATTTTTCACCAGCCTGCAGTGCTGAGAATTTATTATGAGTAAACCCACTTGGCCACTGACTATGGCTTGTCTGCCCTGTCTGAATTCTGCCTTCTTTCTGACCCATTTACTCTATCATGCAATAGGATCCTCCAGTCTAAACTTGACCTTTGGAATGACAGTGCACTTTAGTGTAAGCTGTTCTCAGACTATATTGGGTCACACGGTGTGGTATGGAGTCAGACCATAGCTCAGCCTGAGAATTATTCTCCCCTGTTTCTCCCAGTAAGGACTGAGCTCAGAGACAGACAGTATCCTACTTCCCACTGAAGTTAGCATGCATCTGAGGTTTCATTCATAATCTGTGATTTCCTGGAGCCATCTGACTTCATGGTTATTTATTCTGGGAGTTTCAGAAAAGCCTCCCACAATGGCAAACATATTTTAGTCTAGCTAGAAGTCTATCAATTCTGGCACTTGTTATAAAATTTCCAGGTAAATGGATGGAACAGGAAACAGTCATTCTCAGTGAGGTAACCCAAACCAGCCCAGAAAGACAAATGCCATGTGTTCTCTCATAGCTGGTGCTAGGGCTGCAATCATAGATAAGTGTAATTCAATTTGAAAATTCATAGAGGTCAAGGCTGGAGAGATGGCTCAGCAGTTAAGAGCACTGACTGCTTTTGCAGAGGACCCTGGTTTGGTTCCCAGCACCCACATGGCGTCTAAGAACCATCTTTAAGCCAGGCATGGGGGTGCCACATGCCTTTAATTCTAGCACTTGGGAGGCAGAGGCAGGCGGATCTCCATGGATTCTAGGCCAGCTGGGGCTACAGGGAGACTCTGTGTCCAAAAAAACAAGAAGAAAAGAAAATTCATAGAGGTCAAAATCTACTAAATGGCTATGGGGTGGGGAAGGCTCCCTAAGAAGGGAGGTAGAATGCAGTGATATAAAAGAGGAAAGGAGAGCGATAGAATAGGAAAGGCTAATAGGAGGGCGGGGCAGAGAAGCGAGTATAGAGGGTGATAATTAACACTGAAGACCTTTGGAAAGAATCATATGGAAATCTATTAAAACAGAAGCTTCTAAAAGTGCATACATATACATTATAAAGAGAGAGTAAAATGAGTTACCTTATAACAGGGGGCATTGCCCCTATCACACACCATAGGCTTGCAAAGTAAAAGCCTAATGCCAGGAATGGACTCCTTTGAAGTTTTCGAGCAGGCTCCCCACAGACCCTCAAGCAGTACTGGTCATTCCTTCTGCTCTGGTTACCCACTAGAGCTCCACCGTAAGACGCCATTGCTGAAGACATTACATACATGAACTGTAAAACATACAAGGAAAAAACCAACATATTGCTGACTTTAAAGCCTCATCTCTGTCTAGTTTTCACAGTGCTGTAAGATGCTATGCAAGATACCCGAAGAGAAAATTTAGCATGATATGACCTCATTCCTAGGAGACACATCTACATTTGAACTTCTACACACGGAATGAGGGGCAGAGAGAAAACGAGTGCATCCCTCAATTCTCCCCAGTAAAGCTTCCTTACATAATAGAGTGTGATGCAAACAGAAGGCCTCAACCAGTCAAGCTTCAAAGACTGGGAGCCTCCAGAGTGTGTATCTCTGGATGGGGCCAGTATTAAACCTCACCCACCCATGGCACAGGGATCATTGCGGAAGAGGATGCAGATAGAGCTTAAGAGCCAGGGCTGGTGCATGAACATCAACTGGAAGCTTTCTCATGTGAACTTGTGGCAATGTCGACATCAGGCATGGGAACCATGCCAACTGGACCAAGGTCTCACAGTGGAGCAAGAGAAAAGGGTAGGGGACTGGCCCTGGACTTAGGACCATATATGAGACTGAATACTGTTGGGTGAGGAAGAACATGCCTTGCCTAAGATTTCTAGATGTGCTGACTAGACTGCAGTGGATCTTTTTGCACAGAACAAAACATCTGCGTTCTGGAGTTTGACTGGATAGGGCTTAGCTTGGACATTGAAATGCATGAATTCTGATGGGGGTGATGGGGGGGGTGTTGAGGCATAGGGAGACTGAGTTTGATTGAGAGCCATTGTATGCATTGTACAAAATGCTCAAAAACTATATATATATACAAAACAAATTCATTTTATGAAATTTGTAAAACTTAAAAAATAAAAGGATATAAAAGAACTTATCTTGGGGTTTCATATATTTTTTCTGTTTGTTCTATCTTTTATTAATTTGTATTTTTTTATTAATTAATTTGTTTTTTAATCATGACTACTTTCTTTGTTGTTCTTGCCTTAGCTTTGATCTGGTTTTATTTTTTTCCAGTGTGTTGTGGTGTAAGTTATTATTTGGAGATTTGTTTCTAACATGTATATTTATGGCCACAGATTCCCCTTTAAGGAATCCATCAGCTGCACCCCATTTGTTTTAGTTTGTTGTATTTTTTTGTTTTACTAATATCAAAATAGTTTTAACTCCCTTGTGATGACTGTATGCTTAATATTCACATATTTGTAAGATTTTCAATCCTTTTGTTATTTTCATGTATATGTATGTGCATGTGTGTGCCTATCCATACATGTGAAGGTGCACACACATGTGTGCATGTGCATCTGGAGGCTGGAGGAGAACTTGCGGTGTCATTCCTCAGAAGCCATCCATCCTGCTTGTTGAGACAAGGTCCTTCACTGGCCTGCAGCTCACTGGATTAGGCTAGGATATCTGGCCAAGGAACCCGAGGATTCCCCTATCTGGATCTTCCCAGCAAAGGATTTCAGTGAATGCCACCAGCTATCATACCCAGCTTTTCTACATTGCTATGGGTATTGAACTCATCTCCTCGTGCTTGCATGGAGAGTACATTACCAACTGATCTATCACCCAAGCTCCTCTCTATTTCTTTCTTTTTTTTTTTTAAGATTTTTTTTTAATTTTTTTATTATTTATTTTTGTATGTGTATGAATGTATTGTCTGCATGCAGGTCTGTGCACCCGTGTCATGCAATGCCGCGGAGGTCAGAAGAGGGTCTCGGATTCCCCTGGAACTGGAGTTCTCCTGGAATTGGAGTTACAGACGGTTCTTTTTTTTTAATTTTTTTATTATTTATTTTTGTATGTGTATGAATGTATTGTCTGCATGCAGGTCTGTGCACCCGTGTCGTGCAATGCCGCGGAGGTCAGAAGAGGGTCTCGGATTCCCCTGGAACTGGAGTTCTCCTGGAATTGGAGTTACAGACGGTTCTTAGCCGCCATGTGGGTGCTGGGTATCGAACCCGGGTCCTCTGCAAGAGCGTTGGTGCTCTTAACCGCTAGGCTATCTCTCCAGCCCCTCTATTTATTTCTTATTCTATTCCACTATACTCACAGAATATATGTTTATAATTAAATCATTTTAAATATGTTGAGTCTTGTTTGTGTCCTAACATGTTGTTTGTATTTGATGCTTGTTTGCTTCAGTAATCTGTGTAAGCTGTTGTTTGGGATGAATAATTCCCTAGTTGTCTGTTAGGTCTAGTTGGTCATGTTTACTTTGTTGATTTTCTATTTAGTTCCATCAATTACTGAATTATTCAACTATTTTTATTGGTGTATAATTCACCTACCATAAAAAATGCACAATTAAGCAATTTTAGTATAATCATTGCTAGGCTATGCAAACATCACTCCTATATTATTTCAAAATGTTTTTCCAGAATCCCCACTAGAAAATCCTTGCCTACTAACAGTCACATTCAGCACCGTTCTGGTGATAGAGGCCAAACTGCCATGCTATATGATGTCTAAGAGACGTCAGGAGATCAGAGCTAGGACCACACACTTGAGGATTACTCTTCATTTCCAAGTTAGTCCTTTGTAAAATCCCTAAGGTGTTGGCATATAAAGGTTAAATAAAGTATGGTCTACTCCTTCAAGTCCAGAAGTTTATTTGAAAGTATGGAGGAAGATTTGGGCTCAAATTGGAAGCTATCATGCAGCATTGCACACATAAAACATGTCTCTTCATTTTCTTACAATAGAAGGGATTAATACAACCCTCACAGAATTTGAAAGTAGAAAAAAAACAAAATTTTAGAATTTTTAAGAAGCAGTCTACTCAGATTTGAAGTATTTCTACAACTCTGCAGGGGCAGCCTGTTCTCTATCCAGATCTTTAAATATAGGAAAGAAAATACTAATATTCAGAAAAGTGAGTCCCTAAAGGCAACCTTCTGTGGCTTGATGATCTACATAGAAAGTGGTTGATTTACCCTTTGTCCTAAGGCCATCAGATCTCAATATCCCTTTAGCTGACATTTCTTTACAGATATAAAATAACCTCAGCCCCTCCCTTTCCTCTCACAGCCCCCAGAACTTGGATCACCAAACATATCTTCCGTGCAAAACCTCGTTGTCATGAGAGTGGTCCTCATCAGGCCTGTGTTGTCTGGCACAAGCTGTTCTAAGGATTATAGCACATGAATGACTGGCTCAAGAATCACAAGGAAATAATCTCAGCTTCCGTGACAACTTCCCCCACACTATGGTCTCAGCAGAGAAGAGCTGGTCAACACCATCTATCAAATTACATTTCTGGGTACTAAAAATTTTTAACCAACCTGCAGCCATCACTTTTGTGTGAATTAACTGAGGTTTTATCTTGTCTCACCAGCATTCCTTTTTGATACTGGGATGATTAAATTCCCAATTATATCAATGCAAAGCTGCCAGGGCTGGAAAATATATTAACTGACTAATATTCTTTAATCTGCTGTGTCGGAGCCAAGGTTTGTTTTCTGAAAGAGAAAACTATGGGAGGAAATAAGTACCTTGTTCAAGGCCTTGTTTTAATTAGCCAGATGTAAGATAGAGAATACTAGGTCTAATTGGTCTGTAAATTCAAATCGTCTGGAGTGTGCTTGAAATTTCTGATGCCCAGACATATTCTTTGGGCAGGTTCTATCAGAATATCTTGGAACAGAACTAGAAATAAGTATTTTTAAAGCTCCCAATAAGATTTCAGTGTGCAGCCAAGATAGAGCTTACTCATATTTAGAAAAATGCTTCCCAAACTCTAATCTACAATGGCATTACTTAAAGCTCAGTGTTGATTATAATTCAATAGAGTAGAATGTGAGAAAAGGCTGAAATTCTCTTTTGACAAAATGGTCCAGGGGGTGGGAATGTACTGGACTACAGACAGTGCTTCAAATAGCAAGGTTAGCGCCATCTGTTCTCAAAGTTAGCTGTACATTCAAATCCACTGGTGAGCTATAGAATGCTCAGTGTGTGAGGTGCATTACATATCACTGAAATCAGACTTGTTGGGGATGGGACGCCACAACATTTCTTAAATACATCATCAGGCAATTACAATGAGAAGTGCATTTCTGAACAGAAATGGGAAAATTTGGCTCTATTGTTTTTTTTTTGCATGTGTATGTGGAGTATGTGAGTGTGTGTGCTTGTGTGTACATATGTATGGAGGTACACGTGTGTATACATGAGTGTGGAGGCCGGAGTTGATGTCTGGTGTCTTCTTTGATCATTGTCCACATTATATTCAGGCAAAGTCTCTCACTTGGATCTGGAGCTTGCTGGTATGGCCAGTCTAACCAGACAAGCCAAGTTGACTGGAGATTCCTTGTCTTCACCTGCAGAATACTGGTGTTATAGTTGGGCCACCATGCTCATCAAGCATGGGATTCAAACTCAGATCCTTGTGTTTATGTGGCAAGCACTTTACCCACCTCCTCAGTCCCAAGCTGTCAGTGCCTAAATTTTCCAGGGCTAGTCCTGGTTTCAGAATTCAAATCACGCTTGAAGGATCACATCAACATACCCAGCACATTGGCAGAGAGGAGAGCAGATTTGTGTGAGGGAGGGAATTTATCATCTCTGTCTTTGAACATTTGGAGAGTCACTAGAAGGAAGAGATGGCAGACTTGGTCTACATAGTTTCAAAGGCCAAGCTTCATATCAGTCAATGAAAAGTCAAGGAGAGGTTTTAAATCTAATATGTAGAAACTCTCCCCATAAATCAGCTCTCCAAAGAAAGCTTAGCTATTATAGTCACATACAGCCATAGATAAGTAAAGGGCTGGGCAAGAAAGGATCCTTTTTGTCCACCCCACCAGCGCTAACCAACATCAACTCTGTCAGATATTTCTTCAAAAATTCTCAGGTCCTACCTGGAAACACAGTCTGGGTTTGATGAGATTCCCAGGTGATTACTCTGCACATCGAAGGTTGAGAGTAAAGTAATATCGTGTACCCTGTTGTTAGACTCAGCAAACTGAGGCCAAGAGAGGGTGCAATTACTCAGGGAACAGGGTCCAATTCCACTGACATGGCTTGTTTTTCTTACACCAGAAAGCCTCACTGGTATCATATTTGAATTCTCAAAGGTCTGTGGCACAAGCCTGGCTGCCTGAGAAGTGACTTCCACAGTGCATATTTGCAGAAGACTGACCCTCAGATACCTCTAAGTCCAAGGGTAGGCAGAAGTGCCTGCCCACTCTTGCCTCTTACTCTATCCTGCACCCACAGTTGCCTGACTTGTGGTGTGAATGGTTCTTTTTCAAGGTACACTCGGGTCCTGGTTCCTAGACACAAATTATTTTTCTTTTTATTCTCAATCACTGAGCCAGTCTGTCTTGAACATTTCTGTTTACTGCTCTTAATAGACCTTGCTCCTGTCCTCCCATAGGACGGAACAGGGTTTCCTGTCTCTGTGTGTTCAGAAGCTGCAGCTGCACTTTGACACTCCACCAGCAGAGCGCCGGCGAGCACTTCCTGTTGTTTTCTCTGCAGTAGTTACTTAGGCTCTGCAATGCAGCAGATTTTCCCTGAAATTCACCAGCTTCTGGGATGTTACATCCTTACAGGAATCTCAGGCTATTCCTCTGCGGAAAAACGAACCTTGAAATATGTTCAACACGTTGTATTTCCAAGACTGCAAGGAACAGGGAAAGGAAAATGTCAAACATCTGTATTCTACCTTTTATTTTAAGCATTTGCATTTAGAATCCTGAAGATGTTTATACTCCCTTCCGTGGCATGATGTTGGTAGATCCTGTCTCACATCAAATTTGAAATTTTAAGGAACTAGAAGGATAAAAAGAATCTAAAGTAATAAACGTGAATGTTTGAAAGACACCATTTACCCTTCCCTTCATTTTAGTGGAGTTTGGGGTTGGATCACAGCTCTTCTGTTAACCATTCCTGTGACCTTGAACATGCCACTTAATCTTTCTGGGCCAAGGAGTCGAAATTGTATGAAAGGACTAATTTATCATAACAGAAAACTTGAAAATGTGCCTGAGAGCTCTGGGGAGGTGGCTGACATCCATAGCCACGCATGACTACAGTCATCATCATCACCATTGTCAGAAGACCTTGCACATACACATACATCCTCTACCATATATAGATTCATAATGGATGATCGGTCAACAGGGAGTGATTAGTAAACTCCTGAAGTGTGGCTCTACTTGCAAAGCCAATTATTTACTAGCTCCAAAAGGCCACAGTGACACTTAGTTTCAACTCTGCCCTTAAAGGCATCTAGAACCTAGAGACAGGTGTCTGGCTGTGAGTGTGGGGAAGACCCATCCCTCGTGGTGGCACTATTTTTCTGGCTGGGATCCTGGACCTTGAAAATAGTGAAGGGAACTGAGCAGTAGTCTGTATTCACCCCTATCTCCTTCCTGATTGCAGATGATCCCATCTGCTTCAAGCTCCTGCCACCTAGGCTTCCCTGGAACTGTGAACTAAGATAAACCCGTCCTCCCTTAAGTTTATCACTATAACAGGAAAAGAAACTATGACAGCTTCTGACAATAACAGCCATCAGTGGAGAGTACAGCCTGAAATGGCCCTCTGTGAGCATCCTTCCATCTCCTAGCCAGAAGCAAACATTGCTGGGATAGGACCTAGATGCTGGGGCTGTGAGCTGAATAAAATCTCAGAACCTCAGGAGACACAAGCAGGACCCAGGCTCAGAATCCTAATCCGTGCAGGTGGAAGCATGCCACCTGCTAAATGTCCAAGGATGGCATCTTTGGCAAATATTTAGTGAGTATGCCTTCCATTCAGTGTTAGTCCTATAAGGAAGGAAGTCCTAATCAAAACAATTACACAGAAAAGTGATTATATATAACCCCCAAAGTCTTCCCTATATCTTACCCTTTTCATAGATGCAGCCCATCATACATTTTCTGACATTTGCAGGCTTAAACATTCTCTGAAGTGTTCTGAGATTGAATATTCCTTTTAAAATTTTACTTTATCTGTGTTCTTGCTTGTAAGGTTACAGTAAATCCTCCACAGTCCATAAAATATTACATAAAATTGTTCATACCAGAGCACTCAAAAGGAATTTCTTCCCTCTACTCCATATTTTTAAATATCACAGAATTTTATGTTGCTGAATTACAAAGAAGTATTAGTCTCTGTCAGGTACCTAGAAGGGTAGATCTAACCTTCTTCACAGTCATTACAAAATAGCATAGAAAATGGTTTAAAAGTGAAATAATGCCGAATTATGATTAGAAACAAAAATAGCCACATCCATCCCTTCAGTGCCTCATACATGTGAACCAACATGCTAGGTATCTATGTAAACTACAGGATCCTGATCCTTACAACAACAATCAAGAAGGCCATCACCACTTTGTGTTAAATACTGAAAGAGACTCAGAAATGTTGATAACCTTGTTCAAGGCTATGTAGAAAGTAATGGAAGGTCTGGAATACAAATGTGTTTCCAAGTTGTAAAGTTGTTGCTTTTAAAAATTAGCCCCTCTTCTGACCTCCGCGGCATTGCACGACACGGGTGCACAAACCTACATGCAGACAGTACATTCATACACATACAAAAAAATTAGACTAACAAGGAAGGAATCTCCTGGATGCAGATAAGTTGTGCTGGCAAGAAACATAGCTTGATAATTTACAAAGGGGGCTATGGACTTATATATACTATAACTCATGAACCCATTGAGTCTATGTGTTTAATGTCACTTGCATATTCTCAGCACCTCTGCAAAGGAAGCCACTATTACCCAGCAGATTTCTACCTCTGCTTTTCTTTCTCTTCCCTCCCTCCCTCCCTCCCTTCCTCCCTTCCTCCCTTCCTTCCTTCCTTCCTTCTCTGTCTCCTCTTTCACTGTTCTTCTACTCACTTCCATTCTACTTACCTTCATCTCTGTCTCTCTCTGTCTCTCAAAGCATCTCAAAATGAAATAAATTTAACTAAATGAACCTTGACTTCGTTCAGT
The DNA here is from genome assembly GCA_009823505.1 of Rhizomys pruinosus. Lineage (NCBI taxonomy): Eukaryota > Metazoa > Chordata > Mammalia > Rodentia > Spalacidae > Rhizomys > Rhizomys pruinosus. The sequence goes on along the minus strand of VZQC01010581.1, from coordinate 1,114,186 downwards.
CTATGAACAACTTTATCTGTAAAACATGGTTTTTCATTGTACTGTGCATCTTCTTTTCTTTTTAAAATATTTATTTACTTAATATACATGAATGTTATGCCTGCAGGTATGTAGGTGGACCTGTGTCATGCAGTGACTGCGGAGGCCAAAAGAGAGCATCAGATCTCTTGGAACTGGAGTTACAGACAGTTGTTAGACACCATGTGGGTGCTGGGATTTGAACCTGGGTCATTTGTAAGAGCACCAAGTGTTCTTACCCACTAAGCCATCTCTCCTGTGCTGTGCTGTGCTGTGCAATTTCACTGGCTGTTCATGACCTAAGTTGCTCTCCCTGTTTCATGTCATTATCCACTATATATGTATAAAATCTGTACCTGTACCAGGTTAGTCATTCTGTCACAGCTCCTGCTACTTTGCTGCATCAAAATATAAGACTATGAATTCATTGAAGGATAAAACTGGTCTCTCTCTCTCTTTTTTTGGGGGGGGGGTCTCCCTGTATCATCAGCTGTCCTGGAACTCACTCTGTAGACCAGGCTGGCCTTGAACTCACAAAGATCTGCCTACCTCTGCCTCCCAAGTGCTAGGATTAAAGGTGTGTGCCACCATGCCCAGCGATAAAACCATTCTTGATTTATACTTTATTCATAGCTTTTAGCTCAATAATAAGAATAAGCATGTGCTTACAAAATCCAATTCAAAAAAATCAATTCAAAAAATTTGAATTGAGTTTTCTTTCAGCCCCTTTAAAAGGCCCCCAAAGACTACGGTGCTATGCAAATATTCTCTTATCCACACATCTGCACTGGCTGTCATTTTCAGGACCGAGGATCCAATCAAAGGTCATCAGCCTGGGGATGAACAATGGCAGTAAAGACCCATGAGGGACCACTGAGATTTTAATTAGCTCAGAGATCCTATGGGTTGGGAATATAACAGAATCCATTTTGTCATCAGAAACTAGACATCCTACAGACTTCCTGGATAGAATTCCTTGGGAAGCCGGCATGTTTTCAAACATCCCAACCTCTTTCTATTACCTTCAATGAAAGCCTCTCAGCATCTCTGTTTGACATTCTCTCACCCCACGCACACCCACACTCTTCACTGTGGTGCTGCTTCCATTCTTGGTGATCATTCTTATGTTTTCCCTTTAATAAAGGATGATCTAGCCACGTGTGGAGGCACATGCCTTTAATTTCAGCATTCCGAAGGTGGAGGCAGAGGCAGTTGGATCACTGTGATTCAGGCAGGCCTGGGATGCTTTACATAGAAAGTTCTGGGCCAGTGGGGCTATATAGAGACCCTGTCTTAAAAAAAAAAGACATAAGAGATGATCTCAGGATGAGATGTTATACCAAATTATCAGCAACTTATCATGGTTTGGAATAATTTATTTCTATGAGTAACTCTCCAAACGTTCACAGTAACGGTAGAGTATTATTTAGTCCTAGAATAACTCAGAATACGCTTCAGAGGATTTATCCATCTAGTTCTGGAAAGGAGGGCATTTTGTCCCAGAAAAGGATTCAGGCTGGAGAAAGGAAGGACAAGGCGGAAATCTTTAAAACCCCTCAAAGTGTCTATTGGAGGCAGGCATCTAGTTCCATATCAGTGCTCTCTGTGGTTACCAATGATGACTGTGCCCCGGTTGTGCGTCAGTGACTTCAGTAACATAATCTAAAATCCTTATGGAAATTCCACAAGGCAATTCATCCAGCCAATTCTTCCTCCTCAACTTTAGATATTCTTGATCCCTTAAACTGCACTGGAACCCACCCACAGCATCTTGTACAATCCTTCCATAGCCTTCACCACATTGCATAATCATTTTCACAATGCGTCCTAAGACCATAAATATGATGACCATGTCTACTTTATGTTTACCCTTGCTTCTCTCCCAGCAACCCGGACAGTGCTAGATCCCAATCATAACTACTTGATATGATATTTTTATCATGTAGCTTTTCAGAATATCTACTTTACAAATGAAGAAACCGAGGCTTGGAGAATCCGAGCTTAGGTCAATATCAAGGCCAAGATCCTGGAGCTTTCCAACAGCTGACCCAGTTAACAAGGTGTGTCTAAACACACATTTTTTTACCAAACCATATTTTAATTCTTTCAGCTTTCTTATTTTCCCTAATTCTTCTTCATAGACATGTAGATGCATGGTTTTGATCAACTCATTGGAGCCTTGCCCATAGCCTTTGGATGAAGCTCCCATTATTAGCACAACAAGAGTCAGCTACTAGAGTATTTCTCTGTTGTCTCAGTGTCTAAGGAATTATAAACAGATTTTAAGTGAAAATGAGATCAAAGTGACAATAGTTTTATAAAATATAAAAGATAAACTATAGAAACAGAAAAAGGTTTTGTGGCTAAAAGATGAAGCATTGCACACCTAAACTCTGGAGGGTTCAGAAGAAGGCCTAACTTCATGGAGGCCATTTGGCTAAGGTTTGGAAACCTTACACTAGAAGTCAGAAGATGAGGGTCTTAGACTTAAGGCTCTCCTATGACATGGTGGTACAACCCACTGAGAGCCATTGTGTTTATAATTGAACACTGTGCTGCTTGAGGAACTCTTGTAAAACCCTTTATAAATATGAAAAATTGGGCGATGACAAGGACAGACTGAGGAATGGACATCTTATTTCTTCGGGCTGTCCAACCTCACAAGAAGACCGTCACATGTTTGAATAGGATTTAAAACAAATATCCCCTGAAACCTGAGTTCCTAGGGCCAGTGAAGTCATAACTCTTTATTGAGGAATCATTTCAGGTTTCTTTCACACTGCAGACTTTGCCCATTCTAGATATAATCTTCACAGAATGCATCAACTTCATTGTTAACTCAAAGATCAGCATTTAAATCTATTGACATCGCTTACAGCACAAACTTAGGTTAAGCAGTCTTTAGGCAGAAGAGAGTGTCCTATTTGAACATGACTAATGTCAGGAAAATGAAAGACAAATTCAGTGATATTTCAGCTGATTTTGTAATATAACTTAGAGGCTTTTTTAAAAATTTCCCTCATAACCCAAAAGAAGTACAAGAATAAAAATTTCACAGCTTAAAAATGAGACTTTCTGCCCTGTGCTTAATGTCCTTACACAATTTACTATCAACCTAAGATTCCAGCATTATCCAGAGCCACCAATGAAATCACTACTACAGGATGCTCCAAGCCCTTGGTATCTTCCTTGATATCTTTTACTCACTGATATGCTTTATTTCTTCTGTAAATTAATCTCCCTTTGGTGCTGAGTCTGGGCACATGGTAGTGAATGTGACATTTCCCAATAGCCAACTACTATAAAGAAACAGCATCTGCACCTACCCACAGTTGCCATCAGTTGATGTCCTGTTCCTATTTTCTAAATGTTCCTTATATCTTGAATGAAGTCTTGTTCTGAGCCCTCTAGATACTGTCTTTTCTACTTCCTTCCCACCCAACTTTGACATATCATAGCTCTCTTTCTTCTTCTTTTTTTTTTTTTTTTGGTCTTTTTGAGACAGCCTCTCCCTGCAGTCCCAGCTGGCTCAGAACTCACTATGCAGACCAGGCTGGCCTTGAACTCACAGAGATCTGCCTGCCTCTGCCTCCTGAGAGCTGGGAATAAAGGCATGTGCCACCACACTCAGCCTATAACTCTTTTCTTAAGCAGTGTGGTAATTTGTGGGGGGAATCAATGGTGTAGACAGATTATCCAGTTTAAATTTCAAAATACCATCATGAAGTATATATAGAGTATCATTAAGCTCAGTCTTGTAGATGAGAGACAGGCTTCTAGTCCAGAGAGCTATGTGACTATTATCTGTGCCCACACGTTACCATAGTCATTTTTCTTCTTTTCCCCCCACTCTCTATCCTTGCCTAAGAGATTGCTGAAAGCAGAGTTTGTATCTCATTCACCACACATTGTTCTAACCTGCCCATCACACTCTACCTCCCTGTCAATATGAACTGATGAGAGTAACCACTGACTCAATATTTGTTGGATTTAATTGAATTCTATGGATATCTTATTGAAATTCTGTGATGTCTTCTTGGGCCATCTAGATATGACCTTTTGAGTTCTCATAACAAACCAGCTCACTTTGTCCTCCAATATTTTTGTGGTTTCATTTGCATAAACTCCTTTGCGTTTCTGTCTCCAGCTATTTGACCATGCAGGAAAGCTGGCTGGGGTAGCTTTTATTCATTCAGCTGCTGTTATAGGAAGTGGAGAGGGAATTCGATTTATATAGAGGCTGGAAAGCATTTTAAAGGATGGATGGGTCTACACAGAAAGTTGCTGAGGTTTACAGGAGGGCACGGCCTAGGAAATGCTTTGAACAGACGTCCCTGCAGACTCATCCTTCTCCATGGCAGGTACACTGGGCATTGCTGCTTCTGGTACTACTTCAAAACCCCCAAGCAGCAAGATTCAACCTAAAATACAGTCATTGTTTCTCTTAGCAAGCTTAGCAGAGATTATTTGCTAGACATTATGTCTGAATGCAGGAGACAAACTTGGACATTGCTTTTGGTGTAATAATCCCTAATTTCTAATCGAGGGTTTCACTGAGACAGAAGAGATGTACTGTTCTTAACCACGGAGCAAAGAGGTATGGTGGTTCTAGGAACTCTATGATATTGAGATGCTTTTATGATTTTTTATAATTATATTTTTCCCAAGCTTTATATCCTGGTTTGTAGTTTTCCAATAACAGGGAACATACTTGTTGACCAGAATTAAGCTGAAAAAATTTACCAAGTCTGTCCAAACTGTCTCCTTCTGGGCTACATGCCACTAGTTCAGGGAAGTAAACCTAGATTCCTTGAGTCAAGTTATCTTGAAATGGGCAGAACAGATATCAAAAGTAACACTTGCATAATAGACAGAGACCAAAAAATAACTTTCAGCGGTCAAAGGTAACCCATTACTTGTCTATGCCCCTTTAATCTGAATCTATAACTGGAAGTCCAGTACAAGCCAGGAATCAACTGAAAACCTGTGTGGTTATAATCCCATTTAGACCATTACTAAACTGACTTTAATGTTTATACCATTCCACTCTAGAAACATTTAACCACTTCAATCCAGTACAAGTATCTTATTTTCTACTAAACTTTGCAATATTTATGCCCATCAAGCTGAACAGGGCAGTTCCCCCAAACACAGCACCACAAAATAAAAACCTTAAAGTGATCCTACAAGACCCAGGGCAGGCTCCAGCCAACAAAATCTTTCTAGATATTCAGAAATGCACCACATAGGACTGGCAAATAGCATATCTGCCCCAAAGATGTTCTACCTAGTGATCAAATATCCCACACACAAAACACAACCAAAGGCCTTGGATTCTATCTTATCTAGTGTTAACATAGTGACTTCTCTTTTCTTAGTGTCATTTATTTGTATTATTTTTTTACCCTCCTTTCACCTTGGGATCTTTAAGGATAAGGTAAGTATCTTGGAGTCAAGGAAAAAAAAAAGGATAGGTTTTGTTTCTTAATCCATTCTACTAGTCTCTCTCTCTCTCTCTCTCTCTCTCTCTCTCTCTCTCTCTCTCTCTCTCTCCTCTCTTGAGCCAGGGTTCCCCAGCTGTAGCCCCAGCTGTCCTGGAACTCACTATGTAGACCGGTCTGGCTTTGACCTCACAGAGGTCCCCCTGCCTCTGCCTCCTGAGTACTGGGACTAAAGGCGTGCCCACCACGCCTGGCTAGTCTATGTCTCTTAGCTGGAGACTTTAATTCATTGATATTTAAAACTGTTCTTGAGGGAATTAAATTGCTTCCAATCATTTTGATTTCTAGTACATTCTTATCCTAGGTTTTCATTTCCATAGTGGTAGTATGATTTGTTTTCTGGTGTTGATTGGTTATAGTCATCCCTGGCCTCCACTCTTTGTATTGCTTGAAGTATTCTCTGCAGGTGTGGCTTATTGGAGAGGAATTCTTTCAAGTTATTTATATCATGGAATATTTTCTTTCCTCCTTCAATTATAATAGACATTTTTTTTTCTGGATAAAGTACTCTGGGTTGGCATCTATAGTCTTTTAGAACCAGGAATATTTTAGACCAGGCTCTTCTGGCTTTCATTTTCTGCACTGAAAAATCAGCTTCAATTCTGATAGGTTTTCCTTTGCAGGTAACTTGTTTTTTTTTTTCCCTCAGCATCCTTTCTTTGCTTTGAACATCTAGTGTTTTATTTATTTTTTAATTTTATTTATTTTTGTGTATGTATGAATGTACTGACTGCATGTAGGTTTGTGCACCGATGTCGTGCAATGCTGCGGAGGTCAGAAGAGGGTCTCGGATTCCCCTGGAACTGGAGTTCTCCTGGAATTGGAGTTACAGATGGTTCTTAGCCACCATGTGGGTGCTGGAGATCGAACCCGGGTCCTCTGCAAAAGCAGTCGGTGCTCTTAACTGCTAGGCTATCTCTCCAGCCCCTGAACATCTAGTGTTTTTACTATGATATGGTGTGGAGAATTTCTATTCTGGTTCTGTGTTCTAGATGTTTCTAATACTTTTATAGGTATATCTTGCTTTAATTTCAAAAAATTTTCCTCTAAAATTTTGTTGAAAACCTGGGTCATATTGTTATCCTGTGAGTTTCCTTCCTCTTCTATCTCTATGATTTGTAGGTTTTGTCTTTTCATAGTACCTCACAGTTCCTGGTTATTCCATTCTTGTGGGATTTTTAAAAAAATGTAGTATTTGCTTGATTTATCCAATTCTTCCATATTGTCTTCCAATCTTGATATTAAATTCCCTCAACTCCTTAATTTCTCTAATCATATTCATAATTGTTCTTTTGAGATCTGTATTCTGGGTTATATCCAAGGGGGTCTTCATTAGGGGGTACTTGAATAGGGGTATTAGTATTTGATGGCTATCCATGTGAGTCTTTCCTTGAACTTTAGGCATTTGGGTAGCTTTTGTTGGGAGTGGTTCTAATGTGAAGCTTACATGTTTATTGAGCTGACACTGATTATAGTTATATTCTTCAGGTGTTTGTTGACTTCTTTTTTTACTTTATTTTTTTCAATTTTTAACAATAAGTAATAATTTATGAGTACAAGCATCCTTCATGTAAAACCAATTTGCAAGCAGTTGTGCCCACACCCACACAGCTGATGGGTTCCACCATCCAGCTGGGGGGGCTTGTATGTTCAATCAAGTTGATCAGATGAGTGTCCAGACTATATTACTGTAGTTTTGCCATTCACCCCAATCACAGCCCTTACATTCTATCATGCCCCCTCTTCCGCAGATTGTTCCCTAGGCTTAGAAAAGGGGCACAGGTGGACGGGAAGCAAAACAGTCTACTTTCTCTGGAGCTGTTGTCTTGGACTCTGGTCAATTCTGGCTGTTTCCTTTCATGGGCTGACAGTTTGTCCAGGAATGACCTTTCAATCCTACTAATGAAACACAAGCAATTAGGTATATAGGTATTTAAACAGTACTAATTATTATGGTAGGTTACTTTGGTATAGACATAGATGTTTGGAGGGTATGTTAATCCATGAATTATGTTTTTTTTTCTGTAAAATATGACAGGGTCTTACTTTGGCTTATAACATCTCCTAACCACTAGAGGATGTAAGCTTGTGGCATCAGCCATGGGTTATTCCTCCAAGGAGAGAGCTAATAGCCAATTAGATTTGGGATATACAGGCATATGGCTGCCACTGCTGCACAGTATTTCCAGGCAGGTGAGGTGTAGCTGGTGCTGACGGAGGAGTCTTGCTTGACTCAAGGAGACCTATATTTGCTTTATTGGTTTAGTGGCCTTTGGTAACACTCTCTGGCATTCCAGAGACCATCTGTATACTTGCAAGTGCGGTCTCCATACATCTTTCCCATGTTTATATCAGGTCTTCAACAGCAGGGCCTTATCGCCTCTCTTCCTGCAGATATCCCAGTTTGGAGGCAAGGAGCCTTTACCTTTTGTGGGGGCTTGGATCCCCTGGCCAACATCTCCTTGGTAGAATAATCCATTGTTGATGTCAGAGCTCCTGTATTAATATATTTTGCTTAAGTGCATAGCTTAAGGAGACTTTAGCATTATATTTGGTTCTGAATAGAGAATAATCCTTTTCACAGTTTCTATGTCCATTAGTCAATTAAAGAAGGCAGTTTTACCGATTTTACAAGAGAATACCTCTATAACAGCTGGCTCCAATCTACAGCTGGAGAACGACCTCATCATCATCATATTTCTCCTTATTCTATGGGGGGGGGTTAAGAAAGTCTCTTGTATTAAAACCTTTGCGGCACCTAGAAGGTAAGCTTCATTAGGATTCATTAAAAATAGTTGTTACTAGTAGGATCCACAGAGGGGCCTGATGTCTGCAGCAATCTGAGGCATTTCTTCCCTTCAATGCCCAGAGGAGTCAATCCTTCTGCTGGCACTTTCTGGTACATCCTACTCACTGCAAAGCTGCATTTTCTTTCTCAGCCATTAAGTTGGTGATACTCTGGCCTGTTGGAACATACAAATCCTTTCCCATAGTTAGTTTTAAGATTTGGGTTGCAAGGTTTTTTGACAAAAAGTTTTCATATCTATCTATATCCCCCTTTTTTATTTAAGGTTTTTATTTTTGACCCATGAGTCTCAAAAAAGCAGTTGTTTTATACATACCTATAGGGTGGAATCAAGGCACAGATTTCATCAAGTTCACCCATGCTGTTTTGGGTTACTGTATGTGATTAACTTGGGAAACAAAGTTTATTTTTGAGTTAAATCATCCTATAGGTGAAAGAGATTGCTACCAGGTGATACTATATGACAGCAAAATTATAGAGAACATTTGTTTATACCAATCCCAAAGTAATTGTTATACAGATTTTAGTTAAAGCTAATGTGGACAAGAGCAATTTATATCACCAATTAACTCAGATGCATTACCGTTTTTATCAGCCTTCAAACCAATGTTGTCCAATATGCACATATTTACTTTTACTAAGTCCTAAAACACCATGTATCCTGTAGACAGAGTCTGGGCAAAACTGGATACTTGTTGAACTCACGTCAATTAAACATGCACCAATCGAATATACACCCGTGTCCCTCTCCCACCCCTCCCACCCCTCCCGAGTCACCATTTCAGTCAGCCTTCTGATGCAATCTTTCTGTTGTTGTTCTTTTAATATGCATCCCTCTCCACAAGAAATATTTATAACTGGGTTATTGGTACTAGCATCCACATATGAGAGATACCATTTGTCGTTTGTTTTTCTGGGACTGTGTTACTTCACTTAACATGATGTCTTCAAGCTCCATCCATTTACCTGCAAAGTTCATGATGTTGTCTTTCTTTACTGCTGCATAGAATTCCATTGTGTACATGTACCACATTTTCTCTATCCACTCGTCAGTTGAGGGGCATTTGGGTTGATTCCAGTTTTTTGCTATTGTGAACAGAGCGGCAATAAATATAGCTGTGCATGTATCTCTGCAGTAAGATGAGTCTTGTGGGTATATACCCAGGAGTGGTATGACTGGGTCAAATGGCAGGATCATTTTGAGTCTTCTAAGGGTTCTCCACACTGTTTTCCATAGTGGCTGCACAAGTTTACATTCCCACCAGCAATGGATGAGTGTTCCCCTTTCCCCACACCCTCTCCAGCACTTGGCATCATTTGTTTTCTTGATCCTAGCCAGTCTTACTGGAGTAAGATGGTATCTTAAGGTGGTTTTAATTTGCATTTCCTTAATTATTAGCGATGTTGAACACTTCTTAAGGTGTTTCTCAGCCATCTCTAATTCCTCCTCTGTGAAGTCTCTGTTCAGATCTTTGCTCCATCTTCTGAGTGATTCATTTGTTTTCTTTCTTCTTTGTTTTTTGAGTAGCTTGTATACTCTGGAAATTAATGCTTTGTCAGATGTATCTGCTGTGAAGGTTTCCTCCCATTCTGTGGGTTTTCTCTTCACTTCCTTTATTGTTTCCTTTGATGTACAGAAGCTTTTGAGTTTAATGAGGTCCCATTTGTCAATTGTTGATCTTATTTCTTGTGCAGCTGCTGTCTGATTTAGGAAGTCTTTTCCTACACCTATGTCTTGTAGTCTGCTGCCAAGTTTCTCTTCTATCACCTCCAGAGTTTGGGGTTTCACGTTGAGGTCTTTGGTCCATCTGGAGTTGACCTTTGTACAAGGTGAGAGGTAGGGGTTTAATTTCATTCTTCTACAAGTGGTGATCCAGTTTTGCCAACACCACTTGCTGAAGATGCTGTCTTTCCTCCATTGTGTCTTCTTGGCCCCCTTGTCAAATATGAGGTGGCTGAAATTGTATGAGCTCAGGTTTGGATCTTCAGTTTTATTCCATTGGTCAACTGGTCTGTTTTTGTGCCAGTACCAGGCTGTTTTTATGACTATAGCCCTGTAGTATAGTTTGATGTCTGGTATAGCGATCCCCCCTGTATTGCTCTTTTCACTCAGGGTTGCTTTGGCTATTCGGGGTCTTTTGTTTTTCCAAATGAAATTGAGGATTTTTTTTTCCAAGCCTGTGAAGAAACTCTTGGGGATTTTGATTGGGATTGCATTAAATCTGTACACTAGTTTGGGTAGGATGGACATTTTTACTATATTTATTTTCCCAATCCATGAGCATGGGAGGTTTGTCCATCTTCTGATGTCTTCCTCAATTTCCTTTTTCAGGGGTTTAAAATTTTTGTTGTAGAGATCCTTGGTGTCTTTGGTTAGGTTTGTTCCTAGGTATTTTATTGTTTTTGAGGCTATTGTGAGTGGGAAGGTCTCCTTGTAGTCCTTCTTCAGTTGCTTGTTGTTGGTGTAAAGAAAGGCTACTGATTTTTCTAGATTTATTTTGTATCCTGCCACTTTACCAAAGCTCTTAATCATTTCTAGGAGTTTTCTGGTGGAGTTCTTAGCATCCCTTAGGTAGACAATCATATCATCAGCAAAAAGGGATAGCTTGATTTCCTCTTTTCCAATTAGAACTCCTTTAATTTCCTTTTCTTGCCTTATTGCCCTTGCAAGGGTTTCCAGCACTATATTGAAGAGGAGTGGTGACAGGGGGCAGCCTTGCCGAGTTCCTACCTTCAAGGGGAATGCTTCTGTCATTTCCCCATTTAGGATGATATTGGCTGTGGGTTTCCTGTATATGGCTTTGATTACATTGAGGAATGATCCCTCTAGGCCAATTCCCTCCAGGACTTTAAACATGAAAGGATGCTGGATTTTGTCAAAGGCTTTCTCCGCATCAATTGAGATGATGGTGTGGTTTTTGTCCTTCAGTCCATTGATATGTTTGATGATGTTTATTGATTTTCGTATGTTGAACCATCCCTGCATCTCTGGTATGAATCCAACTTGGTCATGGTGGATGATTTTCTTGATGTGAGTCTGTATGCGATTTGCCAGAATCCTGTTTAGAATTTTGGCATCTGTGTTCATTAGGGAGATGGGTCTATAGTTCTCCTTTTTGGTTGTATCTTTCCCTGGTTTTGGTAGTAGCGTAATGCTGGCTTCATAGAAGGAATTTGGGAGAAGTCCCTCCATTTGTATCCTTCTAAACAATTTAAGTAGTAATGGTTGTAAGTCTTTACGAAATATTTTATAGAATTCTGCCGTGAATCCATCCGGGCCTGGGCATTTTTTGGTTGGGAGGCTACTTATTACATCTTCGATTTCTTCCTGTACTATTGGTCTGTTTAGGCTGTCGATCTCTTCTTGGTTGAGCTTTGGTGATTCCCAGGATTTCAGATATTCATCCATTTCTTCTAGGTTTTCAAACTTAGTAGAATATAAGTTTTTGAAGTAGTCCCGTATGATTGTCTGGATCTTTTCATTGTCTGTTGTGATATTTCCCCTTTCATCACAGATTCTATTGATTTGGAGTTGTTCCCTCTTTCTTTTGGTTAACTGGGCTAGAGGTCTGTCTATCTTGTTTATTCTCTCAAAGAACCAACTTTTGGATTCATTGATTTTTTGTATGGTTTTCTTTGTTTCTATTTCATTGATCTCTGCTCTGATTTTTGTTATTTCTTCTTGTCTGCTCCGTTTAGGGTTCATTTGTTGTTGTCTCTCAAGTATTTTTAGCTGCAGTGTTAGATCATTCACTTGTGCTCTTTCTGTTTTTTTAATGTAGGCACTTAGAGCTATAAACTTCCCTCTTAGGATTGCTTTTAAAGTGTCCCATAGATTTTGCTGTGTTGTTTTATCATTGTCATTCAGTTCCAGGAATGTTTTTATTTCTTTCTTTATTTCTTCCTTGACCCACTCATTATTCAGGAGAGTGTTGTTTAGTCTCCATGTGTTCCTGTAGGTTGTAGGGTTTATTCTGGTGTTGATATTGAGTTTTATTGCACTGTGGTCTGATAGAATGCATGAGATTATTTCAATCTTTTTATATTTGTTGAGTTTTTCCCTGTGTCCCAGTATATGGTCTATTTTGGAGAATGTTCCATGAGGTGCTGAGTAGAAAGTGTATTCTCTGGTGTTTGGGTGAAATATTCGATAGATGTCTGTGAGGTCCATTTGGTGTATTGTGTCATTTAGTTCAGATGTCTCTCTGTTTATCCTTTGTCCTGTTGATCTGTCTAGGGGACTTAATGGGGTATTGAAGTCCCCTAGTATTAGTGTGCTGGGGTTAATCTGTGCCTTGAGATCCTGAAGAATTGTCTTTATAAAGTTTGGTGCACCGGTGTTTGGTGCATATATATTTATGATTGTGAAATCTTCATCGTCAATTGTTCCTTTAATAAAGATGTAGTGGCCCTCTTTGTCTCTTTTGATTTCTTTTGCTTTGAAGTCTATTTTGTCTGATATTAGAATAGCCACACCTGCTTTCTTTTTGGTACCATTTGCTTGGAATACTTTCTTCCATCCCTTCACCTTAAGTTGGTGCCTATCCTTGAAATTGAGATGGGTTTCTTGTAGACAGCATATAGATGGGTTTTGTTTCCTAATCCATTCTCCCAGTCTATGCCTTTTGATTGGGGAGTTTAGCCCATTAATATTTAAGGTTATAATTGAAAGGTGATGTGGTTTCCTTTCACTTTATTATCCATTTTGACTTCTAGCCTCTGATTTTACTCCTACGGCTATGTTTTTATTAGTTTTTTTCCTAGGTGTTTGAGGATTATTGCTCCTCTCTTCTGCCCTTTGAATTGCTTCAAGTTTTTTTATGAAGAGTTGGTTTTCCAGACATGTATTCCATCATCTGGTTTATGTCATGGAAGATTTTTCTCTCTCCTTCAACTATAGTCGACATTTTTGTTGGGTAAAGTATTCTGGGTTGGCATCCATAGTCCTTTAACACTGGGAATGCTTTGCTCCATTTTCTTCTTGCTTTCATGGTTTGCGCTGAGAAGTCAGTTGTAATTCTGATGGGTTTCCCTTTATATGTGACTTGTTTTTTCTTTTGTAGCCTTCAGAATTTTGTCTTTGTTTTGCGCATCAAGGATGTTAACTATGATATGGCATGGGGAGTTTCTTTTCTGATCTTATCTATTTGGAGTCCTATGAGCTTCTTGTATTTGTATGGGTTTGTCTATTTTTAGTTTGGGGAAATTTTCATCTATTATCTGATCAATACTATTCTCTTGAGATTCTTCTTCCTCTATTCCTATGATGCAGAGGATTGATCTCTTCATAGTGTCCCATATTTCCTGGTTGTTCCACTTTTGTGTATTTTTAAATTTTTCATAATCTTTATTTGAGCTTTTTAGTTGCTCTGTGTTATCTTTCAAATCTGATATTCTTTGTTCTGCTTCCTCCATTCTACTTCTGAGGCTTTTTCCTTTCCTTTCTTCTTGATTGGATGTGTGTTCTAATTCCTTTTTCATTTCATCCTGTGTTTTCTTTAGTATTGCCATTTCCTTTTAGAGCTTCTCAATCTCCTCTTGGTGCTCCTTACTTCATTGGTTGGTTTCCTTTTTCAGTGTTTCTACTTCCTTTCAGAGTTTGTTTTTTTCTCCCTATACTTCTTTCTGGAGTTTGTTAATCTTTTCCTTTAGTTCTTTCCAAAGTTTGTCATTGTATCCCTCTAGGTCCTTTTTGAGTTTTTCATTCTCTCTCTTTTGTTCCCTGAATTCTTCTTTATTTTCTTTAATTTCTCTGCATAGTTCTGCAATTATTATTCTAAGATCTGTTCCTTGGGTCACCTCCAAGGGGATCCCATTGTAGCTAGCTCCTACAGGTTTGGTAGAGCCTGGTGCAGGATTATCCTGTACCTTTTCCATGTTGTCCCTAGCGTGTGGGTTTCCCTTTTGTGGTTCAAATCACAAATGTCTTTTCACTATGTTAGTGGATGATTTTGCTTGCCTACTTCCAATGCTTTTTTTTCTTTCCTCCTCCTTGTTTATGGAGTATTTACTTGTCTAGGTTTCAGGCTTTCAATTTTGTTTATATATTGGATATTGGAAGCCTAAGTCACTCTTCTCTTCCTGTTCTGAAGGTTCTCCAAAAAAAAGTCCACTTGGATTACTTGGATACTCTCTCACCAATTCTCATTGGTGGTGGTGGGGGAGCTATGCCTCACCTTGCCCGCACCCTGGTACCTGCCTGAGTGACTTCTGGGTGCCTGTACCTCAGGAGCTGACCCGTACAAAGCCGCAGAGGCACCAAACCCAAACCCTACCCGCTGGTCACAGGCTGCAAAGGCAAAGGGCTGACTTCTTAATTGATGTATAGGTGTGGATAATTTAGGCTCCAAAATCTCAACTCTATCCTAACAGTGTAGAGACCCTTCATCCAACCAGCAAACAGTTCACCCAATGGACTAAGCCATGCAATACCCAACAAGGCCCAAACCCCCTAGGCCTGAAGATCTAACACCCTGAGGGCTCCAGGTACTCCTAGTCCTGTGGGCTGGAAGGTCACAACACTTCCACAGCAATGCAGCAGGAGTCCCCCACATCCAAGTGGGGTGACTCCTAATCACTCACCCAGTGAGGTGGACTCATGGAACCACTGTTAACTACACCACCCTTAATCTATTGGCAGAGCCTCCAGGGCTGGGTGGCAATGTCTGTACTTGGGTTCAGTAGGAGAAAGGCTCAGCCAACACCAGGGCTATCCCTGTTGTCTTCTGACACCCTTGGGTGGTGTCTATAGTACTGAATTATAGCCCCTTAGGATCCAAATTCCCTTGGATTACCTTCAATGCTTCCCAATGCTCTTGGGGGCCCCTAAATACCCCTCCCCAACTTTGCCCTTAGCTGCTAAGAATGCACCATCTGCCTCTAGAGCTGCCATCTTGGAAAAGCCCACTTTTATGATTTTATAGAATTATAAAATCACAAATTTAGTAATATAGTTTGCATATTCAATACTCCCTAAAAGTGCTCACAAGTGTCATAACTCAAAAGGTCATATCTAGATGTTCCAAGGAAAGATCACAGCATTTCAATAAAAATGCATAGAATTCAATTAAATCCTACAAATTCTGAGTCAGTGGATAGACCAATAAGGACACATTGACAAGGAGGTGGTATGTTAAAATACTCAGCCCCAATAACAGCAATTTAGAAAGAAGTAGAGTTTTTAAATATTTTATTATTTTTATTATTATTTTATGTGTTTAGTGTATTGTCTACATGTATGTAAGTCCACCCATGTCTGCAGTACCTCTGGAGAACAGAAGAGGGTATTGTATCATTTGGAACTGGATTTACAGACAGTTCTTTGCTACCATGTAGGTGCTAGTTAGCATTTAAACATAGATTTTCTGCAAGAACACCCAGTACTCTTAACCTGGTGAGCCATCTCTCCAGCATCTGGAAGTAGAGATTTTGAGTGGTAGAGTCCAGTGAAAGATCTTAAGGTTACTAGAGATATGCCTTAGAAGGAAATTGTGAGAACTTGATTGTTTCTTTTTCTTTATTTTCCTTCCGGGGACAAGTTGAGGTTTTAGTCTACTGCTCCCTCATGTTAGAATGCATGGATTCACTGGAAGCCTGAAAGAAACAAAGTCAATCAATCATACCCTGGACTATGACTGTGAGCCAAAATAAACCATTTACCTTTTAAGTTAATTGGCTCAAGTATTTTGTTATAGAAATGGCCAGCTAATACATACATACATATATATATATATATATATATGTGTGTGTGTGTGTGTGTGTGTGTGTGTGTGTGTGTATTATATATATCCTAAATTTCCTAGGTTATTAGAATGAAATTCATAAAGATAAAACATATTTGTTGTTACTGCTATGTAAGGGACCCTAGCATGAAAATGAGTATCATCAATCCTATCATCTGTGCCAAGGAAATGAGAAATGAAACTAGAATATGGTTTTACAAATTCCAAGCATCTTATTCTCTCTGGCAAGGAATGATTTCTCAGCAGGAATGTGAAACCTGAGCGAGACAAACAGGATCTAATTAATGTAGGGGTGCTATGAAAGTTCTACTCTGCAGTAAATATCCAATACCAGGAAAATGGGAAATAGGTTTTGATATACATAATATAATATTGTACACCATGAGCTATTACACATGGGAGCATAACCTCATAGACTCAATGTTAGGAAAACAAAGTGATAAAAAAGTATAAGCTGACAAGACATTCATCTGTGTGATAACTGTAGAAGAATAAGAATTTTCTTGCTGGAATAAATATTGAAGCACTAGGTTTGATCTGAACATACAGTATTCATAGTTTTATATTTACATGTTTTTTCTTGTAGACTTTCCCTCCCTTGATGGCCTGGGGAGTACTGGCTCTTCCTACAGGTCATGGTTTAGAGAGGGCAATCATCAAAACTGCTCTCACCCTCTATGGAGTATCTTTTGGAACTTATTACAAGAAACTAGTAACATGTCTCCGATGGAAAAGGTATTCATGAACTAATTGGGTCATAAAGAGATCTACTGGACACACTTGTTTCCTGGATGATCCATTTTCAATAGCATTTACAGCAGAAATAAAAGAGAGGCCAAAGCTAGGTGCCTGGAGTAGCAGCTTATCACAAGTTCAGAATAAAGAGGCAGATGCCCATGACCCTCTCAACCCCCAGGAAGTTTCCTTCTTCTTACTTATCATACCCTGGAAGGGTGAATTTTCATTTTGAACAAAGCACTGAGCAATGCTGAATTAGCTTTGCAAGTAAAGGAAGAATTCTTTTAAAATTTCTGCAGGTTGATCATATTAAGTTTCTCGTGTTAACTTCTTATGTAACAGAGCTTATGGAATACAAAACCACAAGGAAAAGAATTTTCTTAGTACCCTGTTTAAAATAATTATGCATCACATTTCTCCAGACTGAATTGTCATCCTTGCATTCTGGAGTACCTCATCTATCACTTATTCTCAGCATCCTGGGAAGCTATGGGTCTCTGCATCAATGGTCACTTACTCTAATTAGAAGCTTCTCCAATTAAGGTTGAGAGTAGTCTTTTTCTAAGGATAATACAGAAATCCAGAAGACAGTGTGACATTATGTCAGCTTAGTTGAACATGAGTAGTAATTTTCTTCATATGGTCTATGACCTCCCAAATCATGAGGGTTTTTTTTTCCTTAATCTTAAAATTTGTATTTATTTATCCATTAATTTGTGTGGGGCACATGCATACCATGGCATGCATGTGGAGGTCAGAGGACAACTCTCAGGAATCAGTTCTCTCCTTCTGAAATGTGAGCCTCAGGAATTGAACTCATTTGTCAGGTTTGGCAGTAAACCCCCTTATCCCCTGAGGCATCTTGCTGGTCCACAGAGGGGTGGGTTTTTGATCAGGCTTACAGCCTCAGGCATGAGATGCCTTTGGTAGAGCAGGCCTCAAATCCAATCTGAGAGCACGTAGTTACCCCCGTAACAGTTGTACCAATAATGCACATATGGGGCACATCTTGTCTGGCAGGTTTGTGTTATAGTCCGTGAAGTTCACTACTAGGTAGATGCTTGAGGACTTTTCTCCCTCAGGAGCATCCATTGCACCTGTTAGTATTTTCAAAACTAGCCAGCAAGAAGGTGGTTTCATGCAAAATTCCAGATTGATTTATTTGTATCCTGAAACTATAGTGTGTGGTGCCTTCAGCAATAGGGTCTGGAGGCAACATAGCAGCATAATACAAGCTATCTATTATAAACATATAGGCAATATCATACTCAATGGAGAAAAACTCAAAATGGTCCCACTAAGATCAAGAAAAAGATAATCCTGTCTACTAGTGCTACATGTGAGATGTCTGCATAATATTTTTTGGTCAAGGAGACCCCAGACTCCCCCACAATAATAAAGGTTCCTTTCTCTGCTAGGTTGAACTTGGCACTTTCAATAAGGTTTCTGATTCAAGTTATATCTATGATTTTGTAACATTATAATAAACAAATCACTCCTTTAAAATCTTTACTTCTTCAAACTTCAGATAGCAGTGAAGAGCATTTTTGAGAAGCTTGGAAGAAGTTGCAAGTGAAAAACATCCAGTTTACAGATGGTGCTTAGTAAAAGCTTCTCTTTTGTGTATTTCCCAATTGCATATTAATATGGTTCATGCAAATTATGAACTATTACTTCTTACTTATTCTTTGAAATTGCAGAACATAAATAGTTTACAAAGCCAGAAAAAGTCAGTGTGATGGAAATACTAAGATTGGGTGGAAAAATTCTTGGTTAAAATAGTCTGTTTCTTTGCTTTGGGAGAACTTATCTGATCTCCCACAAGTTTTAATTCTCTTGTTTCTAAAAATATATAAATCATCTCGTTTTGTTATATACTGAATATTTGTCTCTTCTTAAATTCATATATTAAACTCCAATATCTATGAGCACAGTATTTCAGAGGTAATTGAATCACATAGGCTACTCTTCATGATGAGATCAATTCTAGTCTTTTTTTCTTTCTTTTGAATGTATTTTTTAGTATGGGTAAAAAGTACTGGGTTTCATTATTACATTTTCATACATATACATTATTGTACTTTGTTTGAAGTCACCCTCCCTAGATACCTTTCCAGCCCACCTTGAGATTAGTGCCATTTTTAGATACTCCAATGAGTCTTTTAACCCTTTCTCCACCCTTTGAGGCTGCAAAGAGAAATCAAAAGGCAATAGACAGACGAGGCCCCCAGAACCAGACTATGCTGCCACTCGGACCTCAGAGTCCAGCCTCCCAAACTGTAAAAAAATGCTCTTTAGAAGCTGTTCAGTCTGTGGAACATTGTTTGAACATCCTAACTGATTGAGACACCTCTTATAGGATGATATAAGGATGAATAAAACTCAGGTTTCAGGTACATCTTATTTGAAATAGTCATTGAATAATCATGAACTTTGCTTCAAAAACAAGTGCATTTTAGCAAAAGCAATATCTAAGACATTGAAAAGACAACCTACAGAATGGGAGAAAATATTTGCTAGCTATTGATCATAGAGAAAATCCAATCTAAATTATCAATATCTCAAAATAGAAGAAAAGTAATCTAATTAGAAATTAGGCAACTAATATGGATACAGTCTCAAGAGAAAAAGTGCAAATGACCAATAACAGACAAAAAATCTTTTTCTATACCTTTATTGATGTTTTGTGTATTTCATACATCATCTTTCAGTCCAATTTAGACACATTCCCCTATTCCTGCCCCCACCCCACCCCAGTTCATGCATTCTGCCATACATGTCTTACATCTTTCAGTCTTTCCAATGTTTTTTTCTGCAGAGGCTTGTTGTTTCGGGCATAATTTAGCTATATCAGCCAGTTCTTTGACCCAGCCTTATGTTGTTGTTGTTTCCACCCCTTTGTATTGCTCCAAAATATGCCTATATAGACATCACATGTGTATTGAAATTATGACCTCTGAGAATAAACTGTATGTTAATTCCAAAATATGTTTAGGCGTTCACATTCTTCCCTTTAGTTTTATATTACTCTAAAATATGAATACATATTTTCCACCCATATATAGTAATTACAATGTCTAAAAATAAGTGGTAGGTCAATTCTAGAGCCCGTTAAGAGATTCACATTATAACAGCACAGTTACTCTCAGATAAAAAGAATTAAAACAATAACGGTGCTCAGCTTGCTTTTCAACTGGGGATTTGGTGTTAGCATCCATAAATGAGGGAAACCATTCACCTTTTCTTTTCTGGGACTGTTACTTCACTTACAGTAGTGAGTCGGAATAGCTATCACCAAAAAATAAAACAACAGGATTGGTGAGATGGTTCAGTGAGTGCAGACCCCAATGTCAATATTGATGACCTGAGTTCAATATCCAGGACATACATAGTGGGTAGAGAGAGCTGACTCCTGAGAAGATTGTCCCCTGACCTTCATATACATGTCATGGCAAGTGTGCAGCCCCACCAACACACACACACACACACACACACATAAACACACACACACACACACACACACACACACACACACCTAACCTATTCAAGAGAGAGACAGATATAGATGTGTGTGTCTTCGTTAACATTAAAAATAAATAACTGTGTGCCTATGTTTATGGTGGTACCATTCACAATTCTTCTTTATTTTATTTACCATTTTTATTTTATGTGTGTATTAGTCACTTTTCTGTTGCTGTGATAAAACACCAGACCAAGGGAAGAGTTTATTTGAGCTTACAATTGGCGGTTCCAGGGAATTAGTCCATTGTGGCAGGAGGCATGGCGGCTGGATCTGGAGCAGCAAACCGAGGGTCACATCTCGCAAAGAGCACAGGAAACAGAGAGGAAGCAACTGTAGAGCTCGAGGCTTGTTAAGTTCACTAAGCCTGCCCCCAGTGACACACTTCCTGCAGCATGGCCACACAACCCAAGACCTCCAAAAACAGCGCCACCAACTGGAGACAAACGTCTGAATACCTAGAGCCTATGGGGGACACTCATCCAAACCACCACATTCCACTCCCTGGCCCCCATAGGCTCCTGACCATATAAAATGCAAAACGCATTTAGTCCAACCTTAAAAGTCCCCATAGTCTTTACCAGTTTCAATGTCATTCAAAAGTCCACAGTCCAAAGTCTCTTCTGAGACTCAGGCCAATCTCTTAACTGTAAGCTCCTGTAAAATCAAAAGGCAAATTACATACTCCCAATGTACAGTGGAACCGAATACACATTCCCATTCCAAAAGGGAGGAATAGAGGCATAGTGAGGAAATACTGGACCAAAACAAGACCGAAAACCAGCAGGGCAAACACCAAGTCCAGTAGCTCCACATGCAACCCTGGGAACTTGACTTTTCCAAAGGGCTTGAGATGCTCAGCTCTTCCAGCTTTGCTGCAACATACATCTCTTTCTTAGGCCTGGAACCACTCCCCGTATGCAGCGCTCTTGGCAAATATCTCACAGTCTGGCATCTCGAAAGTCTTCTGGGGTCTCCGATGCCCACCACGGCTTCACATTCACAGCTTCACGAATGGCCTATTAGGCCTTCTTATTCAGGGACCCCCTGCTGTACTCTGCCTGGCCTCTTTGGCTCTCTGAAACCTTGAGGAAGAACTGATGCCCCTTCACTCTTGCGAACTTCATGCCTCTAAAGCCAGCAACCATGTGAATGAAATTGCCGATCTGGCTGCAAGTTCGGGACGACCCTGGCCCATTCAACCACTTTGTACTTTCTCTGCCCTGGACTTGCTGGAGGATAGCTGGGTGTGGTCTTGCCCTGAAGGTATGCTGATTCTCTTGTTTACTTGTAAATCTCCAGGCCCTTCCTTAATCACTTTAATTCCTTATCAAAAGGAAACTCTCCTCACAAGCCTTGGCCCACCTTTAATCTTCCTAGTGCAGTTTTCAGATCCAGCCTCTCCTTTACTGCCTGGCCCCACTTTAATCTTCCTTAGTTGCAGTTTCAGTATCCAAACTGTACATTTTGCATTGCTTTCTGCCCCATCCTGCTCTTTTTCACTGTAGATCTGTATAATATTACCATTAAAAGCCACGCCAACCTTTTACATTAGGCTGCTTGAAATCATCCTCTGCCAAAGACATCAGTCCACCACTTTTCAACTTAGCATCAGGCAAGCATCTGGGCTGTGGGAAAACTGCTGCCAGACTCTTATCAAAATACTCCCGGTTGTGCCTAAGACTTTATTTTCCCTCTGGAACCACATCTTTTGCAGCCATGCTTTCTCCAGGCCTCCACTAGAATGGCCCTTTAAGCTCTGCTTACAATAGTCAACAGCCTTTCCAGCCCAAAGTTCCAAAGTCTTCCACACTTCTCCAAACATACACATGGTCAGGTTCTTCACAGCCAACAGCCCACTCTCTGGTACCAATAACTGTATTAGTCACTTTTCTGTTGCTGTGATAAAACACCAGACCAAGGGAAGAGTTTATTTGAGCTTACGATTGGCGGTTCCAGGGAATTAGTCCATTGTGGTGGGAGGCATGGCGGCTGGATCTGGAGCAGCAAACCGAGGGTCACATCTCGCAAAGAGCACAGGAAACAGAAAGGAAGCAACTGTAGAGCACAAGGCTTGTTAAGCTCACTAAGCCTGCCCCCAGTGACACACTTCCTGCAGCATGGCCACACAACCCAAGACCTCCAAAAACAGCGCCACCAACTGGAGACAAACGTCTGAATACCTAGAGCCTATGGGGGACACTCATCCAAACCACCACAATGTGTATGAATCCATTGCTTGCATGTATATAAGTGCATCCACATCCTGCAATGCCCATGGGGATCAGAAGAGGGAGTCAATCCCCTGGACCTTGAGTTACTGATGATTGTTAGACCATTCACAATTCTTAATATATAGAATTAACCTACATGCCTAACTGCAAAGAACAGCTTACAAAAATATGATATATAACCACAGTGGAATATTATTCAGCCATAATGAAGAACAAAATCCTCTCATTTTCAGTAAATTGTGTGAAACTCTAGGACAGCATGTTAAGCAAAATAAACCAGTCACAGAAACACAAGTATCACATTTCTGTCTCAGATGTGGAACTAGAATGAATATGTAAGGAAATAATAAATAAATAAATAAATAAATAAATAAATAAATAATTTTGATCTGAGAGTAACAGAAGATTGCTAGAGAAAGGGGGGCTGGAGAGATGGCCTAGCGGTTGAGAGCGCCGACCGCTCTTACAGAGGATCCAGGTTCGATCCCCAGCACCCACATGGCAGCCGAGAACCGTCTGGAACTCCAATTCCAGGAAAACTCCAGTTCCAGGGAAATCCGGCACCCCTCTTCTGACCTCCGCGGCATTGCATGACACGGGTGCACAGACCTGCATGCAGACAGTACATTGATATACATACAGAAATAAATAAAAATTAAAAAAATTAGAGAGAGAGAAAGGAAAAGGCAGGGCTGGAGAGCTGGCTCAGGGGTTAAAATCACTTCCCAATTTCCCGGAGGACCAGGATTCAATTCCCATTACCCACATGGTGGCTCTGGAGCACTCCCAACCTTCCCAGGTATACACACGTGAGAAAGCACACAGGCGATCAAAGTACTTGTAAAAATAAAAAACAAACGAACAAACAAGAATGGGAAGAGTATCAAGGGATTGGTGGGGGGGGTAAGAAAGGAGGATGATTAGATAAGAACACTACATACTTTATACATGTATGGCAATATCATAGTAAATGTACAATATATAAAAGTAATGTCTTAATAATAATAATTGTATAAAAGTACACAAAATTGAGAAGTTTCATTTTTCAAAGTAACTTTCTGAGATCCATTGAGGTCACTGGAGCAGCCACCAGAAGAAGGGACATAAACAGCCAAGGAGCCATCGCGTGGTTCCTCTGTTTTCAGCCCCAAAGCTAGAGAGCCACTGCGTGGTTCCTCTGTTTTCAGTCCTGAAGCTAGAGAGCCACGGCGTGGTTCCTCTGTTTTCTTCCCTGAAGCTAGAGAGCCACGGCGTGGTTCCTCTGTTTTCAGTCCTGAAGCTAGAGAGCCACGGCGTGGTTCCTCTGTTTTCAGTCCTGAAGTTAGAGAGCCACAGCGTGGTTCCTCTGTTTTCTTCCCTGAAGCTAGAGAGCCATGGTGTGGTTCCTCTGTTTTCTTTTCTTTTCTTTTTTTTTTTTAATTGATGTTTTGTGTATTTCATACATCATTTTCCAATTCAGTTCAGGCATATATCCCCTTCCCTTCCCCCACCCCACCCCTACCCATCCCAGATCATGCATTCTGCCATAACTTTTCTGCGTCTTTCTCTGTTTTTTTTTTTTTAGGAAAATAGCAATACATAAATTTCTGAGGGGACATAGCTTAGCTCTAGCAATGAACCTTCTTGAATACATTTCCCAGGAAACATGCCTGAGAATTTCTCTTCAGTAGACACTGAAGCATGAGTTTCTAGGTTAGTCATGGAAAATACAGAAAGCACTTGGAGCTGGCTGGAAGCCCAGATGAATTAACAAGGTTAAGGCAGGGAGAGGTCTATATTCATGTTCTGAAACATAGCAGCCAATCTCCAAGGGATTGTTGGACCAGTGCCTTGTCTTCTTTGAAGAAGTTCACTAAAGGAAAGAGTAAAGAAAACCATGTCTTACAAGGAGCCCCATATGGTTTTAAGGGATAGAATAATTGCAATTTAACATTCGGCAACTGACCACACTAGTCACCAAAGTGTGGCTGGGCCCTGGGCAGACTCTTGTTGATGAGGTTTAAAGAGAAACAAGAGCCAGAATTGACTAGAGACCAAGACAACAGCTCCAGAGAAAGTAGACTGTTTTGCTTCTCATCACCAGTGCCCCTTTTCTAACCTAGGAACAATCTGTCGGAAGAGGGGGCGTGGTAGAAATGTAAGGGCTGATTGGGGTGATTGGTGAAACTACAACAATATAGAGACACTCTTTTGATCAACTTGATTGAAACATACAAGCCCCCACCCCCGTGAAGGTGGGACCCATGAGCTGTGTGGTTTGGGCACAACTGCTCGAAATTGATTTTACATGAAGGATGCTTGTACTCACAAACTATCACCTACTGTTTAATAAANGGGGGGGCTTGTATGTTCAATCAAGTTGATCAAATGAGTGTCCAGTCTATATTGTTGTAGTTTCACCAATCACCCCAATCGTAGCCCTTACATTCTACCACGCCCCCTCTTCCGCAGATTGTTCCCTAGGCTTAGAAAAGGGGCACTGGTGGATGAGAAGCAAAACAGTCTACTTTCTCTGGAGCTGTTGTCTTGGTCTCTAGTCAATTCTGGCTTTTTTCTTTAAACCTCATCAACAAGAGTCTGCCCAGGGCCCAGCCAAACTTTGGTGACTAGTGTGTCAGTTGCCGAATGTTAAATTGCAATTATTCTATCCCTTAAAACCATATGGGGCTCCTTGTAAGACATGGTTTTCTTTACTCTTTCCTTTAGTGAACTTCTTCAAAGAAGACAAGGCACTGGTCCAACAATCCCTTGGAGATTGGCTGCTATGTTTCAGAACATGAATATAGACCTCTCCCTGCCTTAACCTTGTTAATTCATCTGGGCTTCCAGCCAGCTCCAAGTGCTTTCTGTATTTTCCATGACTAACCTAGAAACTCATGCTTCAGTGTCTACTGAAGAGAAATTCTCAGGCATGTTTCCTGGGAAATGTATTCAAGAAGGTTCATTGCTAGAGCTAAGCTATGTCCCCTCAGAAATTTATGTATTGAATTCCTAAATCCTGTAACCATAGGCTGTACAAAACATGGCCTTACTGATGAATAAAGTTGTTATAGATAGAATTGATTAAAATGAGATCACACCAAAGTAAGTTGAATTTCCATATTAGCTCAGCCTTCTTACACAAATTACCACAAACTTGACAGATACATTTATTTGTCACAGTTTGGGAGTTTAGGAAGTCAAGCTCAAGGTGGTGGCAGCACTGTGGACTGGGAGAGGGTGTTTCCATCGCATTTTAGATGGATCCAATTTCTTTGTATGTTCACATAGATGAGCAAGAAGTTCAGAAACAGAAGCACATTCTCCTGTCTCTTATTACAAAGGTACAGATTCCGTTCATGAGGGTTCCACCATTATAACTTAATTACTTCCCAGTGTCCTCTCTTCCACACTAGCTGGTAGGATTTCAATGTACAGATTTGGGGTATGAACAAACCCTGATAAAAAATGACTCTACCATTTTAGTCAGCGACAAAATTAATCTTAGGGTTGTTTCCCACATCATAATCATGTTGATAACTTATTTTCGCCCTTTCTTTTTCTTACCATAAAATCTCTCTTGCATCCAGATGCCATATAAATGAAAGATGTTAGAATGTAAAGCATAGGAAACATAAAAATAGCTAGCTTTCAAGGCTTTGAAGAAGAAAATGATTAATTGAATGTTGATCTTATCACAAAGTAAATGTTAACTATCTTTACTTTAAAAACACATACACTGGAAATTGAAATAAATTACAAATACAAAAAAAAGACTCATTCTTATAAAAACAATGAGAGACCCATGGAAATGAGAACACTATGATGGTCCTAGCTATGCTGCCTCTAGCCAGTGAACTATCAGAAATTAGAGAAACTTAAGAGGAAACAGGACCCTCCTAATACATGGACTCTGAATTTTTGGCTTCCATAACTGTAGGCTGTACATTTCCATTGTGCTAAAATACCTTTACTATATGGAGTCATTATAGAAGGCATAGTAAACCAACCAACACAGACATATTCAGCCCATATGCACTGATTTGGCCAAACATATATTGGCATTTTCACTTCTAGTTGGTACATACATGCTGTATCATTCTTCTGGGTTTTAAAAACTCCCACGGTTTCTCAAACCCTTTCTTAGAACCCACAGATAATCCTGATATTAAAGCCTAAATAAAAACGATGATTCATGTACTTAGCAATCAGTATTTCCTTAGCTACAATCACCTAATCAGACTGGATTAACTTTCTCCTACAAAAAAGACTGAAGAGGATACCCATTTAGCTAGCTCATCACAATGTCACTGAGTCTTAAGGTCATATCACATTGTAAAGCCTTTATCACTAAGCTCTCTGGAGAAAGATACCTGTTTTCTTTCGGAGGGTGGTAAGGTCATGATCCAAGTGGAGCAGATCTGGTGTCTGGTAAGGGGCTGCTTCCTTGTTTACAAAAGTCTGCTAATGGAAACAGACACCCATGCCAGCCTATGCTAACAATATCTACCCAAGAAGAAATCAATGTGAGTTATACTTTTAATGTGGATCCCAACTGTCTGTTTCATTAATGATCAAGTGAGAATGCAGTGCCATTTAATTTTCTAGCCATGCTTTCAGAAAAAATAAACTCCAGGAGTACAATTTTAAAATGAGTAGAAATGGCCACCTTGAGAGAACAAGATTTTGATATTTAAATGGTTTTGATGAAAAGTGTTCTGGAGGGCTGGAGAGATAGCCTAGCGGTTAAGAGCGCCAACCGCTCTTGCAGAGGACCCGGGTTCGATCCCCAGCACCCACATGGCGGCTGAGAACCGTCTGAAACTGCAGTTCCAGGAGAACTCCAGCTCCAGGGGAATCCGACACCCACTTCTGACCTCCGCGGCATTGCATGACACGGGTGCACAGACTTGCATGCAGACAGTACATTCGTACACATACAGAAATAAAAAAAAAAAAAAAAAAAAAAAAAAAAAAAAAAAGAAAAGTGTTCTGAGTCTTACCATTTTTCTTATTTTTTAACAAACAGTAGACTAAAAACCCTAGCTACTTTCTTAAACTGTAAGGAACATTACAGAGGTGCAAATGCTTTCAAGTTGTGCTCTGGTAGCTGTTGTAATAATTGACAGGAGCTAGGAAGATGATTATCAAAATTCTGTACTTTCCTGTCTCAATTAATATTTCTTCTTCTGGGATTCTCAAAAAATTACTGAAAGTTAATTAAGTGAGGAAACATGATGACACATGAAATATTTGCCTCACCAGATTCTTGTTCTGAAGATGTGTCACTGTTTCACAGAGGCATCGAGTACGTGGACTTTGCCATCCCTTGCCTTTAATATTGGGATTTGTTTCCAGATTGATGACCATGATCTGATGACTGAGGTTGCAAGACATTGACAGCCTGACTGCTTAGTCCTTCAGGAAAGCTAGACCTGTCTGAATGAGAAATATTGCTTGCAGGCCTGTAACTTTCTTGATCTTTCATAATTCTCTTTTCTACTTATAGCTATCAAGAATACTCTTCCTCTTTAACTATTGGAGCCAAGCCCTTTAGAGGCAATTTCCTTATCTATGATACTCTTGTATAATGAACAAGATCATTAAATTAATCAGAGTACAAATAAGTGAAATATTCATGTTCCTTAGACTTCAAGGAGAAGGAATTATTATAATAAGCTTAAAATTGACACCTAACTTAAGATAATAAATAGAACTGTAAGGGATCTGAAACTATTTGCCAGAGCATTGGTATTTTTCCAAAGCAGACACATGAATGACCAACAGCTTTATAAAAATATGGCGGGCGTGGTGGCGCATGCTTTAATCCTAGCACTTGAGAGGCAGAGGCAGGGCAGATCTTTGTGAGTTCAAGGCAGCCTGGTCTACAGAGTGAGTTCCGGATAGCTGGGGCTACAGGGAGACCCTGTCTCTAAAGACAAATTATATATATATATATATATATATATATATATTTACTCAAGGTGCTGGAGCAAGGCTTAGGAGTTAAGGCTGCTCTTGCAGAGGACCCACATATCCATTTATAACCATCTGTAACTCCTGTTCTAGAGGTGTTTTCCAGATACCCTCTTCTGATCACAAGTACTTAGCATGCACATAGTACAAAAAACGTATATTCAAGCAAACACTCATACACATAAAATAAAAATAAATAAAAATAAATTTGAAGATTTTGAAGAAAAGTAAAAGTAGCATCACCATTTGACTCAGCAATCTTATTTGTTAGTGTTAAGCCAAAGCAAATGAAATTAACTTGAATATGTATCCACATTCTTATGATCATTGCCAGATTATTCATAATATCCAAGATATAGAACCAATCTGAGCATATACCAACAGAAGGATGGGTAAAGAAACTTTTATAAACTAAATAACTAAATATTATTCAACCTAAAATAGGAAAACTGTCATTAGTGGTAATGTATTAATATTATGATGCTGTGCTAAGTAAAATAATCTAGACATAGGAATATTAATATTTTACAATGTTGCTAACAAATAACATCTTAAAAGATCAAAATTAGAGACTGGGGAGAGTGTTTGAATTGATATTTGTCAAAGAAACAAACCTTCAATTATAAGAAAATCCTATGGTAACTATTTAACATATGTACTGTATGCTTAAAACTTGCTAGGCGAGTTGATCTTAAGTATTACCACGGTATCTATGTGATTTAATTGTGAAAGGAAATTCCCAGAAAAGAACAACAGCTGTTAAACGTAATAACTGCTTGAAAGATCCATGATCATAGAAAGCTGGAGTGTTGCAATCCCAGAACCAAATAGTAGTGGGTTATCTTTAGCCCACTAAATCGTGATTGTTTTTGCCCATTATCTCTAGGTTTGATCAAACACCCATTCCAGACTATCCTGTAAATCCTTCTGGAATGTACTAACCGACCCCTGGCTTCCATCAATACAAAGGATAAGAATATCATCAAATGGCTTCTGAAGCATTTGAAGAAATTTCTAAAGCATAAATTTCTCTACTTTGCAATAACCTGCCTACATAATGCTTCCACCAAAGTATTTGAGAAGCACCCTGATTTATAACACTCTTTTATTCTGCTTCTATTTAAAACTTCATAAAATCTTAAACCTTTAGAAAGTAGTATTTGGGTAACCTGTATCTAAATCTGTGTTCCTGAGCTATGCTATGGTCACTCACATTTGACTCTAGAATAATTTATTTCTTATAAACTTTGAGGTAAGAAATTTGGTGGATGTGTGTGTGTATGTGTGTGTGTGTGTTCATGTACATGTGTACTTGAATGGGTGAGGATACAGGTATACACACATGTGCGTGTACATGTGGAGGCTGGATATCAACCTAGGGTATCATTCCTTAGGAGCTGTCTATCTTGTTTTTTGAGACCAGATTTCACATGGAGACTTGGGCCAGCAAGCCCCAGAGGTCTGCCATGTAGGAAGCTTCCTTTGCCATAGCAGATAAAACAAGGCCCTGCTAAGGGAAGGGGGAGCACAGTACCTGCCTGCGGCAACTGCAGGGAACTGACCTCTTGATGCAGAGACCAGTCCATTACTTTCGTAGCCCGACCTGAGAAGTACCTCCAACTCAGGTCCTTAGCCTTGGCTGTGAGTTTCCACCTGCCCAGAGACTGCTGTCCCCTGGACAGGAATTTCAGGCTGATGGCCAATGGCCTATCTTCATCCTATGTCTACTCATAACTTGCTTCACCACACCAGCTTTCCAGATTGGTGGTCCAAGGACCCATGTCCAACCCACTGGTTGCCGAACGAAATGCAGGCTTGCTTTCACCCATATGCATGCAAAAAATGACTTCTGGGAATTCTGTAATGATGGTAATGGAGAATTTGATTTATTGCCTGCTACAGCCTGCTTTTATAAGTAAAATGACGCCAGCTCCCAGAGCCAATCACAGGCCCCCAATTCCACGCCACTGCGCACCGCTGCCCCACCCAGCATCATGCACCTGGGCCATGTTGTCTTCTTCTTGAGGTGGAGTAGAAGAAATCCCCTGACTCCCATCCGCATGGTGCCCTGAGGGGTGCTAGCTGAGAACTAGCCCCCAATTCAAACTGGATCTTCCTACACTGCCTATCTCTTCCTCCCCAGTGCTGGAATTACAATCTTGTACCATCGCATCTGGCTTTTTTTTTTCCATTGGTGCTGGGAATCAAACTCAGTTCTTGGGTTTGCATGGCAAGCATCTCACTGACTGAGCTATCACCCCAGCCCTTGGGTGCTGTGTTTTAGCATGGCATTCTCAAAGATATTTATATCGAAATGCTATGTTGTACATATCAGCTATATAGAAGTTTTTCAATAAGGCCATATAGATATATAGATAGACATAGATATAGATATAGACATAGATATAGATGATATAGATAGATGTACATATAAATATCACTGTAAAAAGCTATTCTTATAAGAAGGGGGCTGTGAAACACACTAATAAAAGATCTTGGTAGTTCTTATACATTTCTGCAAAGATATCGAAAAGTACAAACATAAACAATATTAATCTCCCACATAACAAATTCAGCACAGCCAGTATCTGGCTCAGCCTCAAAGAAAAACAGAGCTATATCTTAAATGTATTTCTGATTGCATTTTAACACAGCTGAGAACTTGTCTTACTCTGAATCACTGTTTAGTTTCTAGAAATTGATTTATCTAATTCAGCTTTCAGAACCCAACTTATCTTTGAAATTTAAGTGAAGCAGGTCTGTATAAATGCATGAGCTCCCTCCCAGGAATCTTCTCACACTGGAGTCTTTGGAGGGCAATGATAGCAACTTGGAGGCCTAGGGCTGGTTTTGCTGTCCTGTTTTCACAGGGGCTTTGCGCGATTAGAAGTTACATACATTTAAGTGATGTTACATTGGTTAATATGTGGTCAATAAATAATGATTACTATTGTTACTTACAATAAAACACTCCACCTTAAATTGTTTCTATGTAATGGATCATTTGAGAATATTCTTGATTTAGAAATAAATACTAGAAGCTGGGTATGGTGGTGCACACTTTTAATTTTAGCACTTGGTAGGCAGAGGCAGGTGAATCTCTGTGAGATCAAAGCCAGCTTCATCTACATAGTGAGTTCTAGGATACCTGGGGTTATAGGGAGACCCTGTCTCAAACACACAAATACTATATAGTTCTTTAGTTAAAACTCTGATTCATTTCTTAAGTTACAAATTATGTCTTGAAAAATTTTTAGATTCAACAAGAAGAAGACATTCTACTTAAAAACATTGCTGTAATATTAAATCTTCTGGGCTTCATTGCTCAGGTATCTTAAGACCCTGAAAGAGGCAAACAATGTATTCAATGGGTTAATGTGACTTTATATAATTTGTTGAATAAATGTGTTTTAGTAGAGACAGTTGAGACCACCAGATTTACCCTTAAACTGTCATTGCTCTGTTAGATACAGACTATGAAATTAAACTGAGAAAAAAACTGGGTGTTTTGTTTTGGTTTGGTTTTAGTTTTTTTGTTGTTTGAAACAGGGTCTCACTGTGTAGACCTGGATAGCCTGGACCATCCTGTATTGACCTGACTGGCTTCAAACTCACAGAGATCCACCAGCCTCTGTCTCTTGAGAACGATTTTGTTTTAAAGTTGTGAATTGATGTGCTCCCAATCGCTGTCAATGCATGGTCAAGGTGGATCACTCCTTTATAACAATACATTCTAGAGATAGTTTAAGCTGACCTCATATCTGGACAGGAAGGCCTAGGGTAGACTTTTTGGGTCAGAAAAACTATGCACTAAAGTGTCTTGTACTAGAATTAAATAAGGAGAGATAATTGTTGAACAGTACAGAATTGAACGTTAAACTATGGGAAATTCTTTTAAATCCCATCACTTATGAATGAAAACAGATGATCTAACAATGATCTAAAACATCTAGGTACCATAACTTAAATTATTTAATATTAATTTTAAATTTTACTTAACTATTCACTGAAGAGTTAGCATCTTTTGTAAAATACATGTAATGAAGCTCTTTAATATACATGATATTTAGTAATGATATATTTATATTTTTGCAGTTTAATTCTTTAATTTTTCAAATCATCTTGGCCTAGAACTCACTATGTAGACCAGGCTGGCCTGGATCTTACAGAGATCTACCTGTCTTTGCTTCTAGAGTTCTGGGATTAAAGGAGCACACCCCCATACCAGGCTGTTTTTATAATAATATTTTTATTCTTTGAGAATTGCATATGATGTATTTTGATAATATCCACCCCATTCTGCTCTTGCCTGACTCCTCTGAGATTCACTCCCACCTCCTCATCCTTCCTAACTTCATGTCTATTTTTAACAACTCAGAAAGTCCAATTTGTGCTGCTCAATACTTACAGGTGTGGGGCCATCTGCTAGAGAGTGGTCAACTTACCAAGGGGCACATCCTAAAAGGAAACTGACCCTTCCTCAAAAGATATCACCCTTCTACAGATCCTTAGTGTAAGTTGGGGGCTCAGGAGCCATTTAGTACTCCTTGTATGATAGAATTCTGACTGGCATGATCTCGTTTAGGTCTTGCGTAGGCAGCCGCAGCTGCTGTAAGTTCATGATTCCAGTGGTCTTACCATGTCCTGTTCCAGTACTCCCTGACCTCTGGCTCTTACAATCTTTCCACCTCCTTTACCAATATGGTCCCTCAGAGTGGGAAGCGGGTGATATAGATGTATTTCTGGCTAAGAGCTCCACTGACACTAATTATATGGAATTTGACTGGCTGAGAATTTCTGAATCAACTAACATCCACAGCACAGCACAAAGAAACTTCTCTTATGAGATCTAGAAGTCTCAGATATATGGGCTTAGAGATAAGAATTTAGATGACAATTTTGTACTCTTTATACTATGTCCATCTAGTAGAATAAATAGCAGTAGGTTCACTTCTGGGGCCTCTGAGATCCCAAGAACCCAAAACATGGGTTCTTGGCCAGATTTTCAGTAACAAGCATCTATTTCCTCCTATGTAATGTACCTTAAATATAATTGGAAAGCAGTTTATACCTCCTTAACATTTCTGCCCCTCTTAAACCAATGGACAAATCTTACCATGCCAATCATTATTGTAGACCATACTAGGGTTCAGTGATAGATAAAACTGTTAACATCCTACTTTCCCGTACTATGTAAAATAGTCAGTAGTTCAGTACCAACTTATTGGCCTATATCCTGTTACCAAAGTATGGGATGTGTTTATGGGGCCTTCCATCAAGTTCTGGTGGTCAACCAAGATCAATAACAATGGATTTCAAGAATTAATACTATGCCTATACTTTATATTTTATTGTAAATTGATATTTACTTTCATACTTTATTTTGTATGTTTTAAACAATATTTTATTAAGTGCACCCATGTCATGCAATGCCTGCAAAGGTCAGAAGAGGGTGTTGAATCCCCTGGAACTGGAGTTATGGATGGTTGTTAGCTACTATGTGGGTGTTAGTTTGGTTAGCCACCATGTAGGTGTTGGGAAGTGAACCCAGGGTCTCTGCAAAACTAGCCAGTGTTCTTAAACAGTGATCCATTTCTTCAGCCCAATTTTACATGTTTTTGTAAAGAGAGATTCCCAATTAAACAAGTTTCAAGCTTCATAAAATCTGCTTTAGCTAGGCCCCTCCCTTCAGTCCCTCAAACCTGAAAATATCTATATTTACAAGGTTTGGGTGGTTCAGGTGACAATTAGATACCCTGCTGACTTCCAAAATCTCTCAGGAGAGAAAGAGCATCAGGAGTAAAATGAAGATAAATATCATTTTTAATAATTGATGAACAATCACTCCATAATTATACAACTCCAATACATAGAACTAAGATCTAAGACCAACCCAGAAGGAATATGACTCATCCAAAAGTTAAAGCCAGAGAACATGGGAAATAATTGGCTTCTTTCATAAATTGGAATCCTATTCCAAGGGCTTATTTCATACAAACTAGAATCTCACTGCTACAGTTTGGGTGCCCCCAAGGCTTCATGTATTAAAATTTAATCTTCCCTTACGATCAAATATTCAGGTGAAAGTTTAATCTATATTGTACAGAGATAGGTCCTTCAGGAACAAAATTGTATAAGGTCATTAGAGTCAACTCCTGTGACTCTGTACTACAGGTGAAGAGAGAAACAAAGGCCTGAAGAAACATTCATCTCCCTGCCTTTCCAGGCGATGCCTTGCATGTCATCACAGCTCTGCCAACAATGATATCATTACCCGGTTCGAACCTTCAACCTTGCATTTCTAGACTTGTGAGACAAAACAAACATCTTTTTGTTAAGTTACATAGTCAGAGACACTGGATTAGCAACAACAGAAAATATACTAACACTCTGATAGATGGCACATGGCCACATGGAATTGAAATCACAGCATCTATATTGCCTTCCAAATGGAATCATTCTGGGATAGATATAGGGGTGGAAGAAAGAAAGCAAAAATTTTATCAAATATCCCTTCCCATGGGTGTTCTTTCTTATTCAAAAAGAGCAAAGGTTAATAAAGACATCTCACTAGAAAAGGTCCTAAGTCTGACCAACTGAAAAACTGAAATTCTTTAAGTCTACAGAAGAACACAGTAAAAGTTAATGTGTATGTGTTGGCCTAGCAGTAGCTATGTTAAATATATATACATGCATATATATTTTCTGTTTATCTAATTTCTTAGGGTAATTCTTAAGTCTTAGGATAAATATGTAAGTTTCTTGCAATACACATTTCCAAAACCATAATTCACCACTTGAAACAAAGCAATTATTTTTGAATAAGCACATAACAGACAGCTACCAGGAAGGCTTAGCTTGCTTCAGGGAATTATATTATTGAAGGAAGCTGATTGGGTATGGTGTGTTTATTTGCAGAAGGGAAAGGTGCCTATTTTGATGTATTTGAAACTGTCCTCAAAGAGAAATAACCTACAACTCTTATGCAAAGCATCTATATCAGTTACCGTGAGTAAACAGACAAAATTAAGTCAGCCTCAAGGAAGCATAAGAGAATACAGAATCAGGATGAGGAAAGTTGCCAAAGGATATAAGACACCAAAACAACGTAAACAACAGAAAGAAGCAAATATTCTAAACAAAGACTCATTCATTTCCCCAGCACCCACATGGCGGCTAAGAACCGTCTGTAACTCCAATTCCAGGAGAACTCCAGTTCCAGGGGAATCCGAGACCCTCTTCTGACCTCCGCAGCATTGCACGACACGGGTGCACAGACCTGCATGCAGACAGTACATTCATACATATACAGAAATAAGTAAATAAATTAAAAAAAAAAAAAAGAAATGAAACCAAACCAGTGAGCTGCATTAACAAAATTCAATTCTTGAGTCTCTGCTTCTCAATGACTAATTTTCTCAATTTCAGTCCACGAGAAAATTCTCAAAAACAGTTTTCTATTGTCAAAGGAGTTTCCAAACATGCTTCTTTTCTCACCTCTGTACATCAGTACAAACTAACATAATGTTGGCTCTAAGATGTATTGCAGTAACACATTAAGATTGTTTTATGAAAGTGCTTATAATCTGTATTTGACTGGAAAAGTCTCTAAGCATAGTATCCTTGACACATAACTCAAGAATATTCTTTTAAGATAGAATTTGATAGTTTCCAGTTCTTTAGTAGAAAGCTACAGCACAGAACCTGTGAAGAACTTGTGGGACTGGACAGCAAGAACACTGTAGCTAGCTATCCCCTTGAGATATCCTGACCCTATTACTTGTAACTCACCAGTGGACAGACACACTAGAATTCTTTAAAAGTATGGTAATGGGGGCTGTGATAACTATGGATGGGAAATAAAAGAATATTGATCTTCAATAAAGCTTTTAATTTTTGGGTGCTGTGGCACATGCCTATAATTCTAGAATTCAGAAGGCTAAGGCAAGAGAACTTCGCATCAAGGCAATATGAGCTACATAGCAAGATTCTGACTCAAAAAATATAAAATAAGACTTTTATCAGTGAAAAGAAAGAAAACACGTTTAGGCGTGGGAAATCATATAGGTTTGAAAGTTCATTGACTATAATTATAAGCTGATTACCATAGTTAAACTTCATCTAATGAAAGGTGATTCATAATAGGAAAAGAAAGCCATAAGTAATATGAAGGATGAAAAATATAATGCAAACATATGGTCTTGTTTTTAAAGGATTTATATTCTTGTGGAGATATGTAATTATGCAAACATATGTATTTTAAAACACAATGCAGTATAGATTTAAAAAAAAACAGGCAAAGAAGGTTGGAGCTACAGAAATTTGTATGTACTTTTCAATTTGTAGTCAAGGAAGAATTCTTAAATGCATAGTATAATTATATCAATGAATGAACATGGAAGGAAGGATAAATAGATGGATGAATGGGTGGGAAAGATTAGTGATGATAATAAGAATTTAGTTGAGGAAGCAATAAATATCAGGCTATGTGGAATCAGAACACTTCAAATAATAAATGATAGGTAAGAGTTTAAATAAGAGTTTCCAGGTCCCAAGGACAACAAAGTCTACAAATTAAAAAGCTATAATACCTTACTTAAAGGCCAAAATACTTAGGTGAATGGGTCCAATCATTTCAGCTTACTAAACAATGTCGTTCAGCCCTTTGATGTTAGGTAGGTATTGTGGATATGACAGTAAATCACAGATTCCTTTACCTTTAAGAACTTGGGAAATAATTGTGTCGGTGTAGTGTAGATAGGCATGCATACAAATAACTCTAAAAATAAAAGATAACAACTCACTCCTTAATAAGTTAATTTATAGACTTTA
Organism: Rhizomys pruinosus; assembly: GCA_009823505.1. Classification (NCBI taxonomy): domain Eukaryota; kingdom Metazoa; phylum Chordata; class Mammalia; order Rodentia; family Spalacidae; genus Rhizomys; species Rhizomys pruinosus. The sequence goes on along the minus strand of VZQC01010581.1, from coordinate 1,076,840 downwards.
GAGTAAAGAGTTGAATTCTGACTGTGATATTCTGCAAAGATCATATAAAGGAAGTGTTTGGGCACATCAGTGGCCAAACTAAAGAGGGACAAACTCAAACATTAACATCAGCTAATCCAAGAAAAACTTCCAGATGACTATATACCATAACCCTTTGATGCCTAGAATATTCTTATCATGTATTCCAAAAAACCTAGTAAATTAAGGTATTCACATTACTCCCATGCTGTAAATGTTCATCTTCGTTCTTTAGGAGTGCTCCAACATGGAGTTCCTTCTCCCACCACACTTCCTCAAAACTATCATATTTTTGTTATTGATTTAACTGGTTCCTTGATTTTTTACTATATCTTTACACCTTGATGGTAAGAAAGATTTACTTTCTCTGTGCCTCATCCCAATAATCAGGCACATATGTCTCATTCTCAGTGGTGGTAATAAGGCAATACAGCCTAGTATTAGACAACATTTTCCAAAAGCCTGTACATGTGATTTATGAATGATATCTGATTAGCCTTTTCTAATAAAGATATAGACCTATTTTGAAAGATTTACAAGCTTCATTATAAAATTTTCACTTAGATCTTGCAACAGACAAAATTCAGCTAAATGTTCCATACAACTATCTTGGATACATTATCAAAAATCTTGTAATTAAGACTCATGGGTTGGGGCTGGAGAGATGGCCTAGTAGTTAAAAGCACCAACTGCTCTTGCAGAGGACCTGGGCTCGATCCCCAGCACCTACAGGTGGCTGAGGACCGTCTTTAACTCCAGTTCCAGGGGAATCCAACACCCTCTTCTGACCTCCATGGCATTGCGTGACCTGGGCATGCAGACAGTACATTCATACACATAACATAACCTACATGCAGACGTACATTCATACACATAAAAATAAAAAAAATAGAAAAGACTCATGGGTTATGAAGCTGGAGAGATGGTTCAGTGGTTAAGAGCACTGGCTCTTCTTGCAGAGGACCCGAGTTCAATTCCCAACACCTACATGATGGCTAAAAACCATCCAAAACTCCAGTTGCAGGGAAATTTGATGTCCTCTTCTGATCTCCGTGGGCACTGTATGACACAGGTTCACTCACACACATGCAGGCAACATACAGAAAATACACAGGTAGTACATGTAAAGTAAAAATAACAAAAATAAAATTAATTTTAAAAAGACTCATAGATTACAATTTTCAGCTCTCAAAAGACAACATTAAGCTCACTTCAACAGTTTTCGGGCTGTGACCTCCGCTGAGAATTCCCAGTGCATGTCTCTCTTACATGTTTTTGCCTCTCTTAAAGGAGACACTGATATAAAGTCACTTTACGTTATAATTCCTCTTGCAATGTAGCAATTATAGCTATCATCTGGAGCTTTAGAAAAAGACAAATTTCTAATAGATACTTAGATTTACTTCTATTTGTTTTTAATACTCTCATTTCCCTTACAACAGTCCGTGGACAATTAATTCCCTCTCTAGCAACTTTAGGATGATTATTTCCTCCTAATATATCTAAACAATTTTTCACCCAAATTCAACAAAGAATTTCTCTTTTTTTTAAAATGGGAATTTCTCTCTTTTTTTTTTTTATAGATGCTTTGTGTATTTCATACATCATTTTCCAATTCAGTTCAGGCATATATCCCCTTCCCTTCCCCGCAACCCATCCCTACCCATCTCAGATCATGCATTCTGCCATAACTTTTCTGCATCTTTCTCTGTTTTTTTTTGTTTTGTTTTGTTTTCATTTTTTTTAACAATAAGTGATAATCTGTGAGTACAAGCATCCTTCATGTAAAACCAATTTGCGAGCAGTTGTGCCCAAACCCACACAGCTCATGGGTCCCACCATCCAGCAGGGAGGGCTTGTATGCTCAATCAAGAATTTCTCTTATTCAACAGGGCTAAACCAGAACCATCCATCTTTCTGGGCAGGATCTTGATGTTCAAAATAATTTCAACCTTCTTTTACAAACCTCAGAAGAGCAGAAAACTTTTGCTGGTTTTGGTGGGGACAAGTTTCATTTCACCTTCCTCTTATAAAGACTCTATGTTGGATTCCATTACTTCCTACATAAGTTTTTTCTCCTATAATTAAACATCATATTCCTAATTCATTGCATTTTTTTTCAAGTGGAGCCAAGAAATCAGGAAATGGAGCCATTACTTGATGTGATGATGCTACAATATGTCTGTCTCTTATAACTCTGCAACAATCATCACCCAGCAGCAAGAACTCTTAGCTTCTGTTTCTGTTTTCCAACAACTCTCTAATCAGTCCCTCAATTTTGATTAACCAACTTTGGATATGTTGCTCAAGCCATCTTGCTACTGTTTAAGCCACTTTGACTCATACCTCTGATTCCTTCCTTTAATCAGTGTTATCTCTATTCAAAGCCTCCATCATAGATGAACTCATTCTCTTTTTTTCTTTTCTTCCTTCCTTTCTTTCTTTCTTTCTTTCATTTTTAAATATATATTTTGTACAAGATTATCAAATCTAGACCCATGTCCCCCAACCTATCCCCCACCCCACCAGAGCTCATGTATTCTGCCAAACATGCTTTTCATCTCTTTCTCAGTCTTTCCCGATATTCTCCATGTGGAAGTTGACTGTTTTGAGCAGAAGTTCACTGTTTCAGTCAGTTCTTTGATGCAGTCCTTTCTGTTGTTGTTGTTGTTGTTTCCAGTATGCATCACTCCCAACTGCTTGGACAAAAGCTCAAGGGGCCGTGCACAAGAACTACTTACAACTGGGTAATTGGCACTAGCATCCACAGATGAGGGATACCATTCATCGTTTGTTTTTCTGGGACTGTATTACTTCACTCAGCATGATGTCTTCTAGCTCCAGCCATTTTCCTGCAAAGCTCATGATGTCATCTTTCTTTACTGCTGCATAGAACTCCATTGTGTAGATGTACCACATTTTCTCTATCCAGTCATCATTTGAGGGGTATTTGGGTTGATTCCAGCTCCTTGTTATTGTGAAGAGAGCTGAAATAAACATGGCTGTGCATGTATCTCTGTGGTGGGGTGAGTCTTGGGGGTACATGCCTAGGAGTGGTATGGCTGGATCAGGTGGCAAGTTCATTCCAAGTCTTCCAAGGGTTCTCCACACTGCTTTCCATAGTGGCTGTACGAGTTTACATTCCCACCAGCAGTGGATGAGTGTTCCCCTTTCCTCACAACCTCTCCAGCACTTGGTATCATTTGTTTTCTTGATCCTAGCCAGTCTTACTGGAGTAAGATGATATCTTAAAGTGGTTTTGATTTGCATTTCCTTAATGATTAGTGATGTTGAGCAGTTCTTGAGGTGTTTCTCAGACATCTCTAATTCCTCGCTTGTGAAGTCTCTGTTCAGTTCTTTGCTCCATCTATTGAGCGGGTCGTTTGTTTTCTTTTTTCTTTGTTTTTTGAGTAGTTTATATATTCTGGAAATCAATGCTTTGTCAGATGTATCTGCAGTGAAGGTTTCCTCCCACTCTGTGGGATTTCTCTTCACTTCCTTGATTGTTTCTTTTGATGTACAGAAGCTTTTGAGTTTGATGAGGTCCCATTTGTCAATTGTCGACCTTAATTCTTGTGCAGCTGCTGTCTGATTTAGGAAGTCTTTTCCTACGCCTATGTCTTGTAGTCTGCTGCCAACTTTTTCTTCTATCACCTTCAGAGTTTGGGGTTTCACGTTGAGGTCTTTAATCCATCTGGAGTTGACTTTTGTACAGGGTGAGAGGTAGGGGTTTAATTTCATTCTTCTACAAGTGGTGATCCAGTTTTGCCAACACCACTTGCTGAAGATGCTGTCTTTTCTCCATTGTGGTTTCTTGGCCCCCTTGTCAAATATGAGATGGCTGAAATTGTATGTGCTCAGATTTGGATCTTCGGTTTTGTTCCATTGGTCAACAGGTCTGTTTTTGTGCCAGTACCAGGCTGTTTTTATGACTATAGCCCTGTAGTATAGTTTTGTTGCCACTTTTGGTACATCCCTACTCAATGCAACCATGTATCTTTTCTTTCTCCGTCGTTAAGTTGTTGAGTTTTGTCTTTGGAACAAACAAATCTTTTCCCATAGTTAGTTTTAAGATTTTGAATTGCAGGGGTTTGATGAAAAGGTTTCATGTATTTCTGTATCCCCCCCCTTTTTTTTTTTTTTAGTGTTGAGTCCCAGAGAAGTTTGTATTATACAAGACTATAGGGTGGAGTCAAGGCATAGATTTCATCATCAAATTCACACCATGGTTGTTTTGGGTTTACTATATATGATTTAACCTTGGAAGCAAACTTATTTTTACGTTAAAATCATCTTAACAGAGAATGCTACAAGGTGATACTGTACAACAGATAAATTATCGAGAACATTTGTATGTGTGGCAATACCAAAGTTCTTGCTCTACAGATTTTATGTAAAGGCAAATGTGGGCAACAGCGAATTATTCTCCATTTAATTCGAATCATACCAATTTTTATCAGATCGTAAACCAATGTTGTTTATATACACATTTTAATATACACATGATTTTACTAATTCCTAAAACACCATGATGTCTCCTGTCGGACAGTGTCTAGGGAAACTGGGTACTTGCTGAGCTCACGTCCAATAAATATGCCTAATCCGAATATACCCCGTGCCCTTCCCACCCATCCCCCACTTTCCATATTCACCATGTTCGAGTCCATTTCGGATGCAGTCCTTTCTGTTGTTTTTTAGCTATGACATCCACTCTCATTGCAAGAAATATTTATATCTGGTTGTTGGTACTAGCATCACATATGAGGGGATACCAATTTGTCGTTTGTTTTTCTGGGGACTGTGTTACTTCACTTAACATCATGTTTCCAGCTCCATCCATTTACCTGCAAATTTCATGATGTTGTCCCTCTTTACTGCTGGCATGTATTCCATTGTATACATGTCCACATTTTCTCTATCCACTCGCAGTTGAAGGGCACTGGGCTGGTTCCAGCTTTTTGCTATTGTGAACAGAGCTGCAATAAACATAGCTGTGCAAGTATCTTTCCGTAGTTGTGTCTTGTGGGTAATATACCCCAGGAGTGGTATGCCTGGGTCAAATGGAAGGTCATTTTGAGCTTCTAGGTGTCTCCACACGGCTTCCACTGCTGGCTGTACAAGTTTACATTCCCACCAGCATGGATGAGGTTCCCCTTTCCCCACAAACCTCTCCAGCACTGGTGTCATTCTGTTTCTTGATTTTAGCAGTCTTATTGGAGTACGGTGGTATTCAGAGTGGTTTTAATTTGGCATTTCCTTAATATCAGGATGTTGAACACTTCTTAAGATGTTCTCGCCATCTCTAATCCTCCTCTGTGAAGTCTCTATCAGATCTTTGCTCCATCTTTTGAACTGATCATTGTTTTCTTTCTTTCTTGTTTTTGAGTGCTTGTATACTCTGGAAATTAATGCTTTGTCAGATGTTCTGCTGGTGAAGTTTCCTCCCACTCTTGGTTTCTTCTCCTCACTTCTCTTTATTGCTTCCTTTATGTACAGAAGCTTTTGAGTTTAATGAGGTCCCATTTGTCAATTGTCGACCTTTTTCGTGCAGCTGCTGTCTGATTTAGGAAGTCTTTTCCTACACCTATGTCTTGTAGTCTGCTGCCAGCTTCTCTTCTATCACCTCCAGAGTTTGGGGTTTCACGTTGAGGTCTTGGTCCATCTGGAGTTGCCTTTGTACAAGTGACGAGGTAGGGGTTTAATTTTCATTTTCTACAAGTGGTGATCCATTTTGCCAACACCACTTGCTGAAGTGCTTGTCTTTCTTCCATTGTTGATTTTTCTATGTTGAACCATCCCTGCATCTTTGGTATGAATACCAACTTGGTCATGATGGATGATCTTCTTGATGTCGAGTCTGTAGTGATTTGCCAGTATCCTGTTTAGAATTTTTGGCTCTGTTTCATTGGAGAGATGGTCTATAGTTCCCTTTTAGTTGTATCTTTGCCTGGTTTTGGTAATAGAATTATGCTGGCCCTCATAGAGGATTTGGGAGATTCCCCCTGTTGTATCCTTCTGACAGTTTTAGTATAATGGTTGTAGGTCTTTTACAAATGCTTTATAGAATTCTGCCGTGAAACTGTCTGGACCGGCTTTTTTTTAGTTGGAGGTTTCTTATTACATCTTCAATTTCTTCATAAATTAGGGTCTGTTTAAGCTGTCGATCTCTTCTTGGTTGAGCCTTTGGTGATTCCCAGGATTTCAGTATTCATCCATTTCTTCTAGGTTTTCAAATTTAGCAGACTATAGGTTTTTGAAGTATTCCCATATTATTTTCTGGATTTTTTTCCTTGTCTGTTGTGATATTCCCTTTTCATTACGCGTGTATTGATTTTGATTGTTCCTTCTTTCTTTTGGTTAACGGGCTAGGGTCTATCTCTTGTTTATTCTTTCAAAGAACCAACTTTTGGATTCATTGATTTTTTGTTTGTTTTCTTTGTTTCTATTTCAGTGATTTCTGTCTGATTTTTTTATTTCTTCCTGTCTGTTGCACTTAGGTTCATCTGTTGTTGCCTCTCAAGTATTTTCGCTGCCGTGTTAGATCATTCACTTTTGCTCTTTCTGTTTTTCTATGTAGGCATCCAGGGCTATAAAACTTCCCTCTTTAGGGACGCTTTTAAGGTATCCCATAGGTTTTTTTTTTTGTGTTGTTTGTATTGTCATCCAT
>VZQC01010581.1:891263-1067536 GCA_009823505.1 Rhizomys pruinosus | reverse complement strand
TTCCAGGAATGCTTTTATTTCTTTCTTTAGCTCTTCCTTGACCCATTCATTATTCAAGAGTGTGTTGTTTAGTCTCCATGTGTTCTTGTAGGCAGTAGGGCTTATCCTGGTGTTGATGTTGAGCTTTATTGCACTGTGGTCTGATAGAATGCATGAAATTATTTCAAACTTTTTGTATTTGTGGAGGTTTCTTCTGTGTCCCAGTATGTGGTCTATTTTGGAGACTGTTCCATGGGGTGCTGAGTAGAAAGTGTATTCTCTGGTATTAGGGTGGAATATTCAGTAGAGGTCTATGAGGTCTATTTGGTGTATCATATCGTTTAGTTCAGATGTCTCTCTGTTTATTCTTGGTCCTGTTGACCTGTCCAAAGGAAAACAGATATTAAACTGATAAGAACAGATACTACACTTGATCTTAGCCAAAAGGCCAAGAAGTGGTGAACTCATTCTTATTCAGTGCATTTAATCCCATAAAGATTTTTCTGGGGCCCTGGCAGAAGGACGTTGTCATGTTGACTGCCTTGTTATATCTTTCAATTATCACAGATACAAGATCAACAACTTATCTGGTCCTGTCCTGACTGTCAATTGTTGACCTCTGCCCTCCCTGGAAGAGTCAGCCAACCTCTGAAGCCTTCATCCTAATGTACTCTGGCAAACGGATGTAGCTCCCATAAATTCCTTTGGTCATTGTAAATTTGTTTATGTGTGTTGACACTTTTCTGTTTTATTTTTTCTACTGCTCAAACACATGAATCTGGTCAAGCTGTTTGTAGATACTTACTAACTGTTTTCTCTGCAATGGGGATTCCCAATCAAACCAAACACACAAGGATCCCACTTAACAAAATTGTATCTATTTTGTCCAACTTTGGAAAGCTCAGGCCTCTCGTGGTATTCTCTATATAACCTCAAAGGAAAATCCATAATTAGACCAACTCATTTATTATTCAAAGATCAAATACATAATACAAAAGAGGAATAAAGTATTAGCTGCTTGGGTGAAAGTACCTAAAGCAACTTATATACTTATGTTTTTAAATTGTTCCTCTCAATTTTACCCCCTAACACCTGAAGAAAAGCATCACAGGAAACAAGGTTTACCAAAACCAATGATTTTATGTAAACATTGTTTTTTAATTCTTTTCATTGAATTTTTTGTATTTCACACAGAACATTTCAATCAGTCTTAATCACCTTTATACCCCCTTCTCCTTTGGTACACTCCCACACTTAACCAACTAATTGGTTCATACATTCCTTCACTTGTCTTAGGGTCTATTGTGCGAAATTATTCTCTCCAGCCATTCATTCCCCCTTACCAAGTTCATCCACTGAGCTCTAGTCAGCCTCTCTAGAGTCCCACACTTAACCAACTAATGACTATAGTCCACTCCTCTCGTTAGCTGGATCCAGGAGCTGCATCTGTGCTTTGTCTTACAGACACTCTGCATTCTAGCATGGTTGTTAAATCTATACCATGTGCTGGTACCAGAAAGCAGCAACTTGGCAACAGAAGAGAAGCCCTCTCCTGAATTCTGAATTTCAACAGCATGAATAGCTGTCTGGTTCCTTTGCCTTGTCTTTACAGTGCTATCCTGCCTGTAACACCTTTTCCAGAGAATTACCCAAGACACACTATACTGCCACTCCTCTAGCATGAGATACCCTAACCAGCCCACAGCCAGAGACCACTCCAAGGAACATGTTTATTTTGCACAAACAATAGGAATCTGTGGGAATGCCTTTTACCTAACCTTTTAATCAGTTAATCTTATGTTTTGAGATCAAGTAACACTATGTTTGCTTGTTTAAATGTCAACAAGCTTACTAGGCCTTGGGCTCCTTCTGTAACCTAAACATTTAACTTTAATCCTTCGTGACCCTCCTTGTCCTTGACCCAGAGTAATGTATATGTGTGTATGTTGTCGAGAGGATAAAGTGTTACAAGCAGCAAATATTCTTTGGAAACGAGGGATTATCTCATTTATTTTGCGAACAACAGGTGAGATTAGATTGATAACATCTGTGGTGGTCTGCATTGTTTCTTTAAGGGTCAGAAAGAGAAAAACCCTGATAATACAAATTCTACTTTTCCTTCCCCATTTCATGCTAGATGTATCATTTCAATAAAGAGAGATCAAAGCCTTTGCTTAAGAGCTCAGTTCCCAGAGAAATCTGAAGGACTAAGTGTTCAAAAGTCCCACTCTTGAATCTTGAAAGAGTCAGGCTGTTTTGTTCAGGCATTATCTTAATGTGGCATTGTTCTACCATAAGTCCCAGCCTTGAAGAATGGATAAGGTTAAATGAGCTAGAAAATGAGGAATTTCAGGAAGTCTATAACAATAAGTGAATAAAAAAGTACTGTGGGGATTAACACAATAATTAAGAATGTTAAGCACTTCATGAGGTTATATGAGATGTGCTCTGCAGGGAATCAATCTTGACATGTACCAGTTGACATACCAGCATAGATGGGGGAAATATCACAAGGTCTCACCTCTAGATGAAGAGCTCTAGACATGGCTGCTGAGAGAGAAAGAATCAGTGTACTATTTACAGAGACAACCCAGTTAGAGGGCATTCAATCTCTAGTGCTCGGTACTAAATGTACACACAAGCAACACTAGATGGACTCACAAGTTGTCTGTTTATGGAACCATAGTAAGTAAAGAAGAAGTCACAAAACAGAGAAGCAGTGAGTGGGAGGATGCAGGAAGAGTTGGATGAGGGAGAAAGAGCTGGGGGTGGTGTAAATATAGTACTCAGGTCTAAAACTCTTTAAAATTTTAAAATTGGGAGCTAGACAAATTGTTCAGAGATTAGGAGCACTGAAAACTTCTAGCAGAAGACCAGGGTTCAAATCCCAGCACCCACAAGGTAGCTAAAAGCCACCCTAGTGGATTTCGGGGGATCTGATGCCCTCTTCTGTCTTCCACAGCCATTACATGACACAAGTGCTCTTAGATTCATGCAGGCATAATACCCATACACATTAAACAAAGGTAGGTACATTTTTAATTTTTTAGTTAAAAAATAAAAATGAAAGATACATAAAAATATATTCTTTAGTGAGCAAAAAAGTGAAGGGACTTAAGTGATGAAGAACAATAACATTGTTATTAAATGTGTTTTAGTAGAAAAGTTTTAAAATCCTGGTTTCTAGACATCACTTAAAAACCAATTGAAAGATGAACATGGACAGAGGAGTCCTTGCCCAAATTCCATATCCTCCATTCGGTTCAGCTGTTTCTTCATATTAGACCTCTACTTAGAATTTGGCTTAGGTCTGGAAAGATGGCTCAGCAGTTAAGAGTACTAGCTATTCCTGCAGAAACACTCAGAAACATCCCAGCACCCACGTGGTGGCTAAAAACAACCATCTGTAACTCCAGTTCCAGGGCACTGAGATCTTCGTCTGTCCTCATCTGGTGCTGGACGACAGGGATGTACTTACATTCATGCACACAGTACACACATACATATAAAATAAAATCAAAAATAAAGTCAAAAATTAAAAAAAGAATTTTGCTTAAATAAATGAATCTGTGGTTTGATAAAAGATCTTTACTGTATAAACATTTGGAAATAATTCTTATTGTCAAGTTAGAAGATAGGGGTGTTGGAACACATAATATGCCAGCTGAGACATGATGAACTCTTAGAGAAATCAGCACCAGTAGAAATGGGAAAGTTTAAAACTACCACATAGAACATGTAAACATGTAAAATATCAGGTGTAAGTCAGAGGATATAAATATAAATAATATAAATAAGTTTAAGAGAAAAACTGTTAACAACAAGAGAAATAATAGCTGTTAATGTTATCTAAATGTTTGAATAATGTTAGTAATTATGCTAAGAATTTTCTATGTATTATATTATTCAAGTTGTGGATGAATCCTATGAGTAAAGATTGTCATTATGAAGCATCAGAATAATGTGACAATTAACATCTGGAGCTGAGCTACATATTCTCAGCTGTTTACTGTCTGTGGTGTTAGGGGCAAGATATTTAACTTCTCTTTGTTTCAGTGTTCTAAGAATAACCATCTAAGGCTTTGACATGAACCGGCCCACTCATGTAGCATTTGTAATTGTGTCTGGCACATGCTAAATGTTGGGTAAATGTGAGCAATTATTTTTACCTCGCTTTACAGATTATAAAGGCTAAGTCATAGAGACATCACTGTTAAATCACAGCTCACTGAATAAATGGCCAGTGCCATCTATATGCAACCTTTACAGTAACCTGAATCCTGGGTAAATGAAAACAGGTCAGGGTTGAAACCTTGGAAAACACTTCCTTAATCAATGATAGACACTAGAGTAGTATGTAAGTAGACTAACACAGGAGATGGCATGATCAAATGACTATGACCCATGTGAATAAAAGTTCCCAGAAAAACTGCATCTTAAAACTGAACATTCTGAGGTTGGAGGGATGGCTCAGCAGTTAGGAGCACTGGCTGCTCTTGTAGAGGATCTGGGTTTGATTCCCAGCACTCACATGATGGCTAACAACCATCTTAAGTCCAGTTCCAGGGGATGTGACACCATCTTCTGGCATTGCATGACACAGGTGTACCTAATACATGTGGGCAATATACTCATACACATAATATAAACATGAAATATTTAAAAACTGAACATTTTACAGTGGCTGATAACTGATTATAACTTCAGTGATTATGGAGAGTTTGAATGTTGCAGGTCCACGTTCTAATTGCCATTTATTTGGGGCTGTCTTACCTCCCTAAATAGCTACTCCTTGCCCACCATTGTTTCTGACTTAACACCCTGGGACTAGCAGATAAAAACCTTTAAACTTCCACTAACCAAAAAGACTGAGTATCATCAGATAGCATTCTGAGGCCAATAGTTGAGACCTATGCAACTGCCTAGGGAATGTTTCCACTAATGCATTTGAAGAATGTCTTGATTTATGACTTTTCTTTGTTCTATTAATATAAAAACTTCATGAAACTGTTACCACATTAGAACTTGGAATTTGGGGATAATCTGAATCTTATTCCTGTGTCATAATCACCCATATTTGGCTCCAGAATAAATTATCTCTATTTCCCTTTGAGATAAGAGTTGTCCTTTTTTGTAGGCAGCAGAAAGGCCAAATCACTAGGCAGGACAAAAGGAAGGGATGGTGAGTAATGTCAAGAGCTTGAGAGAACTAGAAACTGAAAACTGGAATGAATAGAGGTTGCTAGACTTAGCAATGTGAAGTTGCAAGGAGACACTTAAGAGACAACTAAGTCAAATCACATATGGCAAACAACCATCAGAATTATTTAAGAAATGACTATATACAAGTGGTAGGTCAATTCTAGAGCCCATTAAGAAATTCACATTATAATAGCACAGTTGCTTTCAAATACAATGAAATATAATAATAAAGTTTCTCAGTTTGCCTGCCAACTGGGGATTTGGTGTTAGCATCCATAAATGAGGGAAACCATTCACCTCTTTTTTCCACTGGGACCGTGTTACTTCACTTAGCATAATGGCTTCAAGTTCATTCATTTACCTGCAAAGTTCATGATATCATCTTTCTTTACCTCTGCATAGAACTCCATTGTATAGAAGTACCACATTTTTGTTATTCAGTCATCAGTTGAGGGGCATTTGGGTTGGTTCCAGCTCTTCGCTATTAGAGATGGCCTAGCGGTTAAGAGAGCTGACCACTCTTACAGAGGACCTGGGTTCGATCCCCAGCACCCACATGGCGGCCAAGAACCGTCTGAAACTCCAATTCCAGGAGAACTCCAGTTCCAGGGGAATCCGAGACCCTCTTCTGACCTCCGCGGCATTGCACGACACGGGTGCACAGATTTGCATGCAGACAGTACATTCATACACATACAGAAATAAATAAAATTAATAATAAAAAAAACATAGCTATGCATGTACCTTTGCAGTAGGATGGTGTCTTGTGGGTATATACCCAGGAGGGGTATAGCTGGGTCAGGTGGTAGGCTCATTTTAAGTCTTTTAAGGGTTTTCCACACTGGTTTCCACAGTGGTTATATGAGTTTACATTCCCGCCAGCAGTGGATGAGTGTTCCCCTTTCTCCACAACCTCTCCATCATTTGGTGTCTTGTTTTCTTGATCTTGGCCAGTCTTATTGGAGTGAGATGATACCTTAGTGTGGCTTTAATTTGCATTTCCTTAATTATTAATGATGTTGAGCACTTTTTAAGATGTCTCTCAACCATCTTTACTTCCTTCCTGGTGAAGTCTCTGTTCAGCTTTTTACTGCATCTTTTGAGTAGGTCATTTGTTTTCTCACTTCTTTGTTTTTTAAGTAGTTTATATATTCTGGATGTTAATGCTATGTCAGATGCATCAGTGGTGAAGGTTTCCTCCCACTCTGTGGGTCTTCCCTTTACTTCCTTGATTGTTTCTTTAGCTGTACAAAAGCTTTTGAGTTTGATGAGATCTCACTTGTCAGCTGTTGTCCTTATTTCCTGTGCAGTTGCTGTTTGACTTAAAAAGTCTTTTCCTGTGCCTATGTCTTGTAGGTTGCTGCCTACCTTTTCTTCTATCACCTTCAGGGTTTCGGGTTTCAGGTTGAGATCTTTGATCCACTTGGAGTTTATTTTTGTACAGGGTGAGAGGTAGGGGTTTAATTTTGTTCTTCTACAAATGGTTATCCAGTTTTGTCAACACCACTTGCTGAAGATGCTCTTTCCTCCACTGAGCTTTTTTGGCCCCTTTGTCAAATATGAGGTGGCTAAAATTATATGAGCTTAAGTTTATTTCGTCAGTTTGTTTCCATTGGTCAACTGGTCTGTTTTTTTTGCAATACCAGGCTGTCTTTATTACTATAGCCCTGTACTATAGCTTGAAGTCTGGTAAAGTAATCTACCCTGTATTGTACTTTTCACTCAGGGTTCCTTTAGCTATTTGGTATGGGTGGAAGATATGTATTCATATTCTAAAAAAAGAATGTAAAGTTATACTTCTTTTTACCTGCATGAAACTTTACTGTTAAAAATGTGAATCTCTAAATGTGTTTTGGAATTAACCTTATAGTTTATTTTCAGATTTTGTAATTTCCATTTATGTGTGGACTGTATATATGCATATTTTGGACTAATATAAAATTAAAGGGAACAAAAAAAGAGAGAAAAATCTATTCAAAGACCTGACCAAAACAGTAAACTTGTGCATCGGAAAGGTTATAAAAGACTGAGAAAAAGAAGCAAGATGGGACTTAACATGCATGACAGAATCCATGAGCCCACCAAGGGGTGGGCATGGATAGGGGAATGAGTCTAAATTTGATTAAGAAATGTTGTATGAAATGCGTGCAATAAAAATTAACTTAAAAAAAAGTAAAAAGAAAAACTGAGACCAGGTAATAGAAAAAAAAATAAAGCCCTAAGTCCTTTATAAAATTAATTTCATTGAAATGACATACAATGTACTTTGCAGAACAAATATTTCAACATGATTTACAAAACATAACAATATTTCATACCTCATTTAGAACACATAAGAACACTGTAGGACTTAATACTTCCTCAAAAGATAAATGAAAAAAAAAAATCCAACTAATTTACTTTAAAGAAAGATAGGATTCCATAAGCACCTGCACATATGTGATGCACATACACACATTCAGGCACATACATACATATAGAAAAATCTATTAAAAAATAAAGATGGGCTGGAGATCTCCTGAGCCCAGCGGCAGGAAGAGGGGAAGACAGGTAGGAACTGGGTGCCTTGGCGAGCTGATTGCTGATCGTTTGGTCCTACTGTCTTTGGTTTGATTGGCCTTTGTGGCTGTGAGGTTGGAGTTATCCCCCCAGCTGGGATTAAAGGTGTGGTCTTTGGCTTGANAAGAAGAAGTGACTGTAGGTTTGGAGAGGTAGCTCAGTGGTTAAGAGCATGGTTGCTTTTTCAGTGGACCTAGATTCAATTTCCAGAACCCACATGGCAGCTAACAACCATCTATAACTCCAGTTCCAGGGTATCTGGAAAGAAAAGCAGAGAGCTGCACTTGGAGCAGAGAATGGCAAGCTTCCTATAGCTAAAGGGAAGTTAAGGCAGGTTATTTATTTATTTATTTATTTATTTATTTTTGTCTTTTTGAGACAGGGTCTCCCTGTAGCCCCAGCTGTCCTGGAACTCACTCTGTAGACCAGGCTGGCCTTGAACTCACAAAGATCCGCTTGCCTCTGCCTCCCAAGTGCTAGGATTAAAGGCGTGCACCACCACACCCAGCTAAGGCAGGTTTTTATGGAATGCAAAAACCTTAAACAGCTTTCTTTCTTTGTTGAAACAGAATTACTGATGGCGAAGAGAGTGATGATGCTGAGAGTGGCTGATCAATGCATCAAAGGCCATGGAATATATAGAAATCCATGGAAAAGAGACGGGAGTAGTACCCATTAGCTTTGGAAATGAGACCCTTGGGTCCCTTTGAACCAAGAGAATAGAAGACATTTTAATATTTAGAGTGTGAAGAAAGTGGGTGGAATTGACTCCTTAGAGGTTACAGTTTGTTTGTGTGAAGAAATCAGCATTTTTGTAACTGCCAAGAAAGAGACCTTGAAGAAGAATGAAAATCTATCCACAGGGATGAACGATAGATTGCATAACAGAGACTCTGCTGGTCCCAGAGCAGAATAGCTGGTTAAGTAACCAGAACAAAGAACTGTGAGATATTATGAATATTCCATGCACACAATAACTTCAAAGGACTTGGTCACAAAAACAAGACTCTGGAATGGAAATAACATTTTAGCTAATACATATTTCATAGGACATGCTAAAATACATTTGAATAAGCATAATACATGAATGTATGTAACTAGGCTTATAGTATGTGTCAAGAAAATGCTTGTATAGGCACAGCATGATAGAGTTCCATTTGGATATTTTGTTCACATGTTATTTATGTAGGAACTTAAAGAATTAAGACTTAAATTTTGACTCTGCCATTAATGTCTTACTGATCTGACCCTGATGAAAATACGTTTCTTCTCTTTAGGCCTTCAATTATCTTTGCCAACAAAATAGGATAAAGTGGAAATCTTCTTAAGATTACTGCAGTTTTAAGAAGGCATGAGTCTGATTTGCAAATAATAACACTGTTTTACTTCTCTTCTGTCTGTGCCTACTGGGAATTTTTTAAACAGTATCTAGCACTTAAGCTGACATTAAAGGGATGCATTAGCTAGAGCACTTAGCAACCAGATTAGCCTCACTGACCCAAGGCTGGTATGCATATAGGGCTCAAAAAGGAGCTGCTTCCTTCTTATCTCTGTCTGCAGTTTTCTCTGCCATGTAATCTCCATGAGGGAGAGGAATGCACTACCATTCCAGAAGCTGAAGTACTCATATCTGATGATGCAGTGGAGTCACTGAGTCCTTATTCCACTAGGCTTGCATGGACTTGAGCAGTCTCTCCAACAGCCTCTCAATGAAGGAACACTTGACTATAAAATATGTGGATACATCTGCACATCCACATTCTGGCTCAGGGTAAGTAGCTATGCACCAAACAAAACAAAATACATATAAGATGACTATGATAAGGGTTTGGGCCAGATGGTGGCAACATAAACCACGTTAGAAGGTAACTAACCAGGATTCCTGATTCTTTGCTCTTAGTGATTCCTTAGATTATTTTATCCCTACAAATATGGAAATTACTTTGTTACACACACACACACACACACACACACACACACACACACACACGTGTGCTTTCCGTCTTTATCTCCCCTCAGAATTTTTTTCCCTGACAGCTTTCTCTACCAGATAAAATAACACACTCTTTCCATCACTGTGGTTCTATTTGTCTTTACTCTCATTGCCAGCTTCAAGGTACACAAGGTCAGCATGAGACTGGAGGGGTAAACACATCATAGTCATTCACTAAATATTTTGGGGGAATGTATACTTGGAATATTCTTGATGTCTCAGTACACAAGGAGTTATTTACCCTTGGAATCCGCAAGAGTCATCATGAGAATAATCGTGCAGTTGGAATACACTGTCAACATACAGAGACAGAGTGCCTCCGAGTTGCAGGGTTCCTTCCTACTGTAGGTCAGGGTGCCATCTATGACTCCAACAGGAACTCATGGAGCATACCCACCACACTGATAGCCACTGAATACCTAGTTGGAAAAAGAAGTTGAAACCAAGTTTACGATATGGTTTCTTGATTATGTCTTCCACCTGCTTTAATTTCCTGAGCAGAGAAAGATAACCATATTTATAGGTCTTAAAATTTCAGTTGTATTAGGAAATAGAGCTCCCAATGTTGTTGATGAGTAATTTCTTCGCCTATTATATAAGCCTCCTTAGCTAAACCTGATGCCTAAATACAAATGCATTTATAAATGTGTTTTCACATCCATGATTGAAGTTTAAGCATTGACATGTCCATTGAGTAAAAGAGCACTTGCCTCATTTGGAAAATGCAATCAGAAATTCCATTCATTCTGAAAGATAAATGAATTTGTGTCAGAAAATGAACCCTCATCAACATAAATAAATCAGAAATGTTCATTCAGAAATGGTAGTCTAAAAAATGGTCATTTGTAAAAATTAAGTAACCAAGTTACAAATAGAAAAGAGAGAGGGGAAAGGCAGACCAATTTTACAGTAAAACTGTGATAATCATGGAAAACAGAACTAATTTTTATAAATGAATGTTATCTTAACACAGAATAGTAATTTCCACGTTGATGAACACTAGAGAACTTATGTAGAAGATTGCTTCCTTGGTACAAAAGTGATTATATTCATTATCAACATGAAATTCTGTAAAGTCAAACCACACTCTAAACTTAGTATATATGACAACACATCACTAAAAGTCTCCATTATAATCCCAATTAAATATAAATTCATTCACCAAGACATCTTTTCAAGTCTAAACTTCAATCAAGGTAAAACCATTTCATAAGGATGTTATTTTAGGGTAATTTCCTAGGAGTTAAAATATTCCATCCTGGAGAGAGGCTCATGAAAAACCAGAAAGTGAACAAACCACATGTCTGGTAAAGTTTCAACTTACAAGAATGGTAAGGCCACATCCCAAGATTATAGAAGCAGTAAACAGCTGTGGGAGTGGGCGGAAACTCTGACCAGCTGAGCTGCCTAGAGAGGATCCACCTGTCCAGCTGCCTTCTGTCCAGGAGACGGCTTCATGGATGCAGCTTTCCCGAACCATCTCACTGTGTTGGAGAGGACTTGATGCTGCTGCTGTCTTTGCGTCCCTCCTGCTCCTGTAAGTAACCCATCATACATACACCTGTAAGCACTGGTTCACCAAGTTGGACTTTAGTGTAGTCATTACCTTTATTCTATCATGTGTTCCTTGTCTGAGGTGAGAGACATGTTATGTATCATGTCTCCTCAGCAAAAGTCTCACACAACAGATTCTAGCATATACCTTAAATTATGAATAGTAGAAATAGCAGCAAGCACAGTAGAGTTACTGCTTGCAGTTTGACATTTCCTTGCACACGGTTGCTAAGAGACTACTGATACAGAAGTCTAACATCTTGGATTTTCAGCATATTAATCCATCCTTGAGTATGAATAAAGACAAATCACACTCTTCTCCAAGCTAGTCAACATAGAATCACCTTGTTCCAAAAGTATAATGGCTCACTATATGGCTGGAAACAATTCATCTTCCGCAGGAAGGCATGGCCTGATGCCGAGCTTCTTTGCCTGTTACTCTCACTCACTATACTTTAAGGAAAGTGGATTCACCTGCATCTCCTGAGCTTGCTTCTGCCTCTAGGTTTTACTCATAGTGTTTTCCTCTCATCTTGACTCTTGCTTTATGTCTTTACCCAGTCTAAAAAGTTCATTCGAGTCACCTCCCCTGTGAATCCCTCTGTGCTCTCAGTGGCGAGCATTTTGACATTATGGGCCCCTCATGTTTCCATGACCAACTTGCTGTCTTGGGGCCTCCTGGGTTCTCCTTCCTGTCCTTGCCACGCCTACAATACTATGGTAAAAGTAGAAATATTTGAGCCCTTGTTTATGTGCAACTAAGTTTCTTAATACCTATTTTTTTTCAGAGACTCATCTACTTTATGGATGAGACAAGTATTAAGAAGAGCAAATTAAAAACAGTAATTAAGAAAGCAGTCCAGTAGTGAAGAATTAGGAGATCATTCTTTTATCTAAGTTTTCAAGATATCTCATAACATTTGTACAAATTTTAATCAGATTAAACTACTGTTACAAGTTGCCTAAAATTTGAAGCTGATTCTGCTCACCATATGAAAATATTATAATTAATGCAGACATGCTGAACATCCCCTGATACAAAACCATATATGTCCCTATCCATTTGAATATTTCACCTCAACTGCCTTGCATACTGGCCAGAAGAACTCCGCTTTCACAATCTGTGAAAGTGTAACACTTTACATCCTCTTATGAGAAATACAGATCACATAGAACTAGATGTAGAGAAACACGTTTAATATAATTTTAATACTCTGGACACATGGATGAAAATTAAATTGAAATGGTTTCGGTAGTGGGGCCTTCTCCCTCTCACAATGATTAATTATTATAAGAATCTGGAGTGTAAGGATCAGATCAAGTTAATTTGCCTTAGTCTAGAGATTTATATCTATAATAATCTATCGATAATGATATCTTGAGGCAATTCCTTAACCTAGAAGAAAATTACAAATAAGTTAGTGAAAGTAAAACTATAAGTAACTTTTAGAGTGAGCCTATACACAATTTACAATGTAATGATGCAAGCGTGGAGCTATACTGTGTTTCATGTCAAGTTCTTCATCACTGAGGGTTTAACAGCCATACGTAGATCAAAGATTGAATCACCAAAGCATAAATACTATGTGGCTCACATAAAAATATCTTGACACTCTTCAGTATATTTGCTAAAAAATATGTCTAATACTTGTGTTAGATAGCTTTGTCAACTTGACATACCTGGTTAGAGAGAACCTCAATTGAAGAATTGTCTCCATTGGATTGACCCGTGGCCATGTCTTTGGGGCATTTGCTTGATTGTTGAGTGATGTGGGATGGAGGTCCCTCCCCACTGTAGGTGATTCCACCCCTGGGTAGGTGGTCCAGTATTGTATAAGAAAGCAGGTTGCTTACAGGCCTTGGGGAGCAAGCCAGTATGCAGTGTTCCCCCATAGCTTTTACTCCATTTCCTCTTCAAGTTGGTTTTGGTCAGTGTTTGTATCATGGCAACTGAAAGCAAACTAGACATGCTTTAAAAGCCCCCCCTGCTGGATGGTGCGACTCATAGGCTGTGTGGGTTTGGGCACAACTACTTGAAAATTGGTTTTACATGAAGGATGCTTGTACTCAGTTAGGGCTGCCCACCTCCCCCTTCCATGCTTGGGGTCTATTTCCAAAGGTCTTATGGATGATGTCATAAGTGCTGTGAGTTCACATTGTAACTAACCTGTGGTGTACAGAGAACACCTTTCCTTGTATTCATCTACTACCCTTGGATTTATAATCTTTCTCATTTCAGTTTTTTTGAATTTTAACTGAGGATTGATCTGCAATTGTTAGATGCTTGGAGAATCAGTGTCCCTACAGGTGTGACACCTGGCAGGTTGAACAGACTCCCAGGGATAGAGCATACCCAAGATCATTTAGGAAACACAGATTACACTCAGTAGACTTTTTTTATTTTTTATCTTTTGGTCTTTTTGAGACAGGGTCTCCCTGTAGCCCCACCTGGTCTGGAACTTGATATATAGACCAGGCTGACCACAGAGCTCTGCCTACCTCTGCCTCCCTAGTGCTGGGATTAAAGGTATGAACCACCACACCTGACTTCAATAGACCTTTTTTAAAAAAATAAAAAAAGAAAGAAAAGGCAATTAATAATAGAGGACATAAAGTCAGAGATGGAGAATAAGGTGGGGGAGGGGGATTAAATATGATAAAAGTACATAGTATGAAATTCTCAAATCGCTAAAATATTTTCAAAAATCTTGAATGAGTGCCCAATTTTAAAAATACAATCCACTGGATACAAAGCTAAACAAAATATCTTGGATTCTGGAATTTTCAGAGAACTAAATCATCTTACAGGACGTGATATGTACAGCTGCTGACTGCGTCTCACCGTTAAGCCTGGGGCTGCCTGAGTTAAGCTGTAACTTCCTGCTCTTGATGGTGCTGAGCACTGCAATTTTTCCTCAGCTACAATTTTTGTGTTTTGGCCAATATATGCATCATTTCTTCATGTGTGGAAAAAGGCTTTCCTGCCCCTTCCGGTTAGGAAAGCTGACTCCTGTCAGGGTCCAGAATGAAAGTCAGCCCTGATTTGGACAGCAATCAGAAAATTACTGAGAATAGGACTGCCCAAGATATTATTGTCTTAGGAAGCCTCCTAAGGTCATGTGGTCTATTGGTTCAGGGGGAACAAATGTCAGCACTTGCAAAGCAAGAGAAAACTAAACTCTAATTAAATAGCGCTCAAATGCTCACCTGTGTCCAAGGACAGAGACAGGTGGCAATGTACTTAGTTAACAATTTCAACTCCTTCCTGCTCAGTTGCTTTGGAGTGATGAGCATAATTTAGGAGGGGAAGAATAGCACTCACTGAAATAGAAATATATTAATTCAATAATATTAAGTGATACTTTAAGGAAGGATTATATAGGATGAAGAACTGAGTTGATCTCATGTCCACATAGATAAACAAAATGTTTTATTTGGTTTTCTAACCTGTGGGTACAATCCTGACCAAATGAACTTGCTTTAATATACATCCTTGACAACAGTTCCATTTTTTTGTTTTTGAGGGGTTTTTTTTTTTTGGTCTTTGACAGGGTCTCCTGTAGCTCCAGCTATCCTGGAACTCGCTATGTAGACCAGGCTGGCCTTGAACTCACAAAGATCCACCTGCCTCTGCCTCCCAAGTGCTAGGATTAAAGGCATGTGCCATCATGCCCAGCACAGTTTCTTTTTAAATATATTTTATTCATTATGATTATTTTATGTGTTTGAGTGTATTGCCTGTGTGTATGTATGCCCAAGTCATGCAATGCCTGAAGAGGTCAGAAGAGGGTGTCATATCCCCTGGAACTGGAGTTATGGATAGCTGTTAGCTGCCATGTGGGTGCTGGGAATTGAACACTAGTCCTCTGCAAGAGCAGACAGTGTTCTTAACCTCTGAGCCACCTCTCCACCCACAATGAATATTTTCCTATAGTCAGAATTGTTTCCTCTCTCCAGCACCGTTGACTAGAAGAGATGGCTAGCAGCTGTCATCGCTACCCACCAAAGAAGATTTTATGGTCAGATCTCTGAGATCAAATCTTGCCTGACATGATTAATGAATTATTATAGTTATAAATTCAGATCTCATTACAGTATAATGTCTGAATTTTGAACAATGCACAGGGTCTGTAATGAGATCTGTTGTTTACTTGTAAATCTTGAGGTCTTTCCTTAATCACTTTAATCTCACCTTTTCCATTGTTTACTTGTAAATAGCTGGGCCTCTCCTTAGTCACTTTAATCTCCTTATCAAAGGGAGCCTCTCCTTCACACGCCTTGGCCCCACCTTTAATCTTCCTAGTACACTTTTCAGATCCAAACTGTACATTCTGCATTTCTTTCTGCCCCATTTGCCTTTTTCATTGTAGATCTGCACAATATTCACCATTAATAGCCATACCACCATTTCTACATTAGGCTGTCTTGAAATATCTGCTGCCAAAGACATTAGTCCATTGCTTTTCAACTTAGCATCAGGCAAGCATTTGGGCTGTGGGCAAACTTCGGCCAGACTCTTTGCTAAAATATCCCAGTTGCTTGCCTAAGTCTTTGTTTTCCTCTGGAACTACATTTTTTTGCAGCAATGCTTTCTTTCAGGCTTCTACTAGAATGCCCCGTTAAGCTCTTCTTACAGTAGTCAACAGATTTTCTAGCTCAAAGTTCCAAAGTCTTCCACATTTCTCGGAACACCCACATAGTCAGGTTCTTTACAACCAGCAGCCCACTCTCTGGTACCAAATACTGTATTAGTCACTTTTCTGTTGCTGTGATAAAACCACCATGACCAAGGGAACTTATAAAATGAATAGTTTATTTGAGTTTAGGATTGACGCATGGTGGCCAGGGCTGGAGCAGTTGATCACACCGCACCCACAGTCAGTACAGAGTGATGAAGTGTACTGCTCAGCTCCTCCTATCCATTCCTGTTTTTATTCAGTCCAGAACCCCACCACATGGAACAGCTACTCACACTTAGGATGTGTCTAGCCATCTCAATTCACCTAATCTAAAATCTCCCTCACAGACATGCCTAGAGATTTGTTTCTATGGTAATTATAAATCCCATTGAACTAACAAGATTAGCCATCACATTCTGTTCTCTAACAAATTATTATAAATGATTAATATCCAAGATTATTCTATTTCAAAAAAGATAAACCCTCAAAATTTTATAACCTGTTAAGTATGTCCTCTATATTGATTTTTGAAATTTTTATTATTTTTAAGTATTTATTTATTTATTTATTTTTATGTGTATGAATGTACTGTCTGCATGCAGGTTTGTCCACCCGTGTCCTGCAATGCCGTAGAGGTCAGAAGAGGGCATCAGATTCTCCTGGAACTGGAGTCAAAGACGGTTCTCAGCCACCATATGGATGCTGGCTATCGAACCTGGGTCCTCTGCAAAGAGCAGTCAGAGCTCTTAACCACTGGGCCACCTCTCCAGCCCTCAATTTTTATTATTTTTATCTATATGAATGCATTGCCTGCATATATGTAATTGCATTCATGCTGTGAAATGCCTGCAGAGGTCAGAAGAGAGTGTTAGATCACCTGTCATTGGAGTTACGGACAGCTGTTTCCCACCATGTGGGTGCTGGGACCCAAACCCAGGTCTTCTATAAGAAAAATCAGTGCTCACTGGATGTGGTCACGTGCCTTTAATCCCAGCACTCAGGACGCAGAGGCAAGCAGATTTCTGTGAGTTCAAGGCCAGCCTGGTCTACATAGCAAGTTCCAGGACAGCTGGGACTAAAGGGAGACCCTGTCTCAAAAATACAAAAAAAAAATAGATATAGATATAGATGTAGAGGATGTAGATATATAGATATAGATGATATAGATGATATAGATATAGATATAGATGATATAGATATAGAAATATCAGCGCTCTTAACTGCCGAGCTATCTCTCCAGCCCAATATGTCCTATATATTTCTGATCACTAGTCTTGTGAATGAATGGACTACAATGAAAGAATGGATTACAACCATGTCAAATAAGTATGAAAATGATCAAAACTAGATGAGAACTTTAAAAAGAGGGAGAAATTATTATTTTGCAAAACTTGGTTGATGGATTCTTTTTCTTTTTAAAAATATCTTGGAGTATTAAACACAGCAATGATGTTTCAATAAGTGGAACTTAAGTTTGCATCAATTTGTCGAAGATTGTTCCCTGAGCGTGTGCCTGGCTATAAGATACAAGAAGAATATATAAACCATGCCCAATGTCCTTGAAAACCACTTTGTGTCTTAAAACACAGACACAAGCGTGAAATGGAGAAGTTTCAAGCAGGTCATGATTTAATGGAATGTTCAAATGAGCAATGTACTGAAACACTGCAGGCGAAAAGCCCTAGCTCCAGGAAAATCTATAGGGCCTTAAACACTCCAGAATGAGGCATTTGTTTTGCCTGCTGCAGCAATTAGAAGCTGGAGCTGAAATCAATGCTGCATCCATTGGAGCAATCTGCAGCGATGGGGCTGCAGTTACAGACATCGATCTTGGCTTTGGATTTGGCTCAGTCTCACAGTGGCTCCAAGGTGTCAGATACAGGGTCACTGGTTCCTGAAAAATTACTCAAGGGTCATTATTGGGCTTTAAATCTGCAAAGGCCATGAGAAAGGAAAGTTACATAAAGGCTTTCTAGCAACTGTTAACTGTGGCTTAATGTTGCTATAATATAGATGAATCTTCCTTAGAGCAAGCAGATTGCTTCTTGTCCCTAATTCTGAAATTCAAAACTTCATACTTAGGGGAGCCACCCATGGCCTGTACTTATCACTTACCATACTGCCTTTTTTTTACCTTCCTTCCACAAATTGTCATATCAGTTTTCTTGATATCACTGAATATTCTCTTAAATCTCCAGACCTTGGACTTTTGCTCAAAGGTTTCTTCCACTCTTTAAGTCCTTTAACACCTTGTTCAAAAGCTACCTGCACATGTCACGATCCAGTTAGTTCTTCCTCTTTCCTCCTCTAGTCTTTCTTGTCTTCCATATAGAACAGTTGATATTTTCCTAGGTGTATCTCTCTTATTTATTAGTTTCCTGAAATGCATTCACATGTTATCACAGAGCCTTCTGTGGTGAACTACACAGGTACATAGAAATAGTTGATTGGAAGCAGCATTATAAAGAAGACAGTTATCAGAATGTTAGAATTATGACACTAATAGTGAGAGATGACATAAGGTTTACATAGTTATTTCTAAATTTACCTGGAAGGAAGTCCTTACAGGGATTGGGAAATAATAACAAGATTAATTGAAGAAAATGCATGGTATATCTTCTAGAATCCCACTCTGGGCATGCTTCCTGACAATAGATCATAAGAGACAAAAATAGAGTTCTGAGTTTCTTCTCTACTTATTTGCCAAGAGGAATGTTGATCTGAAGTAGAATACCTATGTGGCTGCTTCTGAGTGCATCTATTACTGACCGCCATCAGCAATGCTTAGTTTGCAAGTCTACTCTGTAACAGGATAGAGGGCTAAGGGCTGCAAATGATGCTCCAGATTCTGTTTATCATGCATGATCTGCAGGTTTTTGATTCAAATCTTGTTAAAGTATACTCTCTTGCCTCTGAAAACCAGTGGGGAAACTCAAGGATGGAGCACAGCCAGAGTGTGGCCTCCTCCTTCAGAGTGTCAGCAATTGTAGCAGTCAGCAGAGGCTACCCTACCCCTACAGCTTCAGGGGTGACTGAAGGAAGAGCAAGGGGTCCTCCTGCATGTGGCGGACACCATACAGACCACTGAAAAATCCACTATTATTTTTTATATGCTACTATAAGAGTCCTAATGCATAACACATTTATTTTGACCTTGTGGAATAGTTATTTTACATACAAATAACACAAATGCTCGAGTGATTAAGCAATGTCTAAAAAGGATGTAAACCATGATTCATTTACTTCCACAAGACAAGCATTGGAAGAATTTATTCTGCCTAGGAATTATATTTAATAAATCCTGATGATTTTAGATCTTAATTCCAGTACTCCCCCCGCCCCCACAAATCCAGGATGTCAAGATGGCTTTAAAATTCAAATAATGAAAAACATTAAATTTGATCTCTGAGAGCCCTTTCCATTCTGTGTTCCAAGGATACAATACACTTTTCCCCCGGGCAAGGTTGAGCTGATGTTTGGGAGGATACAAGTGAACTCTAAAAGCAGCTCCAGGTAATTGGAAAAGATGGGCGTGTCAAGAGACAGTTTTTGGTCTGAGCTAGGAAGGAACCTGCCTGTGCAGTTCAGCTCAGGTCAAAGCTAGTGAGTTTCTGATCTGTTTACTTAGAAGTTCTAAATTTAACATAAGTTGAATAGAGGATGCCCTTTATGTGGTCATTTGCCTGTCATTCAAATTAAGGAAGGCAAAATAAGAATCCCAATGTGAAATAAAATATGGGCCAGGGAGATAGCTCAGCAGATAAAGTTGCTTGCCACCAAGTGTGAAAACCTGAGTTAGATCTTCAGAACCCACATGATAGAAGGGGGCTGAATCCTAAAACTTGTCTTCTGATCTCAACATGCACATACATATCATGTGCACACAAACAGATAAATAAAATAACAATAAAATATTTAAAATACTGTGACAGTGTAAGTATGGCAAACGGCTAAGTTCAGAGAAAGCATACTTACCATAATATTTGTAATCAACACATTTTGGGGGAATTGTACACTATTAACTAGAAGATGTTCAAAAAGGAAGAAAGAAAAAGGCAATCCAAGAAACTATTATTAAGCATAAGCATAACAAAAAGAAGAACATAGTGTGTTTATGATAATACCAAACTTTCTCTGGTCTATCAGGTACACAGTCAAGGAAGCTGGAGATATAGGTCCAATTTTCATGTATATATGGGGTTACTTAAGATCTAAAATCATGAAGACTTATTAAATATAATTCCTAGGCAGAATAAATTATTCCAATGCCTCTCTTATTGAAGTAAATAAATCATGGCTTATATCCTTTTTGGACATTGCTTACTCACTCTGAGTATGTTTGTTATTTGTATGTAAACTAAACTATACCACAAGGTAAAAATAAATTTGTTATGCACTAGGACCCTTATAGTAGCCCACAGTGGGTTTTTCAGATGTCTGCATGGTATATGCCACATGTATCTATATGATATGTGTGACCTTGGTGTTTTGTTTAGAATGTGTGTCCTGGATTTCATTTCCCTATCTAGAGAACCCAGGCTGTGACCATCTCTTTAGAAAGTCTGATGAGATGTGGTTTGAGAGATCTGTGGAGCAACCAGGTGGTTTTGAAAACCACACATTTCTTCCACCCTACAATCAAGACCTCAAAATACTGTTGTCATTGCCAGGCTACTGAAATTACATTAATAAATTAGCCAATTCATTAAAAATATCATTGTCAGAACATTAATAATTCCTTTTGGGAGGGCTGCAGAAATGGCCTAGATGTTAAGAGCACTGACTGCTCTTTCGGAGGACCCGGGTTCGATCCCCAGCACCCACATGGTGGCTAAGAACCGTCTTTAACTCCAGTTCCAGGGGAATCCGACACATTCCTCTGACCTCCGTGGCATTGCAAGACACGGGTGCACAAACCTACATGCAGACAACACATTCATACACATAAAAATAAAAATTTTTAAAAATTCCCTTTTTGGGAAAGTATCTAATGATATCCAGAAATATATGAAACTGGCAGATACCATGTAGTCTTCAGTTTGCTTGATATATGTCAAATCCGAAACTGGCAGATACCATGTAGTCTTCAGATTGCTTGATATATGTCAAATCTTGAACCCTAAGGACATATGGGTAAATCTGGGCCTTGGACAAGATTAACCAAGATGGGCATCTTAAAACTGAGCTATTAGAGATTTACTTTTTTGGCATGACAATTTGATGCACTTTATACTGTCATGATGAATTATCTATTTTCTAGTTTAATTGTGTGACTATTTGCATTATGAATTAGATGCTTTTCCTCATTTTAGAAAGCAATTCGTTCTTCACTGACTGGAAAACTATAGGGAAAATTAATGTCTGTACTCTTCTGCAGGCTCTGCAGAATGTCCCTTAAACTCATGGAACAGAAAGTTTTCATAGTTTCAAATATGTTTGGGAGGCAGGGCAGGGGAGGGTGGGCAGTGAACATATGTAGAGTCAGGCAGCCACATGTTGCTTTCCATTAAAAATAAAAGGATAACTTGGGGAAAAAGATAGGAAACGGGGAAAAGTTGAGTCAAGAAGCACCTGAACATCAAAACAAGGAGTTTAGATAATCATTATGCAATCATAATTTGTAGCATTATTTCTAAGCCCCTTCCATTGTAGTTCAAGTAAAAATGTTCATCTTTTATTGAATAATGAAACAATACATTATTGACTCACATTCTGAAAGCCAACATGATTTTTCTTAATGGTACAGAATCCTTTGGAAATGGATTCAGAAACCTTTTACTATAATATTATGCCCTTTCAATTTATAAAACTAATCTGGATGTAAAATGGGGAGTGATTGTCAACATTAGTATTTCAGTGTGAGCCTACTGACCTTTTATTGAGCATACACAGCAAAAAGTTCCACTTCTAATAATAGCCACACTATAGCTCTAAAGTAAACAGACTGCAGAGATGTGCTGCCAGGTACTTGGTCCATGGTGATGATTGTGGACAGGTGAAGATGAGTCAAAGTCTATTCAGGAGTCAGAACCACATTCTTTAATTCAAAGGAAATGTGATACTTGAACAAGAGAACTGATCCCACAAGGGCATCAGGGTTCCCTGAAGCCTGGTTTTTGCCTAGTTATATTTTCCACATCAGGTCCCTTTACAAGACCTTCAGACTCAACTCCTGTTTCAAACAGTTGTCTCGTGTTCGTGTACTGTCTTATACCCATATTTGTCCATTTAAAGTCCAGCAGAAGGGGTTCTTACTGAATTTGTTGTACAACAATTTAATTGCATATCTTACTTTGGAATTTATGGTTCAAGTTAATTTAATTATGTACTTGTCATTTGTTAGCCAGAAAATTATTTCTGAAAGTGGATAAAAATCAAACTGGGAATAAAATCTTGAGTACCATTCTTCCTGCTGCATTGGGCTTCCCTATCCCATCGCTTCTAAAATATCTACTCATCTGGAAAAATAGTGCCTCTGGTTATCCATGCACAACTTCTATGACTTTTACTCTCCTCTCACCAAAAGAAAGTTTAATGTCATTGTCCAAGAAACAACCCACATGCATGGTATCACTGTGAATCTAGCCACTGGTTTATGGTGAGTCTCCAGCAATCACCTTCTAGCAAGCCTATTCTCTGTCAGCTGCCTTGGCGCATGCAATCCACACATCTGCTTCTTTTTGAAGCACCGTTTCCTTTAATCCTAGCACTTGGGAGGCAGAGGCAGGTGGATCTTTGTGAGTTCAAGGCCAGCCTGGTCTACAGAGTGAGTTCCAGGACAGCTGGGACTACAGGGAGACCCTGTCTCGAAAAGACCAAAAAAAATATTTTAAATAATGTCTTTATTGCTTCTCTAAGAATTTCATACCATGTATTTGAACTTATTCTGACCCTCTCCCCCATGTCCTCTCAGATTTACTCCCATCTCCATACCCATCCATATTTCATGCCTTCTACTTTTCTTTATTATTTTTTTTATTGATGCTTTGTGTATTTCATACATCATTTTCCAATTCAGCTCAGGCATATTTCCCCTTCCCTTCCCCCCATCCCACCCCACCCCATCCCAGATCATGCATTCTGCCATAACTGTCCTGCATCTTTCTCTCGTTTTTTTTTCTATTTTTTAGCAATAAGTGATAATTTATGAGTACAAGCCTCCTTCATGTAAAACCAATTTGCAAGCAGTTGTGTCCAAACCCACACAACCCCTTGGTCCCACCATCCAGCAGGGGGGGCTTGTATGTTCAATCAAGTTGATCAAATGAGTGTCCAGGATATATTGCTGTAGGTTCACTGTTCACCCCAATCACAGCCCTTACATTCTACCATGCCCCCTCTTCCGCAGATTGTTCCCTAGGCTTAGAAAAGGGGCACAAGTGAATGAGAAGCAAAACAGTCTACTTTCTCTGGAGCTGTTGTTTTGGACTCTGGTCAATTCTGGCTGTTTTCTTTCATGGGCTGACAGTTTGTCCAGGAATAACCTTTCGATCCTACTAATGAAGCACAAGCAATTAGATATATAGATATTTAAACAGTATTAATTGTTTTCGTAGGTTACTTTGGTATAGACACAGATGTTTGGATGGTATGTTAATCCATGAATTACATTTTTTTCTGTTGAATATGACAGGGTCTTACTGTGGCTTATAACATCTCCTGACATTAGAGGGTGCAAGCTTGTGGCATCAGCCGTGGGTTATTCCTCCAAGGAGAGAGCCAATAGCCAATTAGATTTGGGATATACAGCATGCCTTCTGTTTTTCAAGACCTAACAAGTCTAATTTGTATTCCCCCAATACTCATGTGAGTCCCTCCTCTGGAGCATCAACCTAACCAGCATCACACCCTCATATAAACTGAGCATCCCTCTTCCAGCAACTAGCAATTCCAAATATTCTCAGCTAGCGCTAAGGTTTTGTGTCTACCTCTCCTTTCCATGTTGACATTTGGTGCAGCTTGGGCTTGTATATTTCTTGTACATGCTGTCACAACCACTGCGGGTTCAAATGTGCATATCTGCCCTGTGTGTCTGGATAACAGTTTCTTATTCCATGGTTATAATGACACGTCATTATGAGTCAGGTAAAATCTACAACCATTTGGCAGAATAATAGTAGTAGGTTTTCCTCCTGTGGCCTGTGACCTGTATAGTCACAGGTTCTTGACGTCCACAACAGTGGCAGTATGGTCTCCATCCTATGAAATACAGTCATAACAGTATGGCTGTTCTAACTGTATAGAAGTTCATTGAGAGGTACAGAGTTTGGGACTAGGCAAGTATTTGATGTTCTTGTAAGGTTTCTATTTGTAGATTCATTACAATATAGTGATTTTATTTATAAAAGTCACATATTTGTATTGTAAAGATGAAAGAAATGATTCATCAGTATCCAAAGATTCTTAATGACTGTTGGATAGATCTCTGTACACTAGGCCCTCAGCAAATATGAACCTTACTCCTGTCCCATACTCTAGGAAATTGCCAGCTGGTAGGAAGAGCAGAGTCCCAGGTAGATGCTCAGAAATTGTTCCGTCACTTAAGAACATACCATCCAGTGACTTAATTTACCCATGCCTTGGAATCCTTATCTTTAAAATAGTATACAAATTCCTGTCATACATGGTGGCCTCTAATCTCTGCCTTATTTTACTCTCATGGTTATGTAACATAAAAGACAAAGGTGATTTGCAGATGTATTTAAGGTAACTAATCAGTTGACCTTAAAGTAGCAGAACTGCCCTTATCATTCGGTTGGGCTCAGTGTAATAATAGGACTAATGGATTCAAACTAATAAAAAAATGGGGAACTCAGAGATTACAGTGCTCCAGAAGGACTAGATCTGCCATCTCTGGCTCAGATTAAAGGATACAGGAAGAAAGAAGTGTCAAAGAAATTCATTCTCCCAGTGACCAGTGAAGAAGGGGGACCCTTGTCCCAAAGGAGAAATGCAAGACTTAGCACATTAAGACCCTGATCTGAGAATCCACCACCTTATCTCTGACTACTGACCTACAGGACCATCAGATAAATAAGAGCTGTTTTGAGCTAATAAGTTTCTGATAATTTATTTAATTTGTTGCTGGGCACCAGACAGTGAAGACAGGGACAAATGATAATGAGCTCATGGGTCATCCTCCTGAACAACAGGAAGCTCGACAAGCAGTTTTTGTTTCGCCTACCTCATGGTTCCTTAATATTAACTCCCTGGGACGGCCCTGGTTTCCAGTCTTCTTATTTTGTTTTGTGGAACACAAGCATAACCTTTTAAGAAAGTGACCTTTTGGAGAGCCTTTCCATCCAAGGAAAGTCTGGTAAGTATCCTCTCGGAGGAAGCTGGCAATAATGGATGCTTGGGCATCCTGCTGTGCTTGTTGTTACTGAGTCCATAACCCTACAGTTAGGCATACTTCTTGGAAGGTCCTGCAGGCCTCACATAGACAGCCATTTCCTTTAGAGTTCTACATTCTCCTACTTCTAATTATTCTCCAGATGAGCTCTGTTTCCTCAGCTTAAGCACCGGCTTGGTTCTGGGCCTGTCTAAACCCCTGGTGCCTCGTTTCTGGCCCTGTGGGGTAGTAACACCAGGTTTCTCCATTACTGTTTCTTCTCTGAGGGCTCCTGAGTGCTTCCTACTTTCTGTGGCTGTATTAGTTAGAGGTCTCAGTTTGGACACTCATTCAGCCAACTGAAACAAATTAAAATTCCCAGGGAAATGTTGCACTAAAAAAATCAAACCAGCAATGAGCTACCATCACGTAGCATTGTCTGCACACCTCTCCTGTAGAGAGCACGCTACATAACAAAAGATGGTGCTTCATAAAGAGAGGCGGGGAAAGAGCACCAGCATCAGTTTTTCCTTGCCACAATTCATACTCCTATTTTAAAGAAGCTGTATATTATTTCTTATGTCATTTGCATCTCAAGCTTTGTTCAAAAATAAAAGGGCCAAGCCCTTCACCATCACTTAGTTTCTAAATTTTGACCTGTTATGGGTTTTGCATTAACCACTGCCAATTTCAGTGACAACCTTCTTTGACCAAGCCTGGATACAGCATTAATCTATGGTTGCAAATATGACTATTTGGAAGGCAGTGTGACAACATGACCATCTAGCAAAACAATAGTAGCAAGTTCCACCCTAGGGCCATGGGCTCTTGAGCTGAGCTCCTTTCTGTGGATAAGTGGCTTGCTCCAGGGAATAACCTTCCATCCATGCTAGGACAAGAAACTCTGATTGAACTCAGTGGCCCACACACTAAAAGAAGATATGCAAGCAGGAGTGAGACTTGCTGAGAAGGAGGGTTTCAGCAGGAGAAAGAGGAATGAAGGAGAGCGTGAAAGTGAATAAAATTCATTAAAATGTGTGAAATTGTCAAACACTAAAAAGAGCTTAAAAAGGCTTCTTTCATCTCCCTCTAATTTTTGAAGTCCTTAAACATCACAGTGAGCACATAATTCTTGTTTGTGGTTGAAAGAGAAATATAAGACCCTGAATGCAGGTGGAGACCAGTATCTAGCCCACTGGCCGCATTTCTAGCGTTCAGAGTTTCCCACGAGTGCAATCTTCCAGGTATTTCCCCACATATGACACAATCCCTGAAAGAAAAAAATACAACATAAAACCAGCCTGGCATGGTGGCGCCCACCTTTAATCCTAGCACTTGGGAGGCAGAGTTAGGTGTATCTTTGTTAGTTCAAGCCCAGCCTAGTCTACAGAGTGAGTTCCAGGATAGCTGGGGCTACGGGGAGACCCTGTCTCGAAAAGACCCCCCCCCAAAAAAAGAAAAAAACATAAAACCTCTGAGTCTGTAAGAGAAGCTCTCCTCCTCTGGACTCCAGGCTAGAAGGAAGTAGTGCCCCCTTATACATAAACCTGCTTGTTCTGTTGAGGTTGGTTCCTATTTCCTTACATTTGGTGCTGAACTCTTGAGAGAGTTCTGTCGGGGCAATTGCCTCCTCTCTCTCTCTCTCTCTCTCTCTCTCTCTCTCTCTCTCTCTCTCTCCTTCCTTCTTTTCAGATCTTTACCACTTTGGGCATTCAGGACTGGGGATAATCCCTCATGCCTACTTTGGATAAACAGCAGCAGGAAAGCGACCAGAGCTCAGCTGCCTGAGAAGGGAATGGCTCTCACAACCTCTTGCTCCATAGACAAAGCAGGACCTCATGGAGGCTCCTACGACCAGAAAACTCGCTGCCACCCCCACCTCACTTTCCTATTGCTGATCCTGCTCTCTGACTTTGTGTCTTGACAGCCTTTGGAACAGGGACCATTACTACTGTGCCAGTCCATTACATCCAACATCTGCCATTCTATTCTTGACCAAACTACTGGTCAGCACCCCCGCTATCTGCTTTGGTGGCATCCCTAGATTGGACATTCCTATCCTGGATCACAGATAGATCCCTCAGAGCCCCATTGGGCAGCCTGACATCCCCTCTCTAGTCCAGACTTTTACTCAAAAAATACTCTGACCCAATTCCATGCCCCCAGCATTCTTCTGTAGCATGGGCTCTCAAATTTCCCAGGTCCCTGTACACCTCCTTGGCTTGCCTCTTGACCTCTCAACTTTGGGATTCCAGTCTGATTTAAAATGTAAAAAAACTTTATGGCCTATAGACCTTTGGCCACAGTACAAATTAGATAATATATCTGAAAGCCTGCATTTGGCATATTTGATCCAAATGTTCTATCAGATCTTGATAATTTCTTACACAGAAATGGCAGATGGTCTGAAGTTCCCTATGTCCAACTGTTCCTTCTCCTCCACTCTTACCCCTCACTTTATCCAGATTCTTCTGGCACTCTTTCCTGACCAGGGTCCAGAAACCTCCCTGAAACACGACCCAAACCTCCCCAACCCCAGGACACCCAACTAAGTCTGAACCTGACCCAGCAGTCGAACTCCCTCCCTATCAACCAATATCTACCCCTCACAATCCAACCACAGATGTGCACCCGGCCCCTCCTAACCATCTTCTTTCCCCTGATCCCCCTTCTCTTACCACCCTACCTATCCTCTGTTACCTGACTCAACCCCTACACTGCTACTTTACTCCCCCCATCCCCACCTTCTTCCCTCTCCTCCCCATACCCACTCTCAGGTTGCCATAAATCCTAAACCCCTCCCTCTTCCCACGATCCCCTTCTGGGAGGTGGTGGTAATGGAAGTTCTCATTAGAGTTTATGTCTCCTTTCTACTACATGTCCCAGATAGAAAATAAACTCAGCAGCTTTTCAGAAAATCCTGAAGAAATTTCTCCAATACACCTAGGCTTATTACATCACCTGCAGCAACCTTTACTCTGTCCTCATGTCCCCTCTCATCTAAGATGAAAAGTCCTTCATTTGGCATTTGGCAGCACAGCATGTTGGCTCCTTCATGTATAACAGGGACAACTTCCAAGTAGCAGGCAAAATCTTCCCCACAACCAAGCCCAACTGGTAATATAGAATTGGTGATGAGGGTACCAGGTGATGGAATCTCGAGGTTTCCTGCCTCCCAGTGGGAACAAAGAAAAACTCCCATGCTCAGGTTGATTACAACAGAACAGGAGAAGTAACCCAAGGGGACCAGTGAAAATCCATTTTGTCATGGGCCACTTCAGAGAGGACACTACTAACTTCCCTAGGCTGGATCCCAACACCCTAGAGAGACAATTGTTTCTCATTAACCAGTCAGACCCCAACATCTGGAAAAAAGTTCAAAAACTTGAACTCAGCTCCCCAACCCCACAAGAGCTCCTGAACCTGACCTATGAGTTCTTCAATAAGTGAGAAGAGGAAGCAAAGAAGAGAGATACTTCAAAGTGAAATGCCAACTGCCAGCCTCCATGAGGCAACCTCATGAAGAACCAAGTTCAGAAGGTCCCAAACCCCACCTAGTTCCTGTTTCTGTTACTGTAAGGACAAGCACTGTGAAAAAGCATGCCCCACCCCTAGACCTTCCATCAAGCCTTGCCCTTCCTGTGGTCACTGGGAACATCTGAAATGGACTGCCTTGAGATGAGAGACCTTTCCCTTGAACTTACTGGAAAAAGAGGCCCAGGTTCTTCAGCCCCCACCCAGAAGGATGAGTTCCTGATACCCAATATAACTGTTTTCATTATGGTTGACACAGTGGTGCTAGTCTCTCTCTTAACCAAATTTGCAGACCCTCTTCTCCTGACCTTGACCTCCATGGTGGGAACTGAAAGCACCATAGCAAGCCCCAAATGAGCCCCCAGTTTTCTGCACTTGTGGTTCTATAACTGAAGTCTACTCATCTTAAGGTTTTTTTCTCTCCTGTCCTGATTTTCTAGGCTGTGACCTCCTGCATAGTCTAGGGGTGACATCTTCATTTCCCATATCCAATATCAGACTATATTATGCCTCCAGGACCTTCTGATCCCTAAACCTCCCACCCCTGGGCCCCATAGTCTGCTCAGTTGCCAGGAGATCAACCCTACAGTATGAGATACAGACCATTCTATCATTGTAACCACCACCACCCTGTCCCCATATCCTTTAAAGTCCTCCTGGATGTCATTGTAGTCCTTTAATATCCTCTAAACCCTACATATCTTTATTGTCTCAAACCCATCATATGCTGACTACTCTAATCTCATCTACTAGTGCCAACCCACTCTCCTCATAATATACCCATTTTTCCTGTAGTGAATTTAAATGGCCACTTCTGTTTGGTTCAAGACCTGTGATAACTAAAGTGGCCATTAAGCCACCTATCTTGTCTTCTGTCCCCGTACTTCCAATAATCCATCCTGAGGACACCTTCTTTACTATTTTTCTCTTTAGATTCTTTCAAGCTTTTTCTCATAGCACTGATAGAAAACATCACTGTCACCCCTTTCCAAGGCCCCCCCCCCTTTTTTTTTCTGCTACTGACTTCTTTTCATTAGTGGAGGAACTTTGGTTCCAGGGAAGATTCCCCCACCCAGATTTCCTTCTTCTCCTTCTGCCATATTCTTGTGCTATGGGAAACCTTCCCCATACCTGGATGACAATGATCTCCTGCAGCCTCTCCTTACTTAATCTGCTTATCCTCTCCCGGAAGGCCTCCAAACCCCTACCCTATGCTCCCCCTCACTAATACCTCAGCTTCCCTTCTCTTTAACATCTGCCCCACTTGGACCTTTCAATGGGTCTGTGCTAGGTCAGCAGCCCAAAACTGGCACTTTACTGCCACTCTTCTGAACATTTGGGTGCAAACCAAGGCCACCTTACCCATGTTATCTATACAAAGGGACCTATATTTTAGGGGAAAATGTCCAAATTCAGTGCCCCTTACCTAGCTGTAAAGGCATTGGGGGAATTACAGGTCCAGCTGCAGCAGCTTTCTCCTTGTCTCCACCCTAAAACTCCTGCCATGGACTCCACAGCTCAGAGCGCCTAACAGGGACAAACACCTCACTGTCTCTCCCCCTTCCTTCTTTGAGCATCCCCTGGGAACACAGCCACATTGCTCAGTTACTGTTTAAATTCCCATACCCACCATCAAATACTCTTTCTCACAGACCCAGGGAGAAGCTATCACCTGGCTCACCACATGGCCCCCAGACTACCCAGTGAGACATACCCTATTCCCTGGCCTCACCTCCTCCAATGCCACTAGCAAGATCTCAGCCTCTGACAGAGACCTTTATCTTGCCTCATTTCCACTCTTTGGCATAAGACCTACCTCTGCTTTTAGCAACAACCACTGACTATGTCTTCCAACCCTCATGAAATGTCTAGCACACAGATATTCCTCTATGAGCCCCCAAATATTGGCTATGGAACACCCCTTCCCATACAATTGCTCAGTCCTCCTCACACCTCTAACCATGGACTTCTTGGCCACCTCTTTTAGGTCCTACCAATAGGAACACTGTGTGTATAAGGTCCAACTACTCATTTGTGGCGATGCCTGGACCCCAGATAGGGAGTTTTCTTTGCCTCTGGGTGTTACACCTATATATGTCTTCTGACCATTGAATAGGCACCTGCACACTAATTGCCTACCTTCTCCTCAAGCACCATCTCAGCCTTAAGTCCCATTGGGAATTCTCCACTGGGCTCTAACCCCACTGATTGTAATTATCCTGCTTCCCACCCTTTGCCATGTTTTTAAAAAATCTATTCCAAAGATAATTGATTAATCAGGTCATAGCAATTTCTCAAGCTGGCATGTGGGACCACATGAAAACCATCTTCCTCTTGAGGGATATGCACCCATAGTGTTAAACTGACTCCTAATGACGCCACCCATAGATTAGTGCACTTCTCAACTCTCATCAGAGAAGTTTTTCTTGCAGCAGATGGCAGTTGACACAGAGACTCACAGTTGGTCACCATGCAGAGAAAAAGGGACTGCAGAGTGCTAAGTCCTAAATGGAACACCTATATAACATTCTGTCCGCTAAGCACCAGGGGTCAGGGCAGAAGAGGTGACTGGTGAGATTCTAAGAACCAGAGGTTGTTAGATGAATGCAAGGGAACTATGCTGTTGGACACAATAGGACAGCTGCGCATAGGACACATTTTAGACAGAATAGATCTTAAAAAATAATAAAGGACATAAAGTCATGGGTTGGGGAAAACATGGTAAGGCTAGTGTTGTAGGAGAGGGCTGAATATGCTCAAAATGTATAGTATAAAATTCTCAAAGAATCAATAACAGTATTTTTAAAAAGAAAAAAGAATTGGGGGAGGGGAGCCAAAAAAAGAAATGAAATTCATTTTCCTTAGAAAGAAAGAGATGAAACTATCTCTCCTTACAGATGGTATAATCTGGCATTCAGAAAACCATGAGGAGGGGCTGGAGAGATGGCCTAGCGCGGTTAAGAGTGCCAACTGCTCTTGCAGAGGACCCGGGTTCGATCCCCAGCACCCACATGGCGGCTGAGAACCATCTTTAGCTCCAGTTCCAGAGGAATCCGACACCCTCTTCTGACTTCCATGGCATTGCAGGACACGGGTGCACAAACCTACATGCAGACAGTACATTCATACACATACACAAATAAATAAAATTTATATATATATATATATCATATATATATATATATATCATATATATATATATATATAATATATATATAAAGTGAAAACCCCTGAGGAACCTTCAAAACATCTATTCCTTACATACTACCAACATATAAGAAAGGAGAATGACATCCCAAGCTCATAATTTGCAAGACTTAAGACTATCATACCAGGGCTGGAGAGATGGCTCATGGTTAAGAGCACTAGATGGTCTTGCAGAAGACCTGGGCTAGATTCCCAGCATCCACATGGCAGCTAACAACTGTCTATAATTCCAGTTCCAGGGGATATGACACATTGCATGACACACATACAGGCAATACACACATATTAAATAAAGCATTTTTAAAAAAAATTGTCAAACTGATAGCATATGCAACATATAATGCTGTTTCTACTTACAGAATGCCATGTCTATCAAATATTCCAACTGGCTTTTTCAGAAATTGATGGGTTAATATGCAATGCAAAAGCCCATATATAAGGTCCATGAAAATCCAGGAAAAAAGTTATAGAACTAATAGCCCTCAATTTTAAAACTTACTATAAAACTACAGGGTAATCAAGACAATTTATCATTTACATTTTGATAGACAAATAGATCCAGTGAATGTGACTTAGAATCCAGAAATAAGTCTTACGTTTATCATCAGTTGATTTTTTCAATTTTATTATGATATGACTGAAAATTGAAAAATCACTTATATTCAAAGTGTGCAACATGATTTGATATACATCTGCATTGTGAAATGATTACTGCAATCAAAATAATTAGCATATCTATCACCCAACAGCCTCTGTGTATGTGATAAGAATACCTAAGATCATTTATCTTGGAGAATATCAAGTATACTGCATTATTTACCACAGTTCTTTATATTAGACACTAGGACTTATCCATCTTATAGTTACAAGTTTGTAGCTTATAATCAATATCTCAACATTTCCTCTAACCCCTAATAATCACCCTTACAGTCCCCATTTCTTTGAGTGTGAGCTTTTCTCTCCGGAGGCTGACTTCATTCACTTAACACTAGGTTCTCCAGTTTTATTTCTGTTGTTAGAAAGAGTGAGCTTTCTTTCATTGTAAGACTGAATAATATTCCTCTGTGTGCATGTCTCTATTCACACATCTCATAGCTGCATGATGTATTTAGCTATCTACAGATAATTAGGTTGCTCCCTTGTCTTAGTAAGTGTGAGCAGTGCAGGAATGAACATGGTATGCAGATGATCCTCAGAGATGCTGATTTCATTTGCTTTGGATCTGTGTTTTTGTGATTTGGACATGACTTGGATGAGGGTTGGAAGACATAGTGATTGTTGCTAAAAGCAGAGGTAGGCCTTATGCCAAAATGTGGAAATGAAGCAAGATAAATTTCTCTGTCAGAAGGCTGAGATCCTGGGGCTGGAGAGATGGCCTAGTGGTTAAGAGCGCCGACCGCTCTTACAGAGGACCCGGGTTCGATCC
Source organism: Rhizomys pruinosus (assembly GCA_009823505.1). Lineage (NCBI taxonomy): Eukaryota > Metazoa > Chordata > Mammalia > Rodentia > Spalacidae > Rhizomys > Rhizomys pruinosus. The sequence goes on along the minus strand of VZQC01010581.1, from coordinate 1,034,072 downwards.
CCAGCACCCACATGGCGGCCAAGAACTGTATGAAACTCCAATTCCAGGAGAACTCCAGTTCCAGGGGAATCCGAAACCCTCTTCTGACCTCCGCGGCATTGCATGACATGGGTGCACAGACCTGCATGCAGACACTACATTCATACACATACAGAAATAAATTAAAAAAAAAATTTTTTTAATTAAAAAAATAAAATAATGATGAGATCTTGCTAGTGGAGTTGGAGGAGGTAAGGCCAGGGAATAGGGTATGGCTGACTGGGTTGGATATCTATATATATATATCTATGATTATATATATATATAATGCATACATATATACTATATTCTCTACTATAATGAATATATATATGACTATATAATGAAAGAGAAATATATTATATATAGATATATTATATAGTATATCCAATGAAAAATTCTCAAATGCGTATGCAGTGGTTCTTTCTATTAATGTTTTTTGAAAATCTTTAGAATCCTGTTTTCTGTAAGGTCTGTTCCTATTACACCCCACCAGCACATGAAGACCAACTCTCTCACCTGTTATTCTTACTCTCTCTTAAAATTTTGATAATTCTCACTATTACAGAAATGAGCTGATATCTGATATGCTTTTAATTTGCATTTCCTTAGAGAATAGTAATAACGAACACCTTTATATAAAACTGTTGGCCACTTATATCTTACTAGGAAAATGTCAATTCAGGGCCTTGGCTCTCCCTCCTAATTGCCATGTAATTTTACGGATTACTTAAACATTTGGAGCATGATTCTCTTATAGGCCACCATGGACTATAAACATTTTCTCCAGTCCCACGGATTCCATTTTATGCATTGTTTCCCTGGCTATGTAGAATTTCTCCCTTTGATTTGATGTAATCCCATTTATTTTTCTCCTTTGGCTACTTGTAATATTAGTGTCCTTTACAAAAACATCTTCGGCGGAGATCTCCCAAGACCACCTGAAGCGCAGCAAGGAGCTGGAACCAACCCTTAACTGACGAGTGGATAGAGAAAATGTGGTACATCTACACAATGGAGTTCTATGCAGCAGTAAAGAAAGATGACATCATGAGCTTTGCAGGAAAATGGCTGGAGCTAGAAGACTTCATGCTGAGTGAAGTAACACAGTCCCAGAAAAACAAATGACAAATGGTATCCCTCATCTGTGGATGCTAGTGCCAATTACCTAGTTATAAGTATTTCTTGTGCATGGCCCCTTGAGCTTTTGTCCAAGCAGTTGGGAGTGATGCATATTGGAAACAACAACAACAACAACAACAACAGAAAGGACTGCATCAAAGAACTGACTGAAACAGTGAACTTCTGCTCAGAACAGTCAACTTCCACATGGAGAATTTTGAGAAAGACTGAGAAAGAGATGAAAAGCATGTTTGGCAGAATGCATGAGCTCTGGTGGGGTGGGGGGATGGAGGGACACGGGTCTAAATCTTGTACAAAATATATATTAAAAAAATTTTTTAAGTAAAAAAAATAAACCCCAAACAACAAAAAAACCATCTGGTGGTGTAGTTCAGTTGCTTGCCTAGTATGCGCAAAGCCCGGGGTTCCATCTACAGCATCACAAACACTTGCATGGTGATGCAGACCTTCAGTCCCATCGAGGACAGGCAGAGGCTTTAGAGGATTAGAAATTCAAGGTCATTCTTAGCTACATAGCAAATTCAAAGACATCCTCGGCTATATGAGACCTGGTCTCAAAAAATTACATTTATCCCCAAATATGAATGGAATAGGCTAACATTTTCATATACATCTATGCTGCGTTTTCTTTTTTTGATGTAAAAATAATTGTTTTATTTTTATTGACATGACTGATTGCTATTCTGAGCACTTAATTAAACTGATTGTGATAACAAAAAACCACCTTTGTCATGCTCAACATAAAGGAGGCTTTTCACTCTGCATTCTTTTAAGAGTTTTACAGCTTGGACTATTGTATTTAGTCTTTAATATGTTTTAGTTAAAATTTGAGCATTATGTAAAATAAAGATCCAATTTCATATTTCTAGACAAATGCATGAAATTCTCCCAACACCATTTGTTTAGTGCATATTCTTGAATTTTGGTCAAAGATTAATTCTCATAGGTGAACTGGATGATTTCTAGTTTCTACTGTACTCCATTAGACTATGTGTCATTTTCATATGTGTCATACAATTTTGATAATAATAGTTTAGTCATATAATTTGAAATCAGGAAATGTGACACCTCCCTCTCATACTCATTACCTGCACAAGATTGCTCTATTTATGTTCTTTTCACATAAGTTTTAATATTTTTTTCTTTTTCCTCGGAAAATGCATGGAAATTCAGTATTGCCGTGAGTCAGTAGATTGTGAAAGATACTATAGGCATTTTGGCAAGTTCAATTCTTCCAGCCCCTAAACATGGGATATATTTGTATGTGTTAATGCTTTGGAATTTCCAGTGTGTAGACTTTATGTCTTTGGTCCCTGTATTTTTAATAGCCTCATTGCCTCGACTGTTTATTGATTTTTTTTTCTGGATAATTTAGTTTCAGTGTGTAGAAATGCATCTGATTTTCTTTTGTGTTTTACATTTTGAATCTACTAACTGCATTCATTCCATGTATGAAGTTAGTTTCCTTGGTACTCTTCTGGGCTTCCTACGTATAGGATCATGCCCTCTACCATTGGAGATAAATTTTACTTCTTTTCAACATCTTAGATGTAATTTTTTCTTTTTTTAATTTTTTAAAATTTTTAATATTTTTTTGTTTGTTTAAGCGGTAAGCATACTTAGGCAGCAAAGGTGAGGCTTGTCTATACCAGCCAAATTACATCAGTGTCTAGTTTTCAGTATGACCAAGGGTCTTCAAGCCCAATTGAAGAGGTTTGCTTACACAAAAAATAAAATCTAGTCCATTTTTTCACAAAATTATTTTTTGTTATTAAACTTTTTCTGTAAGTCTTACATCATTACTCAATCAAATCTAGAGTTACTTCCCTTTCCATGCCCCCCACCCCACCTGAGTCCCTGTACTCTGCCATACATGTCCTGCATCTTTTTCTGTCTTTCCAGAGTTTTTTTCCAGTTCTTTTGTTATTATTGTTATCTCCTACTTGTATTGCTTCAGTATATATACATATATGTATATATATATATATATATACATTGTTATATAGAGAGACATAAATATATATTTACATACATACATACACATATTACTTGAATTGGTGGACTTTTTTTTTCCTAAAAGATGTCATATTTTCCTTAAGGAAGTGCTTGAAGGCTCTTCCTTGGCAAGCCCAAGCAACCATCAATCCTGCACTTGTGCTCCACACTGGGGTCTTTCCCTCCCATAGTCCCCAAATGAAGTCCAGTAAGCATGCGTCCTGTCTTGATCCCCCTACACTAGCCTCCATGATACAGCCGAGGTAGTCCAACAATGGCAGTCCATATTTTGACGAGGCTGAATTCCCATTAGCTGCTTAGTTCACAAGCTGGGTATCTCAGCAGTCCTCAGTCCACATTGGAAGGTTAAAAAGCTGTATCTCTCAATTAAAGAAAGCAGTTTTACCGGTTTTATAAGAGATCACCTCTACAATAGTTGTCTCCAATTTACAGTTGGGGAGCGACCTCATCATTGTCATATTTCTCCTTGTTCTATGGGTGGGAAGGCAAGGAAGTCTCTCATATCAGAACCTTTGTGGCACCTAGAAGGTAAGTTTCATTAGGACTCATTATAACTAGTTCAGATGGCCTCTGGAATGCCAGAGAGTGTTACCAAAGGCCACTAAACCAATAAAGCAAATACGGGTCTCCCTGAGTCAAGCAAGACTCCACCGTCAGCACCAGATACACCTCACCTGCCTGGAAATACTGTGCAGCAGAGGCAGCCATGTGCCTGTATATCCCAAATCTAATTGGCTATTGGCTCTCCCCTTGGAGAAATAACCCATGGCTGATGCCACAAGCTTACATCCTCTACAGGTTAGATGTTATAAGCCACAGTAAGACCCTGTCATATTTAACAGGGGGGAAAATTGTAATTCATGGATTAACATATCCAAACATGTGTCTATGCTAAAGTAACCTACCATAACTATTAGTGCTGCTTAAATACCTATATATCTAATTGCTTGTTCTTCATTAGTAGGATCGAAAGGTTATTCCTGGACAAACTGTCAGCCCATGAAAGGAAACAGCCAGAATTGACCAGAGTCCAAGTCAACAGCTCCAGAGAGAGTGGACTGTTTTACCTCTCATCCACCTGTGCCCCTTTTCTAAGCCTAGGGAACAACCTGCGGAAGAGGGGGCGTGGTAGAATGTAAGGGCTGCGATTGGGGTGAATGGTGAAACTACAGCAATGTAGTCTGGACACTCATTTGATCAACTTGATTGAACAAACAACCTGTCACCCTCCACTGGATGGTGGGGCTGTAGGTGTTTGGGCACAACAGCCTGCAGATAGGTTTTGCATGAAGGATGCTTGTACTCATGGATTATCACTTATAGCTAAAAATGAAAAAAAAAAACTGAGAGAAAGATGCAGGACAGTTATGGCAGAATGCATGATCTGGGATGGGGTGGGGGTGGGGGGGAGGGAAAGGGAAATAAGCCTGAACTGAATTGGAAAAAATGTATGAAATGCACAAAGCATCAATAAAAATTAATTTAAAAAAAAAAAAAAAAAAGCTGTATCTCATGTCCTTGAGAAGTGCCAAAACTCCTCAGTCCACATTGGAAGGTTAAAAAGCTGTATCTCATGTCCTTGAGAAGTGCCAAAAGCAGTGGCATCCACAGAGCATATGCACCTGACTGTAAGAACTGAAGACAGGCCAAACGACAGTGCTCTCTTTTTTCTGTCTTTTTACTAAGATCTCGGGACTGGAGAGATGGCCTAGCGGTTAAAAACGCTGACTGCTCTTGCAGAGGACCCGGGTTCGATCCTCAGCACCCACAAGGCGGCCGAGAACCGCCTTTAACTCCAGTTTCAGGGGAATCCGACACCCTCTTCTGACCTCCGCAGCATTGCACAACACAGGTGCACAAACCTACATGCAGACAGTACATTCATACACATACAAAAATAAATAAAAATTTAAAAAAAGATCTCAAGTTTTATGTCTGCATTACAGTTTCTCTGGTCTTACTGATTATTTATTTCTGGTTGTACTTTTCTTTTGGATGCTTAAGGCCACACAGCCCAGATTAACCAAGATTTTGTTTTGTTGAGGTCAGTTGAGGATCTGGTCCTCAGGGGTCTCTCAGGGTGTTTTTTGGGGGGAGGGGGAACCCCTTGTTCCTTTTAGCCCCGCATCCACCAGTTCCATCCACATGAGGACAAAATCAGGTCTTACTAGACCAGGCTTCCTTTTCTGAAGGATGAGCAGACTTCCCTCCTTATAGACTGGACACTGGCTGAAGTCCCATCAGTGGCTCTCCAAGACCTCCCTGAACAGGAAGACTGGGGACCCATCTCTGCGGGACTTTTCAAGAGATACCCCCAAGCATAATCCCCTAAGACCTGGTTGACCTCTGAGAGAAAGGAACAAACTTATCCCTCAGGTCCCTCGGCCAAATTGGTATGGACATCAGGAATGGTCGTTAAGCACCCAGAAAGGCTAAGTTGCACCAGCCTGTTACATTGCACCTATATTAACACTGTATCCTTTGGAAACTGTATGTTATTTCCATGTCATATTTCTTGATTCACATCTTTCCATTTTAATCCTATATTACTCTAAAAGATGCACACATACCCTCCGTCATATACTAAAAATCCAAGGTCTGAAAATAAGTGTTAGGTCAGAACCCGTGTAGGGATTCCCAATATGAGAGCACAGTTGTCTTTAGATTGTGAGGAATATAACATTAACTAACATTAACGCTGCTCATTTTGTCTTACACCTAGGTACTTGGTACTACCATCCAAAGATGAGGAATACCATTTGTCTTTTGTTTTTCTGGGACTGTGTTACTTACTTCATTTAGCATAAATTCTTCTAGTTCCATCCATTTACCAGCAAATTTCATGATGTCATCTTCGCAGCTCTCTTCACAATAGCGAAGAGCTGGAACCACCCCAAGTGCCCCTCAGCCGATGAGTGGACACAGAAAATATGGTACATCTACACAATGGAGTACTATGCAGCAGTAAATCTAGTCCATTTTTGCTGTAATCTCACAATTCACCCCCCTCCCCCCTTGGCCCTTACAATATGGTGTGCCTCTTCCCTAAGAGTCCCTGGGCTTTGGAGGGGAGGCTGAGAGAAAATGAGAGATAGAAGATCCAGGGCTTTTTTTCTTCTTTCCCCTCTCTTTCCCCCTTTTCTTTCTCTTCCCTCTCTGAGGTGATAACTCAAATTCTTGGGACTGTCCATGTTCTATTTATGATGGATTGATGAGTGATCTAGCAGTCTCCTTTTAATTCTAGTAATAAAAGACAAATAGCAACCCATTAAAAATTGTAGCAAGTTATTCTATGGGTACAAAGACATATTCTTGGAGATACCTTGGTTGGGGCATTATAACTCATAGATCCAGGGATGCTAATAACTCTACAATATGGTAGATAGAGTCCCCTGACATTAGGATGCACCAAGGGTACAGTGTGTGTCATACCCCGCCAGACAGCGGGCCATAGATGGAATTGGGATTTTTTTTCTTTCTGGATGCACATTTATCAGGCTGCCACTATTGCACTACATCTTCTTTGGTGTGTAAAAGCATAGCATGAAAAGTCTGTTGTGATGCTTCAGAAATCTTTTCTTTCTAGTGGTTTGGATAGTGCTTTCTAACACCATGGAGGTCAGCTGTTGATTTGCAGTGCAGGATCTCAACATTTTTTTTTCATGCTCATACCATGCATTATCTTCAGCAATAGGGTCTCACTTGGACATAAATCTTTTCCTTGTGCATGCAAGACATTTGACCACTAAGTCAATCACTTTTGGAGTGAACAGACAGGCTTTTTCCCAAACCCATGTAAAATATCTCTGAACATTTGGAGAGTTTTGGTCATCTAGAACCTACCCTAAGACTTGCAAGGACATTTTAAAACTTATATTTTATAGTGGTATATTCAAAATAACTGTTCCATATAGATATACATAATTATTGAACATTGTAAATTAAAATAACTAGGGGCAAATTTCTCAGGACATGTTATTTAGTCTCATGGTATCAACTAATAGCCCCCTGTATAAGATTAAAATGAATGGCTATCGCCAGAATAGAAAATAGTAATGCAAGCTGGGCATGGTGGCACATGCCTTTAATCCCAGCACTCGGGAGGCAGAGGCAGGCAGATCTCTGTGAGTTCAAGGCCAGCCTGGTCTACATAGCGAGCCTCAGGCCAGCTGGGACTAAAGGGAGACCATTTCTCAAAAAGACCACCACCACCACCACCACCAACAACAACAACAACAACAACAAAAAAAAACCCCAAACCAAAAAAGCAAACATAGGTAAATTCTGAAGTGTTTAGCTCCCCGGGAGCAGAGATAATCATTACTTTGGGTTAACTGCTATCCTCGAGGATCAAGAACCCTACTGTGGTTTATAAATCTTAGTATAGATGGCCACTTGTCAGTGAGCAGGTTACAAAAAACTTTGCTTCAGGTTTCAAAGGGGTGTAACCAATAAGTCGGGAGCAGGCATATGTGGTTGGTAGTGCATTGAAATGATGATATATCTTTGTGATTCCTTTATTTGGATATCATATTGTTGAGTTAATATGTTTTTCTGTCTATTTCTAACATATCTATTGGACAGAGTTGGATATTAAAGTCACCTGCTACTAGTGTGCTAGAGTCAATCTGTTCCTTAAACTCCTGTAGAATTGTGTATATAAAGTTCAGTGCACCTGAATTTGGTGTGTATATAAATAAGGATTATGAGCTGGAGAGATGGCCTAGTGGTTAAGAGCACCGACTGCTCTTCCAGAGGACCTGTGTTCGATTCCTAGAACCCACATGGTGACTGAGAACCATCTTTAACTCCAGTTCCAGGGGAATCCAATGCCCTCTTCTGACCTCTGCGGCATTGAAGGACACAGGTGCACAACCTACATGCAGATAGTACATTCATACACATAAAAAGTAAATAAAATTAAAAAAATAAGGATTATAATATCATCTTGATTAATTGTTCCTTTGATATACTGCAATGAGTTTCTTCATCATGATGGGTTTCTTGCACACAACAAAAAAATTGTTTTTCTTCATCAATTCTACTAGTCTATGCCATGTCTCTTGATTGGAGAATTCAGTCCATTAATATTTAGAGTTACTGATGAGAGAATTAAATTAATTCCAATCATTTTGATTTCTGGTGAATTTTTGCCCTATGTTTATATTCCCATAGTATTAGTATCATTTGTTTTCTGGTGCTGGTTGATTACAGTCATCCCTGCCCTTGACTCTTTGTATTGCTTCAAATATTCTCTGAAGGGATGGCTTTCTGGACAAGAATTCTTTCAACTTATTTATATCATGGAATGTTTTCCTCTCTCCTCAGTTATAATATACTGGATCTATATAGTATTTTGGGTTGACATCTATAGTGCTTTAGAACTGGGAATGCTTTAGACCAAGCTCTTCTGGTTTTCTTTGTTTGCAATGAAAAATCAGCTGTAATTCTAATAGGTTTTCCCTTATAAGTAACTTGTTGTTTTTCTTTTGCTACACTCAGTATCTTCTCTTTGTTTCGAATATCTAGTGTCTTCACTATGATATGGTGTGGGGAATCTCTTTTCTAGCTCTGTCTACTTGGTGTTCTATATGCTTCTTGTAGTAATACAGGTAGCTCTTTCTTTAAGTTGGGAAAGTTTTCCTCTAAAATTCCTCTGAAAATCTGGCAGTCCCACTATCCTGTGGGGTTTCTTCCTCTTCTATCCCTATGATTCCCAAATTTGGTTCTTTCATTGTGTCCCAGAGTTCCCTTTTATTCCATTCTTGTTTTTTTTTTTAACTTTTCATAATCTTACTTGATCTATCCAGTTCTTCCATAGTGTCTTATCTTGATATTATATTTTCTACTTCATCCATTCTGTTATTGAGAGTTCTCCCATCCTTCCCAAATGGTTTGTGGGTTGTTGCATTTCTTTTTTCATTTCAAATTGAATTTTCTTCAATGTTTCTATATGTTTTGTAATTTCATTCCTCAATTTATCGTTGTCTTCTTTTAATTTGGCCCTATCTTGTTTTAAGTCCTTGACTTCTTTAATGTGCTCTTTAAATTCCTTCAACTCCTTAATTTCTTTAATGATGTTTATAATTGTTCTTTTAAGATCTTTATCCTGAGTTATATCTAAGGAGTCTTCACTATAGGGTTCTTTAATAGGGTTACTAGTGTTTGTCTGGGGTTCATTAGGGTTTTTTATGTTATTATTTTTTCTTTGCGCATTAGTCGCTTGGGTAGCTTTTGTTGTGTGTGGTTCTTAGGTGTTTCTTTGTTGAGCTGAGAATGAGCTTGGTTATGTTTCTCAGGTGTTTTTATTGACATCTTAACAGGTGTACAGGTGTGGCTAGTTTAATCTCCAAAATCTGACCTCTATCTTAATACTGTACAGAGCAGCATCTTTCATCCAACCAATAAATTGCTTGCCAAGTGACTGAAACCTCATAACACCCAAGCCAGCCAGAACACCCCCAGGCCTGCAGAACACAGAACCCACATCCTGAGGGCCCCAGGTACTCCTGGTCTTATGGGCTGGAAAGTCACAACACCTACGCTGTTATGTAGTCAAAGTCCCCTACACCAAAGTGGGGCAATCCCTAATCACCCACCCAGTGAGATGTTCTCAGAGAACCACCACATGCCACCCATGGTCTACCCACCAGTCCCCCAGGGCCAGCCATCAAGGTCTGTATCTGAGTCCGGTGGGAGGGAGGCTCAGTCCAAACCAGAGTCATCCCTGCTGTCTTCCAATGCCCTCAGGCTATATCTGTAGCACCGAATTGCAGTCACAAAGGATCCAAGTGCTCTTGGACCACCTCCTACACTTCCCAATGCTCTTGGGGGACCCCTAAATCCTCTCCCCATAGCCTTGTTTTAGCTGCTCAGAAAGCACCAGCCTCCCCAGGAGCCACCATCTTGAAGATCTCCCAGATGCATATTTTTTTCTCACCCAAATTCTCTATCTAGGATTCATAGCACTATGCTGAATAGAAGTTGTAAGAGTGAGCAACCTTGTCATATTCCTTATATTAGAGGAAGCACATTAACTTTTGACCACTGTGTACAATGTCAGCTGAAGACTTGCCATATGTGACATGAATCATGCAGAAGCTCATTTCTTCTGGACTTTCTCCTTTGAGGCATTTTAGCATGTAAATATATGGAATTTCAGATACTTTTCCCACATCAATTTAAATAGTTACAGATTTTTGTTATCATTATATTAATGTGATGGGATTACCTTTATTGTTTTACTTAACATGGTGCATCCTTACATACCAGGAATACATCACATTTAATTATAATACATGATAAGTTTAAAGTGATGTTAAATTTGATTGGCTAGTACTTAGCTGAGACTCTCTACATGGATGCTCACCAGGGCTACCAGCCTATAATTTTCTCTATGTATGTTTGTCTACCTTTGGTGTCACAATAATGCAGAGCTAATAAAATAGGCTTAAAATATTTCCACTTCAATTTCTGGGAAGAGTTTGAAAATTCTTTGATAGATTAGAGCAATGAAAGCACCAATTCATGGAATTTATTTTGATGGTAGTTTTTAAAGTATTATTAATGATTAGCTCTCGTATTCACAAGTGGTTTGTTAAGATTCTTATTTTATCACAATTCAGTCTTACTAGATTATGCACGTCTAGTGATCATCCACTTCATCTAGATCATCTGAGTTGTCATCATATGATTGTTACAGTAGTCTTATAATCTTTTATATTTCTCTATTATCCATTTTAATGTCTCCACCTTCATCCTGATTTTGAGTTTTCATTTTTTTCAGTATAAAGTTTATCTGCATTTTCTTCAGAAAAATAGATCTGAGTTGTATTATTTTTTTTCTACTTTTTCAATATATATTTCACTTACTTCTGTTTTGTATTTTCTCATTTATTTGTACTATGACCTCAGTTTATATTTTTTTCTGGCTATTGAGGGGTAACAGGTTCTTTTGTAGTGATCTCCCTTTTTTAAATGAGTGTTGAATGCTGTAAATTTCCCTCTTACAATGGCATTTACCTCATATCATAAATTTTAGTGTGCTATGCTTTGATTTTTTTAATTTGTCTTCAGGGATTTTTAAAGTTCTGTTTCTTTAGGTCAACAATGCTTCCTCTAGAGTCTGAAGAATTTCATGTGAATTTTCAAGATACATTCTGTTCATTCATACAGCTCCCTTAGGAAGATTCTTATTTATTGTTTAATGACAGACTGAGTTTTAAGACTCCATTTTCCTGTATCAATTTAAGTCATAACTTCAAGCTTTCACTCATCGCAAATTTGGCAACCATTCTCTTAGCAACCTCGGTTGCATTATCAAAATCACTTGAAGCACCTGCTCTAATTTAATCAGTTATAAATATAAGCTCCTCTGCCACTCTCATACAAACACCCACTTCTCCACACAGCTGGACTCTAGATGTATTCCAGCTGTCATTCCCAGCAACAGTGACACATGTGGTAGTGTTGGCTGTCATGATGATACTGTAGTTTCATTCCATCCTTTGTGTAGCTTCCAATAATACCATGACCAGATCTATGACAGGCTGCTACAGTTTTGGTTTTGTTACTAATTTTCACCCTTCTTCCTTTTGGTACCTTTAGAATTTCCTCCTTGAAATGCACGAGCTCCTTCATGGCAGTGACCACTTCTTTTCTGACCACAGCTGCCTTTAATGTAGCTCAGTTCATAGGATTCTCCAACTCTGTCCCAGAAAACCCAACAGTGCCTCAAACTATGACTGGATCGAAATAGTCATCTTAATTTAATTGATATGTTGATGTTGATCTATGAGACTTTTGATGTCGAAGAGATACAAATTGGTCTCAAATGGAAGAAATTTGCAATGATATAAATGCACTGCTGTGTTTTTTTTTTACAAGAATGTAAGTAGCATTGCAGTAGTCCCTTTTATGACACTCTCCAAGCCCCATTCTTGACATTTATCTAATTCAAGTTGTGAAATACTTTGTCACATTTTTGTCATTTTATCTAGTTGTTTTTTTTTTCACAAAGTGACAACTATTATAATTAGTAACCCATAGAAAACTAATTTTTAAACAAGGACTATAAGTGTTGAAAACAAAGAAAAAACATTGTTTTGGTTCCTTTTTTGACCTATTTGTTGTACAGGAACATGAGGTTTAATTTACTCATACTTGAGAATTTTTGTTATCATCTAGTTAGATAATCTTATGGGCTAAAAGGCTGCTTGAAATAATAAATCTGAAGTTTGTTAAAACTTCTCTTGCAGCATACGTATGATCTATCCTGAAGAACATTTCCAGTGTGCTTGGCAGTGTGTACTCTGCTACTATCTTACAAAATGTTCTGTTATGTTTGTTAGGGCCATTGGTTGATGTGTGGATCAAGGCTGGTATTCTCTATTGATTTTCAGTCTGGATGTTCTATCCATTACTCAGAGTGTAATACTGAATTTTACTAGTATTATTGTATTGCCATCTGTCCCTTTACAAGGACCGGTGTTGGCTTTATCTATGTGGATGCTCTGATACTAAATACTTAAAGATTAACCATTTTATGTCATCTCACTGAATTTATTCCTTAATCATTATTTAATGATTTTCTTTGTCTCCACAGATTTAGACTTAAAGTTTATTCTCTCTGATAAAAGTATGTCTATGGGGGGCTGGAGAGATGGCCTAGCGGTTAAGAGCGCCGACCGCTCTTACAGAGGACCCGGGTTTGATCCCCAGCACCCACATGGCGGCTGAGAACCGTCTGAAACTCCAATTCCAGGAGAACTCCAGCTCCAGGGGAATCCAAGACCCTCTTCTGACCTCCGTGGCGTTGCACGACACGGGTGCACAGACCTGCATGCAGACAGCACATTGATACACATACAGAAATAAAAAAAAAAAAAAAGGATGTCTATGGATACATTTTGGTATGTCTTCATTCCTTAAAGCTGAAGTGAGTCTTTTGTATTAAAGGATTGTGTCTTCCAAATCTGCTTATAGATTCTTAAGTTAATTAATTGGACAGTTCAATCAACTTGCATTTCAAATGATTACTGATAGTCAGGGACTTACTGTTGCTGCTTTATTCCTTGTTTACTTGCCACCTTGTAGATTTGTTTTTAGTCCTCTTATATTGCTTAGCATTGATGTTTTTTCATACTGATATGTTTTAATTCCTATGTCTTTATCTCTCTCTGAATGTTCCATAGGTTTTCATTTATGTGGTTTCCATGAGACTAAATTTTATATACAACTATAATAGCCGATTTGTAGATGATAGTCATAACTTTTTCACTTAACGACTACACTCTTACTCCTGACATACATATTTAGTCTTTGATATCACAGTTTACATATTTTATATCATGTGTTTATTAATGGTATGTTTATTTGAGTGTATGTGCTAATGTATGCAGGTACATATGCACATGTGTGAGTGTGCCTACGGAGGCTGTATGTTAACCTAGCATGCCTTCCCCCATGCTCTATACCTTCTTTTCTCTCACCTTTAGCTCATCAATTGACCTTACTGACCAGCCAGATCCAGGGATCCTCCTACCTCCCATCTCCAGCCCTGGGATTACAGGTGCACTACAACACCCAGCTTTCTTCCCATGAATGCTAGGGGTACAAAGTCAAGTCATTGTGCTTGCATGGCAAGCACTTTACCAACTGAACAAACCATTTTCTCAAACTTTTTTAACAAATTATTATAATAAAAGTATTTCTAGTAGTTTGATATTTAATTTTTGTGCTAGAGATACACGTGTTATAAAGATTCAATATTCTGAATTTGACTATATCCTGAGTGTTTAACATCAAGTTATATACTTTCATATATTTCCATGCTACTAATTAATGTCCTTTAAATTCATCTTGAAAATAAAACCCTGTTAGCATTTCTTTTAAGGTAGATGCAATTGTGACTAAACTCCATTAACTTTTATTTGTCTGGAAAAGTCTTTATCTCTCCTTCATTATTTTAAGAAGTGTTTTGCTGGGAGGCTGGAGAGATTACCTAGTGGTTAAGAGCACTGGCTGCTCTTGCAGAGGACCTGGGTTCAATCCCCAGCACCCACATGGAGGCTGAGAACCGTCTGTAACTCCAATTCCAGGAGAACTCCAGTTCCAGGGGAATCCGACACCTTCTTCTGACCTCTGCAGCATTGCACGACATGGGTGCACAGACCTGCATGCAGACAATACATTCATACACATGAAATAAATAAATAAAATTTAAAAAAAATTAAAAAAAGAAGTGTTTTGCTGGGCTGGAGAGATGGCCTAGCAGTTAAGAGCATTGACTGCTCTTGCAGAGGACCCAGGTTCCATCCCCAGCACCCACATGGGGGCTGAGAACCGTCTGTAACTCCAATTCCAGGAGAACTCCAGTTCCAGGGGAATCCAAGACCATCTTCTGACCTCCGTGGCATTGCACGACATGGGCGCACAAACCTACATGCAGACAGTACACTCATACACATAAAAAATAAATAAAAATAAAAATTAAAAAAGAAGTGTTTTGCTGGGTATTATATTCTTGATTTTATATATATATATATATATATATATATATATATATTTCACCCCACTATCATTTGCCCTACAAAGTTTGTGTTGAGAAACATGCCCACAGTCTACATATGAGGAATATGTTTTCTATTTCTCCTTTTAAGATTGTCTGTTTTTTCTGGGCATGTTGCCACATGCCTTTAGAGGCAAGCAGATGTCTGTAAGGTTGATGTCATCCTGGTCTCCATAATGGATACCCAACCAACTGGGGTTACAAGAAGACCTTATTGCAAAAAAGAAAGAAAAAAGAAAAAGAAATAAAGAAACAAAGAAAAGGTCTTTTTTAAATTTTTGTCATTTTAATTTATAATGAGTCTTAAGGTCAAGGGTTGAACTTATTGGAGATTTTATGCACCATATGTAGCTGCTCTTCAACTTAGGTAAGATTGCATCTCAATTAACTATGAGTTGAGATTGTTTTAACTAAACACTATAGGTTACCAATATAATGCATTGTGGAGTGTCAATCATTTGCCCATTGTATCACATGGCTAAATATGGGTGGAAATCAGGGGGCTGGAGAGATAGCCTAGCGGTTAAGAGCACCGACGCTCTCGCAGAGGACCCGGGTTCGATCCCCAGCACCCACATGGCGGCTAAGAACCGTCTGTAACTCCAATTCCAGGAGAACTCCAGTTCCAGGGGAATCCGAGACCCTCCGCGGCATTGCACGACACGGGTGCACAGACTTGCATGCAGACAGTACATTCATACACATACAAAAATAAATAATAAAAAAAAATAAAAAAAAATATGGGTGGAAATCAATATTGTTTCCTACCTACTGTGATATTATTATCTCAGTAAAGGATCAAAATCCACAGTTTTGTTGCCCTGAGTGTCTGTCATGCTAGCACCATCATAAAGTAAAAATGTCTTAAGCTGAACCACAATAAGCCAGTAACTGCTTGGAATTGAATGTGGCTTTTTAAGTATTGGTAAATTTTACTGAAAATTGCTTAAATAAAAGTTCATTTACTCCTATTCCAGTCTTCTTAAAAATCCTCCAATGCAAAAGTTAGCACTGTTGATAATGTTTTATAAGTCTCACGGGCTTTCTTCATTCTTTTTTTCTCCTCTGACAATCCATTGGCAGATAACTTGCTTTTGAGTTCACAGACTCTTCTGTGAGCAGTTGGCACTCTTAACCGCTAGGCAATCTCTTCAGCCCAATATTTTTTTTATAAAGAACACTCTTTTTTATTAATTTTATTTATTTCTGTATGTGTATGAATGTACTGTCTGCATGCAAGTTTGTGCACCCGTGTCGTACATCTCCAGCCCAATCTTTCAAGTGTTTTTAGCTATAGTGTTAGATCATTTATTTGTTCTCTTTCTGTTTCTTGTTTTTTAATATGGGCATTTAGGGCTATAAATTTCCCTCTTATGTCTGCTTTTAAAGTATCCCACAGGTTTTGTTGTGTTGTATTGTCTTTTTCATTTTAGTTCCATGCATACTTTTATTTTATTCTTTTTCTTCCCTGACCCATTCTGGATTGTGTTGTTTAGTTTCCATGTGTTCTTGTAGTTATTTGAGCTTATTCTGGTGTTAATAATGACCTTTATTGCACTGTGGTCTGACAGTATGCATAAACTAATTTCAATCCTTTTATATTTGTTGAGGTTTCTTTTGTGTCCCAGTATGTGGTCGATTTTTGGAGACTGTTCCCTGGGGTGCTGAGTAGAAAGTATATTCTCTGGTCTTTGGGTGGAATATTCTGTGGATGTCTGTGAGGTCCATTTGTTGTATTGTATGGTTCAGTTCCAATGTCTCTCTGTTTATTTTTTGTCCAGTTAATCTATCCAAGAGGCTCAGTGGAGTATTGAAGTCTCCTACTATTAGTGTGTTGGGATTAATCTGTGTCTTGAGGACCTGCAGAATTGGGTTTATATAGTTTATTGCACCTAAGTTTGGTGCATAAATATTTAGGATTGTGTAATCTTCCTGGTTAACTGTTCCCTTGATAAGGATATAGTGGCCTTCTTTGTTTCTTCTGATTGACTTTACTCTGAGGACTATTTTGTCTGATATTAGAATGGCAACTCCTGCTTGCTTTTTGGTACCATTTGCTTGGAATATTTTTCCATCCTTTCACTTTGAGTTGGTGTCTGTCCTTGAGGGTGAGATGGGTTTCTTGTAGACAGCATATAGATGTATTCTGTCCTAATCCATTCTCCCATTCTATGTCTTTTGATTGAGGAGTTTAAACCATTAATATTTAAGGTTATTACTGAGAGATGAGTGTTGCTTCCTTTCAACTTATTCTTTGTTTGCATTCTTGGTCTAGGTTTGTATTTACTCTGTCATGCTTTTATTTCTCTGTTTAGTTGTTTGGGCATAGTTGCTCCTTTCCTCTGTTTTGAAGTGTTTTGAGTATTTTATGAAGTGTTGGTTTCTTTGACATGCATTATTTCATTTTGTTTATGTTATGAAAGATTTTTCTTTCTCTGTGGGAGTCGCACCGGTGGTCCTCCCCGGAGGAGGGTCAGGTGCGTCTGCTCGCCCATCTCCCCAGCCTCCCTGTCCCAGGAGCCAAGTCAAGCAAGGTCTCGTTTATGGTGAGCAACACAGCAGTTTATAAAGGCATAAAACACAAAGGGGTTTCCATGGTGCCAAGCGGGCAGCCAATTTTTTCAAAGGGCCATACAGCATGCAGGCTGTATGCAATGATTATTCCATAGAACTTAATGGGAAACAGGTACTGATCGCGAGCTGTCCACGAGTAGGGAAGTACCTCTGAGCCTATCAGAACTCCCCTTTTTCTTCCTCCCCTTTTCAGTGTGTGCTCATAGCGACCATTGTAGTTACAATGTTTACATAACTCTTTTGCTGAAGTTATTCAGTAGGTGGGGGACAGTCAGTGAGACTCAAGCCAGGCTTAGAGATTTCCAACAGGCCACACTTTTGGAGAGCCTCTAAAGCCCAACATTTCTCTTTCAACTATAGTTGACATTTTTACTGGGCGTAGTAATCTGGGTTGGCATTTAAAGTCATTTAGCACTGGGAATTCTTTGGTCCACATTCTTCTGGCTTTCATAGTTTGCACTGAGAAGTCAGCTGTAATTCTGTTGGGTTTCCCCTTATATGTAATTTGTTGCTTTTCTCTTGTGACTTTCAGTATTTTGACTTTGTTTTAAGCTTCCAGTGTTTTGACTATGATATGGTGTGAGCAATTTCTTTTCTGTTCCTGTCTATTTGGTGTTCTATGTGCTTCTTATATTTGTGTAGGTTTGTCTATTTTCAGTTTAGGAAAATTTTCTTCTGTTATCCTGTTGAAGACCTGTTCAATACCATTGTCTTGAGATTCTCCTTCCTCTATCCCTATGATGCAGAGGTTTGGTCTTTGCATAGTATCCCACATTTCCTAGTTATTCCACTTTTGTGGTTTTTTTTTTAATTTTTATAATCTTCACTTGAGCATTTTAGCTGTTTCATGTTATCCTGCACATCTGATATTCTATTTTCTCCTTCATCCAGTCTGCTTCTGAGGCTTTCTCCCATCTTTTCCTGTTGATTGGATGAATGTTCCATTTCCTTTTTCATGTCTTCATGTGATTTCTTTAGTATTTCCACTTCCTTTTGGAGTTTGTCATTCTCTATTTGTATCTCCTTGCTTCACTGGTCTGTTTCTTTTTTCATTTCAGCCTGGGATCTTTTCAGTGTTTCCACTTCCTTCCAGAGTTTGCCATTCTCTCCCTCTAGTTCTTTTCAGAGTCTCTGTTTGTCTTCCTCTAGTTCTTTTCGGAGTTTGTGTTTCTCTTCCTGTATTTCTTTTTGGAGTTTGTCATTCTCTACCTCTCTAGTTCTTTCTAGAGTTTATCATTCTTTTCCTTTAGATCCTTCCTGAGTTTTTCATTTTCTCCCCTTAGTTCTCTGATTTTTTTTATATTCTTTGATTTCTTTGAATATGTCTATGACTATTCTTCTAAGGTCCATGTCTTGGTTTCCTTCCAGGGGGATCTCATTGTGGAGACCTTTTATAGGACTGGTTGAGTTCAGTGTGGATTTATTATGAACTTTACCATGATGTTATTTTTTTCACTGTGGCTTTGGCATGTGGGTTTATTTTTTGTTTGTTTGGATTCTGGTGCTAGTCTCAAATGTTAATATGGAGGATTGGTTGGTCACTTACTGTGCATCCTGCCATTCAGTTCCTCTACATTGTCTGTGCAACCTAGAATCACTAACACTGCGCCCACTGGATCATCTGCACCACAACTCCACCAGCTTACTGGATTATCTACACCACTACTGGGGGTGGGGGTTTGTTCCCTTGGCCTATGCACCAGTCCTCTGAGTGTGGCTGGGTGACTCCATCCACACTGATCATGTGGGAGGTGGGGTATGGCATTCTACCTGGTCCCTGAGGCACACCTCTGGCACGGTGCACTGGTTCCCTGCAGTTTCCTGGCTCACCTGAGTATTTTCTGGGCTTCTGGGCATCTGGGTGACTCCTCACATGCCCCTCATGGATATCTGTTGTTTTGTGAGTTTTGCTGATATACATGAGTGTTCTATAGTTTACTTCCTTAAAGGAATAACTTTAAATTTGTTGTCACACAATTCATAAATCACTATTACTTTAGGTCAATTACTCAAAAAATATTGTGTTCTTTTAATGGTATCATGTTCTGTTGATTTCTTTGTTATTGTTTTATTTTAGATTTGCATGTTTATCCTTTCATTTTTCCCTCTCAAAATCCTTGTTGCCTGTCCATTTGATAGGGCCATAATTTATGGACTGTGTAGACTGAACTGTGGAACACTGTAAGTTATTGTTTCAGTGAGAGCACAGCACCATAGTTTCTGTACAGTTACTTTAGCTGATGTTAGCACTGGTACAATAAAAAGTTATATCATCTTCTACTTCTAAAGCTGTGAGTGTCTTTAGTGACCACAGGGCTTTGGGGGATTTCAGTAGTAAGGGATGCTGGAGTTTTCTGAATTTCTTTGTCTTCCAATTGGAGATGTCATTACCAAGGTCATCCCTCTAGTCCTCAGTTAGGCTAAAAGGTTGTGCCTATGTTAACAGTGGCATGATGCCTTATGCATACATAGCACCATTAACTTGTTGAGGCAGTGACCCTGATATTTGAATCACACCTCTCATGGACCAATAGCAAAACTGAATTCCATAGCACAGACAGATACAGAGAAAGCATGTTTCTGCACCAAGGATGGTGTGCTGGATAGCTTTAGTGTCAACTTGACACACCTGGGTCGAGGGAGCCTCAAGTGGGGAATTGGCTCCATTGGATTGGCATGTGGCCACATCTGTGGAGTATTGTCTTGATGGTCGAGCAGTGTGGGAGGGCAGAGCCCACAATGAGTAGTGCCACCCTGGGCAGATTGTTGTGTACTGTATAAGAAGGTGGGCTGGGCATGAGCCAGAAGAGCAAGCCAGTGAACAGCATTCCTCCATGGCCTGTGTTTCAGCTCCTGCCTCCAGGTTCCTGCCCTGAGTTCCTGCCTTGGGTTCCCTGAGTGATGAACTACGACCCAGGAAGTGTGAGCTGAATAAACCCTTTCCTCCCCAAGTTGGTGTCAGTCAGAGTGTTTTGTCTGTCACAGCAATGGAAGACAAACTAGAACAGAAATTGGTACCAGAAGAGTGCGGTATTGCTGTGACAGACCTGACCTTGGTGTTTTGGGGAAGGATTGTGGAGGTGTTTGGAACTTTGGGCTGGGAAGATCATTGAATGTCTAAAGATTGTTGCTGTGGAGCTTGGAGCTGTTTTGCTGAATGATTTGTAGAAGAAGGAGGCCTGGCTTGTGAAGTTTCTAGTTTTATTTTATTTTATTTTATTTTTTTTACTAATTTTATTTATTTCTGTATGTGTATGAATGTACTGTCTGCATGCAAGTTTGTGCACCCGTGTCGTGCAATGCCGTGGAGGTCAGAAGAGGGTGTCGGATTCCCCTGGAACTGGAGTTCTCCTGGAATTTGGATTTCAGTCAGACGGGTCGTCAGGCCGCCATTGGGGTGGCTGGGGATCGAACCCGGGTCCCTCTCAAGAGCAGTCGGGGTCCGTGGCGCTCTAACACTAGGCCCATCTCGCAGCCATGAAGTTTCTAGTTTCAAAGTGAAACAGAGATCATCAGACTGTGTATCTGTGGGTTCTGGTCAACTAGGGCTGAAGAACAAGCTGTAAGTAATAAGAGACCCAGAACCTGAAGTGAAATTTGTTTTACTGGGGACAATTGATGCTGGTTAGCTGGGGCTGAAAAAATCAGCTGTAAAGTAAAATAGGACCAGATCAGCTTGTGGTGAAATCTTTCTGGGAATAAATTCTGCTTCTTCAGGGTCACACACAGAAGTGTTGGTCCAGAAGGGGCCCGAGCCCCCATCTTTGTCAGCCAGAAGCAGGACTTGGTAACATCGTAAGAGTCTCCTATATGGTCCGTGAGTTGTTTTAAATTTGAGGGGGGTCATGCAGAGAGCAGCCATAGGCTTGTAACTGTGAGAGGTCAGGAAAAGATTCATTGGTGGAAGTGCACCTCGGTTGCATGGAGACCCCAGGGATTGCAGGGGTCATAGGAAGAAGCTGAGATTTTGAACCAGGAGAGGTCAGAAGAGAGCCAATTGATCGAAGGTTGCTGCCCCCAGTTTCGAGTGGCGGACCCAGCTTTTGGAGAGCAGGAGCCATGAGGATACCCCAAGAGCAGCAAGCAGGTGGGGAATGAGTCGGCCTGGCACTTCGAGATGAGCTGTGTGTCACCAGGTGGCAGAGTCAGAAGAAGGGAGCTGCTGGAAACCCTTTGGAGCACAAGAAGATTGTGATGAATCCCAGGTGTTCCAGCCTTGAGCTACTTTTCTGGCTTAGGTTTGTTGTTTGAGTGGGGCCTGATTCTTCCCTTTGGAAATAAGACAGTCTTGTTTTGGATTTTTAACAGCAGCCACAGTTAAGAGACTTTAATAGACTTGAACTTTTAAAATTTGCAATTTTGGACATTTTAAGGACGTGGGGCTTTTAAAAGCTTGCATGTCTTAGTTGTGATTTAATGTTAAACATCATACTTTTTGGGGACAAGAACTGGAAAGGTGGTGGTTAATCAGTTGATGTGTTTTGTTTTGTCAAGTTGACAAGAGGGTCAATTGTGCTGGATAGCTTTAGTGTCAACTTGACACACCTGGGTTGAGGGAGCCTCAATTGGGGAATTGGCTCCATTGGATTGGCCTGTGGCCAACACTGTGGAGTATTGTCTTGATGGTTCGAGCAGTGTAGAGGGCCCAGCTCACAGTGAGTAGTGCCACCCTGGGAAGTTGTTGTGTACTGTATAAGAAGGCAGGCTGGGCATGAGAGCCAGAAGAGCAAGCCAGTGAACAGCATTCCTCCATAGCCTGTGCTTCAGCTCCTGCCTCCAGGTTCCTGCCCTGAGTTCCTGCCTTGGGTTCCCTGAGTGATGAACTACGACCCAGGAGATGTGAGCTGAAATAAACCCTTTCCTCCCCAAGTTAGGTGTCGGTCAGAGTTTTTGTCACAGCAATGGAAGACAAACTAGATAAATGGATGTTGCCCAATTGCATTATGGATGGCTCTGGCTTCTTTTAGTTTTTTTTTTTTTTCCGGTCTTTTGAGACAGGGTCCTCCTATGTTAAGCCCCAGCTGTCCTGGAATTCGCATCTGTAGACCAGCTGGCCTTGAACTTACAAAGAGCTCTGCCTTCCTCTGCCGCCCAGTGCTAGATTAAAGGTGTGCAACACCACGCCTTGGCGAGGGATGCATCTTGTATCTCGGGTGGTGAAGCAGATGTTGATAAGAGAGTTGGCATACAAGAACAGGCATGTAGAAGAAGTTGCTGCTCAGTTCCAGGTACCATGAAGGACTGGAGATCTCATTTGATGGTCTTTGTCTCAGGGTAACAGGACAATGACTTGTTTCTGAGGGTAGGGTAGAGCACAGCTGCGTGCTGTAATAGCCAGCCATAGATGCTGCTTACCTCAAAGAATGTTTCTAGCAACCTCTGCAGAGCAGAATGACAGCCACTACATGGAAAATACTGATGTTTCCTGAACTTCTGATTCTCCTCTGTTTGGGTTTGTCTCCAGATGTCTCGTGTATGCTGATCTCTCCAGAGTTATTTTTGTGTCATTAATTCAACCCTTGAGCTCTCTCCCAAGACTGGTTTAATTCTCATATCACAATCTAACTATAGTTTTGTGGAGGGATGAAGGCTGATACTTTCTACCTTACAATCTTGCTGATTTCACAATGGTCAACAAAGGTCCCAAGAAAATTCAGTGGAGAAAGAATAATATTTAAAGCAAATAGCATTTAACTACCTGGATATCTACATATGAAAGAATAAAGTTGGGCTTTTTAAATTGGTCCAGATACAAACATTAATTCAAAATGCATTATTGACTTAAAGAGAAGAGACGAAAGTATAAAAGCCTTAGGAGAAAATATATAGTGAATGTGATGGTTAATCCTGGGTGTCAACTTGACGGACTAAGGAACAACAAATAAGAAGTAAATGGATGTGTTTGGATTGGACCACCTCAACACAGATGGCCCACCCCAAGTGTGGGCATTACCTTCCCCCTGCTGGCAGGTAGTATAAAGGGCCACGGCAGAAGTTATCTGGTCCCCTTTTTTCTCCTGCGGCTTTCCTCTCTCACCTGGTGAGTTCGTCTTGGGCTGCTGTGGTCAACCTTTTGGATCCCAGTGGGTACTGAGACTGGCAGATCCCTGGAACTCCATTTGGGGCTTCAGCACTAGATTGGGACAACTGAGACATCCAGACTTGCATACTGAGCAGTTCCCCGGATTCTCCTCGGGCCTCTCCAGTTTGGGGTGGCTACTGTTGGACTCCTGAACTCTGTCACGTGAGCAAATCAAATAAGTTGTATATAGCCATATATTCATCCTGTTACTTCTTCTGTTTCTTTAGGAACCCTGACTAATACAGATTTTGGTACCAGGAGTGGTTTCTAGAGAAACAGAATTGAAAGGATTAATTTCTTTAGTGGGCTTGGAGTCTCTGGAGCCAGCTCTCAAACTCAATGAAGCCTAGAGTTACTGAAGGCTCTATTGGTGGCATGAAGAGGAATGCTAATCCTTGGTGTAGACTATTTGAACTAATTATGAAGATAGACCCATTTTACTCACCTAACTCACCTCTTATGAGAAGCAGGAATTTAGCGACCTCTGCTATATAAAATTTTGAGAAATTGTGGAAAAATAAGGGAAATAATGATGTTGCCTGGTTGCTCCGAGCATCTCTGGATAAAGTAATAGAGGAAAAAAGGAGCTCAGTGATAAAAATGACAACTCTGGATTTGAAAACCAAGAGGGTAAAGGTTTCCAAGTGTGCGCTGGAAGAGAATCTTCTCTCAAGCAGCCAAAGAGGTAAAGCAGCAGAAAATCAAGATGGAACCCTTATTATATACTTTTGGCTGATTTACAATGCAAATTTAGTTCCCAGCCATGAAGAGTGTAAGCAGTTAAAGTGAGAGCACTGGTGGGGAAAGGGTGGAACCCTGAACTTGGGATGGAGATGTGTGGGAGAAACATGATGATGAGGATTTTGAACCCTCGGTTTCTGAGGGATTTTCTTTATCTTAGGAATTGATCTCCCCACCCTCCACAGAGAATCCACAACCTGCAGATCCCTCCTCCCCAACCTTGCCTGAGAAACTAAAATCCCCCTCCCAGTGGAGCTAATGTCCCTCAGGGCCAACAATTTTTGCTTCTAGACCTATAACCAGAGTAGAAGTACTAAGCAAGCCCCTAAAGGTGAGATAGAAAGTGTGGTCCACTGAGGAGGTGTGGTATCACCATAAGAAATTATTGTGTTTGCGCTTCATTCTGCGAAGCCTATGGAATATGTGTGGGATGGATTTTAAGGTGTGGGGATGATGGTGGAAGGAATATAAATTGGATCATCTGAGTTTATTCCGCATATGAACAGAGACCCACGAGTAAGAGATCTACAGGTTTACTGTGAGCGTTGAGCAGTATAAAAAGTGTGTAAATAGTTATAATAATAATGTTTGGCTGTGATATATTTTATTACAACCCATGGCCTACCAACAGATGACGTTAGTCTACTGACCTATATCCTACGAATGGCTTCGTACTATAGGCGTGGATTGTGAGGTCGCAGATGGCCTGGCTTGAGTGGATTCGAAGTAAAACCAATTCTCCACAATATAGGACCCAGAGGACATGCGTTTTACTGAGTTTATAAGTGGAAATACTGAGAGAGACACTAGAACATTTGAAGAGCTTTGGTTTGCTCTATTTCTATGCCAATCTACATTTAGAGAAGTTGTTGCTCGCTTGCATAAATTAAATGAGACACGTAATAGGTTTAACAGAACCTCAGAGGTAGGATCAGGTGGCAGCACTGAATTGCCCGAGATCCATATACAAGAAAGTTATTATCATGAATGGGTGGCAAAGGCAAAACAATCCTATATGGCCATGAGCCAAAATTATCTTTGGAACTGGCGTAATAAACATGTGGCAGTTCCCAGGACACCAAATAGCTAGTTGAAGCCGACTAAGTGTTTTAATTTGATCTGTATATAGCAAAAAGCTCTAGAACAAGATGACAGGAAAGTCAACATGTTGATTTTAGTGTAGCGAATCCCATGCCAGTTAAGCCATTTCCAGACTTGAGACATTCACAGAGCCAGAACCCCTTAATGAAGGGGTGTCCTGGTTCCAATGAGGAAGGACCTTGTCACAATACCAAAGATTAGCTGTTTTGCCTTCCCTCCTGCCTTCCCCAGAGGGACCTGAAGCCTTTTACTAGGGTAACGGTACACTGGGGAAAGAGAAATAATCAAGCTTTTGAGGCCTATTGGATACTGGTTCTGAGTTGACACCAATCCCAGGAGACCCTAAAAAGACATTGTGGCCCCTCCATTAAAGTAGGGGCCTATGGATGTCAGGTGATAAATGGAATGTTGGGCATAGAAGTCGACTCATGTGGGCCGCATGGGTCCCAGAACTCAATCCTTGGTTAGTTCCCCAGTCCAGAATGATATAATGGGATGAGAATAATTGAAATTGGCAGAATCCCCACATTGTTCCCTTGACTGTGGAGTGATGGCTTTTTGGTTGAAATGGCCAAATGGAAACCATTGGAGTCTGCCTCTACCAGGGAAAATAGTGAACCAAAAAACAGTATCGTATCCCTGGAGGGAGTGCAGAGATTAGTGCACCATCAAGGATGTTGAAAGATGCAGGGGGGGTGATCCCTACCACATCTCCATTTAACTCTCCATTTGACCTGTTGCAAAAGGACGAAGATCATGAGAATGACAGTTGACTATCGAAACCAACCAAGTCAGTGACACCAATATTGCAGCCATTGTACCCAGATGTGGTGTCCTTACTTGAGCAGATTAATATATCTCCTGTACCTGTATGCAGCTATTGATCTGTCCAATGCTTTCTTCTCAATACGTTCATAAGGACCACCAGAAGCAATTTGCCTTTCACGTGCAAGGCCAACAGTACCTTTGGTGTCTTACCTTCGGGGTATGTTACGTCTCCAGGTTGTGCCATAACTTAGTGTTAGGAGGATCTTGATCTGCTGACTCTTCCAATAAATATCACACTGGTCCACTTATATTGATGATGTTATGCTGATTGGACCAGTGAACAGGAGGAGACAGCTAGTCAGTCTTGTTGTGTAAAGCATATGCACATAGAGTGTGGGAAATAAATCCAACTAAATTCAAGGGCCATCTACCACTCGGTGAAGTTTCTAGAGGTTCAGTGGTGTGGAGCATTCAGAAACATTCCTTCTAAATAAAGAATAAGTTTTGCACCTGGCCCCTCCTCTCAACCAAGAAAGAAAGCCACTTTTTGTGGGCTTTTTTGGATTCTGGAGGCAGCACATTCCTCATCTGGGTGTGTTACTATGACCCATATATCACATATATCAGGTACTCGAAGGCAGCAAACTTTGAGTAGGGGCTTGGAACAGGAAAAGGCTCTTCACCAGGTCCAGATGCAGTGCAGGCTGCTCTGCCCCTAGGGCCATATGATCCAGCAAACCCAATGGTGCTTGAGGTTCAGTGGCAGATAAGAGATGCTGTCTGGGGTCTGGGCAGGCTCCTCATAGGGGATCACAGCGGAGGCCCTTGGGATTTTGGACAAGGCTCTACCTTCAATCTGCAAACAACTTTCTCCTTTTGAAAGACAGCTCTTAGCCTGCTATGGGCCTTAGTGGAACTGAACGTTTGACAATGGGCCACAAGTCACCATGCACCTGAGCTGCCCATCATGAGCTGGTGTTATCTGCACCCACCAGACCATAAAGTAGGACGTGTCAGCAACAGTCCTTGTCAAATGGAAGTGGTACTACGTGCAGGGCGGGCAGGCCCTGAGGGCCCACGCAAGTTACATAAAGAATTTGCCCAAATGCCTATGGTTCCCACTCGTTACAATGCCTCCTGTGCTTAAGCATGCACTATGGCTTCATGGGGTTTTGCCCTGATGATCAGTTTGCTGAGGAAGAAAGACTAGGGCCTGATTTACTGATGGGTTCTGCACACGAGCAGGCATCACCAGAAGTGGACAGCTGCAGCATTGCAGCCTATTTCTGAAACAACCCTAAAGGACACTGGTGAAGGAAAGTCTTCACAGTGGGCAGAACTTCGGGCAGTGCACATGGTTGTGCATTTTGTCCTGGAAGGAGAAATGGCCAGAGGTTCAATTATATACTGATTCATGTGGCTGTAGCCAACGGTTTGGCTGGAGGTCAGGGACTTGGAAGGAGCATGACTGAAAATTGGTGAGAAAGACATTGGGGAAGAATATGTGGATAGAGCTCTTTTGAATGGTCAAAGGATGTGAAGATAATTGTGTCTCATGTAAATGCTCATCAAAAGGTGATCTCAGCAGAGGAGAGAGTTTAATAATCAAGTAGATCGGATGACTCGTTCTGTGGATATCAGCCTTTTTCTCCAGCTATCCCTGTTGTTGCTCAATGGGCCTATGAACAAAGTGGTCATGGAGGCAGAGACAGAGGTTATGCATGGGCTCAACAGCATGACGTTCCACTCACAAGGCTGATCTGGCTACAGCTGCTGCGAGTCCAGATTTGCCAAACAGAGAAAGCAACATTGAGCCCCCGATATGGTGCTATTCCCCGGGTGACCAGCCAGCAACCTGGGTGGCAGGTTGACTACATTGGACACTTCCATCATGGAAGGGACAGCATTTTGTCATTACAGGAATAGATACTATATTCTGGTTATGGATTCCTTTCCTGCACGTAATCTTCTGCCAAAACTACACATCCAGGGACTTATGGAATGCCTTATCCACAGTCATGGTTTCCTCACAGAATCGCTTCTGACAAGGAACTCACTTCACAGCCAAATAGTGTGACTGTGGGCCCATGGTCATGTTATCCACTGGTCTTACCATGTTCCCCACCACCAGAAGCAGCTGTGCTTGATAGAATGATGGAATGGCCTCTTGAAGACACAGTTACAGCACCAATTAGGTAGGCATACCTTGGAGGGCTGGGGCAAGTTCTCCAGCAAGCAGTATATGCTTTGAATCAGCGTCCACTATATGGTACTGTTACTCCTATAGCCAGAATTCATGAGTCCAGGAACCAAGGGGTGGAAGTGGGAATGATTCCACTCACTATCACCCCTAGTGACCCAGTAAAAAAATTTTTTGCTTCCTGTACCACGACCTTGCATTCTGCTGTCTAGTGTTTTGGCTCCAATGCGGGGAGTGCTTTTGCCAGGAGATACAGCAAACGTTCCATTGAACTGGAAGCTAAGATTTCCCCCTGGCCACTTTGGTTCTACTCCCTTTAACCAACAGGCTAAGGAAGAAATAACAGTAGTAGGAGGTAGAGATTGATCCAGACTACCAGGGGAAAATTGGACTTTTTCTCCACAGTGGGGGGGCAAAGAAGATTATGCTGGGGCTGAGATTGTGAGGCGGCGTAGGGCCTTCTGGTGCTACATGTCCTATGATTAAGGTCAATGGGAAACTCCAACAACCCAAACCAGACAGACAATAAATGGCCCAGACCCTTCAGGGATGAAGGTATGGTGTCACTCCTCCAGGAAAGAGCCAAAACCTGCAGAGTGCTTGCTGATGGTGGAGGAAATACAGAATGGGTCGTAGAGAAGGTATCATATATCAGCTGAAGCCCACGGACCAGTTGCAGAAACATGGTTTAATAGATTGTTTTTTCTTTTGTCTATTTGGTTAAGAATGTGCTTGTTGCTTTTTATATATTATATATATATATATATATAATATATTATTAAGCGAATACTTGTGTTTGTTCTCTTTTGAATGTGCAACTGAGATAAGTTAAGTGTTGTCATATTAGGTTATTAGATACTGAAGAATAAGTGTTCCCAAGGACATTACCACCTATACTCAAGTATAATGCTTTGCTATTGCACATGAACATTAACATGTTGGTGGAATTATGACTTGCCATTGGATTAAAGTTGGATACAAGAGGATTGACATTTGCAAACAAAGGGAGGCATTAGGGAGTGACAAGGGGGGTTACATGTCTGTGTGAGGTTAATCCTGTTGGGTCAACTTGACTGGACTAAGGAACAAATAAGAGTAAAGGGAGGTTTGAGATTGGCCCACCTCAACCCGGATGGCCCCCCAAATGTGTGGCGTTACCTTCCTGGCAGGAGCATAAAGGCCACGGCAGAAGGAGCTGGTCCCTTTCCCTGTGCTTTTGCGCTCTCATCTGTGAGTTTGTCTTGCTGCTGTGATCAACCTTTCAGATCCCAGCATGTACTGAGACCGGCAGATCTCCTGGAATCCATTTGGGCCTTCAGCACTAGATTGGGACCTACTGAGACACCAGCCTGCAGACTGAGCAGTTCCCTTGATTCTCTCCGGCCTTTCCAGTGTGGTGCGGCTCTGTTGGTACGTTTGGACTCCTCCTATTGACGCTTAATGAACTCAATAATTGGTATAGAGCGATGATATGGTGTGGGGCGTCCTTGGTCTGGGTGGGCTGGGGTTTTTAAGAGAACCCTGACAAGACATTTGTGTCTGGCATTGGGTGGGCTCGGACCGAGATTGACAGGGGTGTGAAGTAAGCAAGGGCAAATGAAGACGACAGAACAAAAAAAGTGATGGTGTTATAGTAAGTGGGGGGCCCATCGAAGTTGAGGAATGCGAATTTTTCCGGCAAACAAGCCACAGAGATTGAGGCGTGCACCCGCAGAAATGGGAAAAGATGTAGAAATCAGATAATAAAAGCATGAGGCAGGCTTAGAAGATACTGAGCAAAATACAAACAACAACAATCTATAAAGACATATCATCCAATTTTTTAAAAGAGGTTGGTCAAGTGAGGATTGATAAATACCAGTTCAGGGTGCTGGCGGAACACGACGTTGGTCTCTAATTTAGTGTTCGTTAATTGTGGGGCAGAATGTCATGCAGTTCAGATGCCAGGGAGGGGGGTCATTTTAATCAAGATGCCAGCACGTCATGGTTCCGCCCGCGGGGTGCGCGAATGTTTTTGTCTGCTAAATCCGCTTGTGGCAGGTGTCTTTCCCCCAAGTAGGTGAGTGAGTTGTGTGGTGTGCGCGGGGTGGAAGGCCGGGGGGTCAAGAGGGGCGGTGACTCATGGAGCCTTGGAATTGGGGGTGTGTGATATATATGATCGATACGGGGGCGGTGCGCCTCGGGGAGCGATGGAGTACAATATGCGTCGGGGTAAGACTTACGGTGGACGGAGTGTAGGTTGGGTCGGGGGGTCCGTGTTTGCCTGCTTTCCCCACAGCGCAAACTGGATGGTAGATAATTAGACACAAGGGTAGGGTATCCATACTCAAAACATGCTAAACTAGAAATGCAACCTTGTCGACAAAGACCGCCGGTCGTGTAGGGTGCAGAGTGATTGGTGGAGACCTGATTAGTTCTTCGTTCCTTAGAGATTCGGTTGAGAGGGTCACCTTTGTGAGGTGTTTTGTGATTCGCTTCGATCTATTTGCCATAAGGTGATTGGTTGTTTTTTGTTGGGTTTTTTTTTTTTTTTTTTTTTTTTTTTTTTTTTTTTAAAGCATTTATTTATTGTTCTCTCTCTAAAAAAAAAGAAAAAAAGAAGAAGGAAGCGGGGAAAGGAAGGGGGGGCAGCGCGCGCGGGGGGGGAAGACGAAAGACGGGGTGGGGATGGTGGGTGGTGGGTGTTATTGGGGGGGGGGAGGGGGGGGGGCAAGGGGGGGCTGAGGGGGGAGCGGGGGTGGGGGAGAAGAAGGGTGGCGTATGGGGAGGGAGGGGAAGTGAGGATGGAAGGGGGGGAGGGAGGAAAAAAAAAAAAAAAAAAAAAAAAAAAAAAAAAAAAAAGGAGAAAAAAAAAGAAGAAAAGAAAACAAAGAAGAGAGAGAGGAGAAAGAGAAAAGCAGAGGGGGGGGGGGAGGGAAGGAAAAAGAAAAAAAAAAGAAAAAGAGGAGAAAAAAAAAGGAAAAACAGAGAAGAGGAAGAGGGAAAAGGGGAAAAAAGGGGGAAGGAAAAAAAAAGAAAAAAAAAAGGGGGGAAAAAAAAAAGGGGGAAAAAAGGAAAGAAAAAAAGAAAAAAAGAAAGGGGGGGGAAGGGAAAAAAAGGGGGGGGGGGGGGGGGGAGAAAAAAAAAGGGGGGGGGGAGGAAGGGAGAAAAGGGGGGGGGGAAAAGGGGAAGGGGAGAAAGGGAGAGAAAGGGAAGAGAGAGGGAGAAAGGAGAAAAGAGAGAGGAAGAGGGAGGGGAGAAAGGAGAAAGGAAAAGAGGAAAAGAAAAGAAGGAGGAGGAGAAAAGGGAAAAGAAAGAGAAGAGGGAAGGGAAGAGGGAGAAGGGAAAAGAAGGAAAGGAAAAAAAAAAAAAAAAAAGGAGGAGAGGAGGGGAGAGGAGAAAAGAAAAAAAAAAAAAAAAAAAAAAAAAAAAACCGAACAAGCAAACAAACAAAAGACGAGGCGTGAGAAAAAGAGAGAGGAAAAAAGAGAAAAAGAGAAAAGGGAAAGAACACAGGAAAAGAAGGAAAAGGGAGGGAAGAAAGAAAAGGAAAAAAGAGAGGAAGGGAGGAGGAAANGAATACTTGTGTTGTTCTCTTTTGAATGTGCAACTGAGATAAGTTAAGTGTTGTCATATTTAGGTTATTAGGTACTGAAGGACTAAGTGTTCCTCAAGGACATTACCACCTATTCTAAGATATAATGCTTTGCTATTGCACATGAGACACTTATAACATGTTAGGTGGAATTATGACCTTGCCATTGTTTGCAATTGACATTTAAGCATAACACAAGGAGAGGCTATTTATTGGGTGTCAAGTTGACAAGGGGTGGACTTGTGATGGTTAATCCTGTGTGTCAACTTGACTGGACTAAGGAACAAATAAGAGTAAAGGGATGTTTGGATTGGACCACCTCAACCCGGATGGCCACCCCAAATGTGGGCGTTACCTTCTGCTGGCAGGCAGTATAAAGGGCCACGGCAGAAGGAGCTGGTCCCTTTTTCTCCTGCGGTTTGCGTCTCTCATCTGGTGAGTTTGTCTTGCTGCTGTGATCAACCTTTCAGATCCCAGCGTGTACTGAGACCGGCAGATCTCCTGGAATCCATTTGGGCCTTCAGCACTAGATTGGGACTACTGAGACATCCAGCCTTGCAGACTGAGCAGTTCCCTTGATTCTCTCGGCCTTTCCAGTGTGGTGCAGCTACTGTTGGACTCCTTGAACTCTGTCACATGAGCAAATCAATAAATTGTATATAGCGATATATTCGTCCTGTTACTTCTGTTTCTTTAGAGAACCCTGACAAAACCTTGGCAAAGGCTCGGACCTTACAGGTAAGGTAACAAATGCATAAATAGCAAAAAAGAAAATGAAATTTGGCCTCATCAAATTGAGAATCTATTGTTCTGCAAACAATACCACAGAGATGGTGAACATGCACCCTGCAGAGAATGGTAAAAATATTTAGAAATCATAAAAGCATACAGCTTGAAAGATACTTTGATCAAAATACAAGACACAACAATATCTACAAAGACATATCATCCAATTTTTTAAAAAATTGGTCAATGATTTGAAAAGCCATTTCTTCTGCGAAGACACTACTGTGTTCTCTAATTATGCTTATTGTTTCAAATTTCATGCATTCATATGCAGCATTTTAATCAAATCCACCTCTCATTTCCTCCCCTCCAGTTTTTCCTAAATCCCTTTGGCAGGTTTCTTTCCCAGTTTATGTGTTTTTCTTGTTAAACCTTCAGAGTCCACTCAGTGATACCTATGGGGGGGGTGTAGTAGAGCATGGGCAGCCTCACAGAGACAAGATCTCTGAAGAAGACTGACTTGTCCTTTCCCTTTCCCGACAGCCATCGTTTGCCAATAGGTCCTCAGCTAGGGGTCAAACTTCACAAACCCCCGTCTGTGCTAGGATTCTGTCTGGCTTAATCTTGTGCAGGTTTTGCGCCTGCAGTCATAGCCACTCTGAGTTCATGTGGGTAATGTTGCTATCGTGTCTGGTAAATACCATTTCACTGAAGATGTGCCCTCACCTCCTGCATCTGGCCCATTGTCTGACCATGCCACTACACTCCCCGGTTCTACTCCTAATGCAGACAAATCAAACATTTTCTAAAATTTAAGTTCAGAATTTTAAAAATCATGTACTTTTCAACATGCCTTGGTAATATATTGTAGAGGTCATGTTTGATGAGCTTTGACTCCATGTTAACATGATTCTCTACTTAGTAACATATTAGGAAATACTTAAAAAACTAATCCAAATTCATAATTTGAAGTTATGTACCAATTTGCTATCAATCCCTGAACTTATATCATCCACATTTTCTTTTGATATTTTTCAATAATATTTTACAATTATGCACTCCCATATGCATGTACCCACATAGTTTGCACCTCCATATATGCACCCCATATGTATGCACTCCCATATGTATGCACCTCCATATGTATGTACCTCCAGATATATGTACTACCATATGTGTACACTCCCATATGTATGCACCTGTATATTATGCAACTCTATATGTATGCACCTCAATATACGTACCCACAATAAATAAATAAAATGGAATAAGGGGTTTTTAATGATAAATTTGAAATTTCAATGTCTTCCCTCTGGTTTTAATTCTACATTTTATTCAGTTTTACTGAAAGTTCTAAATTTAAAGTTTAATGAAATTTTGTAATATTACATAATTTCAAATATTATAGTTCTTACTTGGGAAGCCATCAGATTAAATTCTTATTTTCCAGCCTGGATACTCACATACCTCATAGATTGTCCATTATCCTGTCTTTTGTAAAAATCAGAACTATACTCATCTTAATCTCTCTAGTTAAAATGACAGAAGGATATGTTTTATAGGGATTGTTTTTACACAGTAAACCAGACATATTACCCATTGTGATGATGAGAAACTCCCTGCAGCTTTATTCTTGATCAGTTTTACATTAGAGATCATGCATTCTGACCAATGGATCTTTGTCAAATTAATTAAATTATGGCCTGAAATTATAGGCCAAACTCTTTGTCATGGTTTTCCTGTTATAAAAGAATGACTTTAAAAGAGAAATTAATGGAGGAGCAGATCCACTTAGTCATTCCTTAAACATGAACTTTTAGCAGTACACAGAATATATTTTCCATCAAAGATGAGAACATGTAAGTTGAATCCAAGCCAATCTAGAGGGTGCAGTGCCTCATATCACCGGCAACCCTAAACTGCATTGAACTTCTTCAGGTCAGAACTATGAAGACTATGGCATTAATTGTCACCTTAATAGAGTATAGAATCCTCTAGGAGATGGGACTATGGGAGGACCTGTGAGCTGCAATAAACATAGATGTGCATGTATCTCTGTGATAGGATGAGTCTTATGGGTATATACCCAGGAGTGGTATCACTGGGTCATGTGGTATGCTCATTTTCAGTTTCTTTTTTTATTTTTGAGACAGGCTCTCCCTGTAGCCCCAGCTGGCCTGGAACTCACTCTATAGACCAGGCTGGCCTTGAACTCACAGAGATCCATCTGCCTCTGCCTCTCGGTACCACCACGCCTGGCTTAAAGACAGTTCTTAGCTGCCACGTGGGTGCTGGAAATCTGGGAATCAAACCCAGGTCCTCTGCAAGAGCAGTTGGAGCTCTTAACCACTGAGCCATCTCTCCAGCCCTCATTTTCAGTTTCTTGAGAGTTCTCTACACTCCATAGGAGTTGCACAAGTTTGCATTCCCACCAGCAGTGGATGAGTGTTCCCCTTTCCCCACAACCTCTCCAGCATTTGATATCCTTTGTTTTCTGGATAATAGCTAGTCTTACTAGAGTAAGATGAAATCTTAAGGTGGTTTTAATTTGCATTTCCTTGATTATTAGCGATGTGATGTTTCTTAGCCATCTTTACTTCTTCATTTGTGAAGTCTCTGTTCAGCTCTTTACTCCATCTTTTGAGTAGGTCATTTGTTTTCTTCCTCCTTTGTTTTTTGAGTAGTTTATACACTTTGGATGTTAATGCTCTATCAGATGTATCACTGATGAAGGTTTCTTCCCACTCTGTGGGTTTTATCTTAATTTTATTGATAGTTTCTTTTGCTGTACAGATGGTCTTGACTTTAATAAGATCCCATTTGTCAATTATTGACCTTATTGTTTACACAGCTGTTGTCTGATTTAGAAAGTCTTTTCCTACACCTATGTCTTGTAGGTTACTACCAATGTTTTCTTCTATCATTTTCAGAGTTTTGGGTTTCACATTGATGTCTTTGATCCATTTGGAGTTGATTTTTGTACATGGCAAGAAAATGGTTTTTATTTGCATTTCTCTAATTACTATGTTGAGAACTGGAGTTCTCCTGGAATTGGAGTTTCAGACGGCTCTCGGCCACCATGTGGGTGCTGGGAATCGAACCCGGGTCCTCTGCAAGAGCGTCAGTGCTCCTAACCGCTAGGCCTTCTCTCCAGCCCAGGGGGATAGTCTTATTCAAACCACCACATATTTGAAACTAGCTCTCTCTCTCTCTCTCTCTCTCTCTCTCTCTCTCTCTCTCTCTCTCTTGAGTTCTTTATCTTTTTTTACTTTTTTATTGATGATTTGTGTATTTCATACATTATCTTTCAGCCCAATTTAGACACATTCCCCTCTCCCTGCCCCTACCCCACCCCAGTTCATGCCTTCTGTCATACATGTCTTCCATCTTTCTCTCAGTCTTTCTAAAGTTTTTCACTGCAGAGGGTTGTTGTTTGGGGCAGAATTTAACTGTATCAGTCAGTTCTTTGACCTAGTCTTTAGGTTGTTGTTCCCTCCCCCTTGTATTGCTCCAAAATATGCCTATGTAACCATCATATATGTATCAAAATTATGACCTCTGAGAATAAACTGTTTGTTAATTCCAAAATATGGTTTTTTGAGACAGGGTCTCCCTATAGCCCCAGTTGTCATGGAACTCACTCTGTAGAGCAGGTTGGCCTTGAACTCACAAAGGTCTACCTGCCTCTGTCTCCCAAGTGCTAGGATTAAATGTGTGCACCACCACATCCAGCAACAATTCCAAAATATGTTTAAGCATTCACATTTTCCCCTTTAATTTTATATTACTCTAAGATATGAATATGTACCTTCCACCTATATGCAGTAATTACAGAGTCTGAAAATAAGTGGTAGGTCAAGTCTAGAGCCCGTTAAGAGATTCGCATTATAACAGTACAGTTGCTCTCAGATAAAAATAAACTGTAACAATAATGTTGTTCAGCTTGCCTTTCAACTGGGGATTTGGTGTTAGCATTCACAAATGAGGGTAACCATTTTTGGAATTCACATTTTCCCCCTTTAATTTTACATTACTCTAAAATATGCATACATACCCTCCCCCATATACTACAATTACGAATTCTGAAAATAAGTGGTAGGTTAATTCTAGATCCCATTAAGGTAGTCACATTATAACGGTAATGTGTTGCTTTCAGGTAAAAGAAAATATTGCTCAACTTGCCTTACTACTGGGTATTTGGTGCTAACTCAGCATGCGATCATGACTCATTTCAGTAGGACCACTAGCCAAACTGTTTTTTCAGTATCAAGGTTCCATTTAAAGTAGTAAGGATACAGAACCCATGAAGCTCTTCACCAATGCCAAGAGAGTGGGGATGCTACTATCAGATGTGATAAAGGCCTAGGAATTCTCTGGAGCAATGCTTTTACAAGGAGAAAGACACTGGAATGAGGTGAGGTCAGGGAGCTTCTGACTGGATTCTTACTCCATCATCCACACACTTTGTAAACTTAAGAAAGTCACTTGATATGTTACAAAGTAAAGTCACTTGTTAGTAAAGACTAAATGGTTTCAGTGGTGAATAGGAAAATACAGAATGAGTTGTGTTGAGAACACAGAATGGGTCTAATTTTCTTAGCTCTCTGTAAATGTATTTATGAATTTTGGACTTCAGACTCAGATATCTTTAGGACTCAGAGAATAACATTCAGTAGAAAGAGTCCTATTTTTACCATCCATCTCTTGTTCTTGTCAGAGAAAAGCATCAGTTTCTCATTGAGTTGGATCATTAGATTATTTGGTATGAAAATATGGTTTTTCCAAGTGGCTGCCAATATAGTTCAATCTACCTTTATGCAAACCAATCTGGTTTCCAAGGACCCAGTTAAACCTATCTAAGTGAATTAAGTAAGGCAACCATATCGAGAAAGCCAGTCTACAGTGGATGAGATCCATTCAAGAGTGAAGTTAGTATAAATGGAAATAGCTTGTGACTATCCAATCTATAGATTGACTAGTATCACGGCTGCCATGTAACATACTGTAAAAAGAAATTTTCATCTTTTCTTCTCTTGCCATTCTTCTCTAGCTTGACTATCCTCAGTGAAGTCTTGTGTGATTACCTGAGTTTCAAACATTTGTGGAAATATCTACCCATGTGTCTATGGCTTCACACAACAGCAAATGATTAAAAAATAGCCACACCCAGTACCATTCTTCACATGGCAATCAAGAAAGCAATACCAGTCCTAATGAAACTTACCTTCTAGGTGCCGCAAAGTTTTATAGGAGAGATTTTCTTACCTCTCCTTCATAGAACAAGAAGGAATATCATGATGATGAGGTTGTTCTCTAACTGTAAAATGGAGCCAACTGTCATAGAGGTAATCTCTTATAAAACCAGTAAAACCGCCTTCTTTAATTGACTAATAGACACAAGAACTGTGCAAAGGATTATTCTCTATTCAGAACCAAATATAATACTAAAGCCTCCTTAAGCTGTGCACTTAAGCAAAATATATTAATACAGGAGCGCTCTGATATCAGCAATGGATTATTCTACCATGGAGATGTTGGCCAGGGGATCCAAGCCCCCCCCAAAAGGTAAAGGCTTCTTGGCTGTAAACTGGGATACCTGCAAGAATAGAGGTGATAAGGCCCTGCTGTGGAAGACCTGATGTAAGCATGGGAAAGATGTATTGAGACCACACTCACAAGTGTACAGTTGGAGTGTTACCAAAGTTCACTAAACCAATAAAGCAAATGTATGTCTCCTTGAGTCAAGCAAGAATCCTCCATCAGCACCAGCTACACCTCACCTGCCTGGAAATATTGTGCAGCAGTAGCAGCCATATGCCCATATATCCCAAATCTAATTGGCTATTAGCTCTCTCCTTGGAGGAATAACCCATGGCTGATGCCACAAGCTTACATCCTCTACAGGTTAGGAGATGTTATAAGCTACAGTAATACCCTGTTATATTTTATAGGAAAAAATGTAATTCATAGATTAACATACCATCCAAATATCTGTGTCT
Source organism: Rhizomys pruinosus (assembly GCA_009823505.1). Classification (NCBI taxonomy): domain Eukaryota; kingdom Metazoa; phylum Chordata; class Mammalia; order Rodentia; family Spalacidae; genus Rhizomys; species Rhizomys pruinosus. The sequence goes on along the minus strand of VZQC01010581.1, from coordinate 995,561 downwards.
ATACCAAAGTAACCTACCATAACAATTAGTACTGTTTAAATACCTATATATCTAAATGCCTGTGCTTCATTATGCCTGTGCTTCATTAGTAGGACTGAAAGGTTATTCCTGGACAAACTGTCAGCCTGTGAAAGGAAACAGCCAGAATTGACCAGAGTCCAAAATGACAGCTCCAGAGAAAGTAGACTGTTTTGCTTCTCGTCCACCTGTGCCCCTTTTCTAAGCCTAGGGAACAATTGGCGGAAGAGGGGGCATGGAAGAATGTAAGGGCTGCGATTGGGATGAATGGTGAAACTACAGCAATATAGACTGGACACTTATTTGATCAACTTGATTGAACATACAAGCCCCCCAGCTGGATGGTGGGACCCTTGGGCTGTGTGGGTTTGGGCACAACTGCTTGCAAATTGGTTTTACATGAAGGGTGCTTGTACTCATAAATTATTACTTACTGTTAAAAAATGAGAAAAAACAATAAATAAAATATTTTTTAAAAAGAAAGCAATGCCAAAAATTTGTTTATTCCTGCCATGCAACACAGGCGTTATAAGGAGAAAAATCAATGAGAAAAGCATGGGATTTTGCCAAAGTAATGCACCATCTTGTTGGGTCTGTGAAGAAATGTAACCCAGAAATACTCCATTAAATGTATCATCCCATGGCATAGATTAGGGTTAACTTTGATACAAGTTTAAGGTTAAATCCTTATGTACATAAGGCATAAGAAAAACACATAGAAGTTAGTGTTGTCCTTCCACTTAACAAAAATGGTACTAAAGTGATTATGGCCCTTAACCTAAGTCACACAAATCCAAGGCAGAGGGAACAGTAAGTTCCAGCCAAGTCTCACTCAAAGCACTAGATGGATCAATGAGAGAAGCACAAAGTTCTGTTCCCACATCTAGGATAATGGCCAGGAGTTAAGAGCTGATGTCCCAGTAATCCACTCTCCTTCACAGACATTGCAGTCTGACCATTAAGATACCCATGAGCATTCTTCATTGCTGAGACAAAACCATGCAATTTTTTCTCATGAAAAAAAGAAACAGATGATTGTCAAGGACTCTCAAATAATTCTGCACATAACATTTTTCAGACCTCTTCTGCAATGTCATTTTACTTACAGACACTTCAGAGGAAGAATATTTATGGTCCTATGACCTCTTCCACTGACCTTAAAAGAAATTGAATTTCCAAACCAAATCCATTTACAAGGAAAAAGCTATCCATTCTAATAAAACCATGTGGTAAGAACATTAAGTATGGGGGGAAAACGTCTCTTGATGAACAGAGGTATTATGCCCACAGGAGTAGCTGCAGCCTCAGTGAGAGTTAAGCGTGGCTGCTTCCAATCTCATTTGAAAATTTCCCAGCTGTCAAAGCATACAAAGAGTCTATGTTACCGTTACACAAGCTCAATTAGCCAAAGGGCCCAATTTTGGTCTTGGTACTTGAGGTATGAAGCAATATGTGTAGAAGAGAAATGGTCCAGATGATCTACAAAAGATCCTCAACTTCCAGTTTATTTATGTATAGTCATAACACCAGAATTAATGCCAAGGATATGCCAAAAATTATATAACATGATATTTATCCAAAAGAAGTGTTTTCTATATTTTGAGAGAAAGAGCAGCACACACAGGGTAGAACATTATGAAACACACACACTGAGAAGTCAAAAACAGACTGTTACCTGTAAGAGCAAATGGCAAAGTTCAGATGCACTTCTGAATGGCATGGCAACAGTGTTGGTGAGAAAATGGGAATCCAAATTCTTGTAACATATATAGAATAAACTTGGAAGATGAGATGAAGTGGGAAGACTTGAAAGAGTTAAGGCATAATGGTAACAGACACAAAGGCATAGACTATAGAATGATAACTAGGAGAAAACATGATGTGAAGAATTAGAGGAACTGTCCCACAGACTGTTCAAAGCAGCGAGGAACAGCAGTCTAGCCACATATATGGACCCCAGTAGGGGGTATGTGAGCTGAAGAACACACAGTTGCTACTGAATTACACTTATCCTTGGAGTCTCTTCTCCCTGTGTAATGGTTTTGATGTCAACCTGCCCCGAATTAGAATCAACTGAGTAGGGAGACTCAGCTGAGGCTTTGTCTTAATTGATGTTGAATGACCCACCCCGAATGTGGATGGCACCTTCTGATAGCACCCCATATAAGAATGGGCTACAGGCAGATAGTACATTCATATACATAAATAAATAAAATAAATAAAAATCAATAAAAAAGGAAGATTTTTCACCTTTTGCTTCTTTGGCCTTGGCTCTTGCTGATGTGTTACTTTTTATTGTTGCTGCTGCTGACTCCTTTGTTGATAGCAGAAGTAACATTTCCATGCTTTTACCACTGACTTTACAAGAACCCTTCAGATTTTCCCTACCAGATTGCGGCTGCTGAGGTACCCAGCCATGGGGACTGAGCAACTCAAACTCTCTTTGGTTTGAGACAGCCACTGTGGGACTGCTCCAACAACTGAGACACCTGTTCAACCTCAAGGACTGAGTGAATACCAGCTTCTCAGACTCCTCTCAGAAGTGATTCAGTTCTTGTAACTATTTCAAAGTAAGGTTTCACATACACTTCACAGTTATAGAAGTGAGGCCGTGAGTTCATGCTTATGGACTTCACTGGTCATACCGTATCTCCCACCATCCTTCAGGTAGAGATGGAAAGTTATGGTTTTGAAAATGACATGTTTATGTGTCAGCTTGCCAAAAGGTGGACCATGATGATGAGTTATGAGGGCCCATGTGTTACAAATTAGAATCAACTGAATAGGAAGCCTCAATCAAGGAATTGTCTTAATTGCCTTAACTGATACAGGAACACCCACCCCAAATATAAGTGACAGCTTTTGAAATCTTTGTGATTGGGACCATGAGAGGAGGGAATGCGACACCACTTACGCACATCCCAGGAGGAATTTTAGAGACAACTAGTCAGGGCGGTGCTTCTGGGTGAGCCATGGAGAGCAGAGAAGCAGGTAAACAGATTTGATAACTATTATAATATTGACCAAGGGGCTAGAGAGATGGTTTAGTGGTTAAGAGCAATGGCTGCTCTTATAGAGGACCTGGGTTTGGTTCCAAGCACCCACATGACAGCTAACAACCATAGATAACTGCAGTTCCAGGGAACCCCAACACCCTCTTCTCATTTCTGAGGATATTGCCTGGCAGAGGTGTACATTTACACATGCAGAAAACACACTCATACATATAAAATTAAAAAATAATAAAACTTTTTAGAAAGAATATTGACCAAAAAATAAAACTTAAATAAAAGAGAGACAAAAGCAGAATGCATATGGACACAAGTATCTACCTCGATGACTATGTTAGAAATGAATATAGTGTGTTCTAACTAAACAATGAAATTAGAAAACAGCAAAGGGGGGGCATTCTAGGTCAGGTAGAAGATGTGTCACTGAGAGCGCACAGCAAGAAGTTGTTTCTTCATCTTATACAAAAGTTCTTAGTTTCTCCAGGTGTTAGAAACCAGTTTTCTTGCTAATCATTGAAATAAAAAGGTAAACCTATGTGTATTCTGATAAGAAGTAAAGATAAGAATTATTCTTCCCAAACAAACAACCAGGTGACAAACTAGCCAAGCAGAATGTAGAGGAACAACAACAAAAAACAACAACTAAGCATCATGAGAAACTCAAACAAAAAGAAATAGAGAATAATAAGCCTGTAAGTATATTTCAAAAGAGACATCATTTTCCTGAAATTAGAGTCCTTCTAAAGTACTGAGTAATAAGAAGCCTGAGAGGACCTAAGCCTAATTGATGGATATAAATGCCATGTAATTAAACTATTATTTGTATATAATTAATGAGTAAGACTGTAATTCAGAGTTCAATAGAGAAAAAATGAGCTTGTGGTGAATTGAGTGTCCGGAGAAGAGCCCAATAAGGACTAGACAAATCTTCCTGATGGCAACAGTAGAAAGTTACAGGTGAAAAAGAGGTAAGAATTCTACCTCTCGGAATACTAGAGGAAAGCTTTTTTTCTGACTTAAGTGTTTAATTAAATAAAATGTAAACAATTAATGCTTATGATGATTTTTTCTTTTTTTTTTTAATTAGTTTTTATTGATGCTTTGTGCATTTCATACATTTTTTCCAATTCAGTTCAGGCTTATTTCCCTTTCCCTCCCCCCCCACCCCCACCCCATCCCAGATCATGCATTCTGCCATAACTGTCCTGCATCTTTCTCTCAGTTTTTTTTTTCATTTTTAGCTATAAGTGATAATCCATGAGTACAAGCATCCTTCATGCAAAACCTATCTGCAGGCTGTTGTGCCCAAACACCTACAGCCCCACCATCCAGTGGGGGGTGACAGGTTGTTTGTTCAATCAAGTTGATCAAATGAGTGTCCAGACTACATTGCTGTAGTTTCACCATTCACCCCAATCGCAGCCCTTACATTCTACCACGCCCCCTCTTCCGCAGGTTGTTCCCTAGGCTTAGAAAAGGGGCACAGGTGGATGAGAGGTAAAACAGTCCACTCTCTCTGGAGCTGTTGACTTGGACTCTGGTCAATTCTGGCTGTTTCCTTTCATGGGCTGACAGTTTGTCCAGGAATAACCTTTCGATCCTACTAATGAAGAACAAGCAATTAGATATATAGGTATTTAAGCAGCACTAATAGTTATGGTAGGTTACTTTAGCATAGACACATGTTTGGATATGTTAATCCATGAATTACAATTTTCCCCCCTGTTAAATATGACAGGGTCTTACTGTGGCTTATAACATCTCCTAACCTGTAGAGGATGTAAGCTTGTGGCATCAGCCATGGGTTATTTCTCCAAGGGGAGAGCCAATAGCCAATTAGATTTGGGATATACAGGCACATGGCTGCCTCTGCTGCACAGTATTTCCAGGCAGGTGAGGTGTAGCTGGTGCTGACGGTGGAGTCTTGCTTGACTCAGGGAGACCCATGTTTGCTTTATTGGTTTAGTGGCCTTTGGTAACACTCTCTGGCATTCCAGAGGCCATCTGTACACTTGCATGTGTGGTCTCAATACATCCCTCCCATGTTAACATCAGTTCTTCGGCAGCAGGGTCTTATTGCCTCTCCTCCTGTAGGTATCCCAACTTAGAGGCAAGGAGTTTCAATTAGTAAGGTTTTATCCAATGCATCCGAAAGATAGTCTGTGTCAAGGAAGATAAGACACGTTAGTGCCTCCCGGGCAGAACTGGGAGAGAACTGCTGTGGGAGAGAACACCTGACTACAACCAAAGCTCCAGAAGATGAATAGTGGTCTTTCCAGGACTCTTCTCCTAGTGGAGACTCCAAGAGGACATTTAGGCAAAGTCCAATGTTCCTTCATGGGTCAGTGTGTTACTTCATGAAACTTAGAAACATGTTAAACAACATAATCCTGCCTTCTGCAAAGCCCGCAGAGTCATTAAATTTGGAGAGCCATTTTAGTTTTCCACTCAATGTCACATAGACCAGAAACAAATAAAGGGACAGATACAAGAGTCTAGTGGGCAGAAACAGTCTTCAAAGTGTTCACAGCTAGCAAGTCATGAACCATCCCCAACATAAAAGAATGAATCAAAGGAAGGTTTCTCCTGTTATAGTTTCTTATTATGTAGTCTTCATCTTTGCACATGGACTCATGTAGAAATATTGTATGTGTCATTGTCAATAGATTGTAGATTAATATGATTCCCTCAGGTTTTCTTAATAAAATATTTAACCTATAAATGCTAGCTAGTATTAGAAGGATTTCTGTCCTGACTGTGAGTTTAATTTGCTCTCCAAATTACCATTAGCGGATAGGATACACTGTCAATAAGCTTAGAGTGTTTCTAAGGAATAAAAGTAAACCCTGTTGCCATGCTATGTGCTCTACCGATTATCTTTGTAAATCTATGTTAATGAGATGATGCAGCAGTGAAGATGTTTCCAGTTCTAGGACAGCAGGCCTGCATTCAAGTGCTGTCAAATATATTTAGGAAACCTTTAATTACTCCTTTACTTTTCAGCTACATTGACTTTACCAATTGTATTACTTTCCTGAACAATTTTTATCATACTCATTTCCTATTTCTCTCACCCTCTTTTTTTTACCTCTTCTTTGTTGCTTCTTTTTCAGTCATGCCAATTAGCCCCATCATCTCTCCCGGACTAGATGGCTGGGTGAGTCCTATCTCTCCACACTCAGCTTTCATAGGGATCCATTGTTGATGCTGGCTGTGTCTCCTGGCATGTCCATACCACAGAAGCTTGATTCTCAGTTATTCATTACTCTGTATTTGAAGAGGTTTATGCATGTCTGACATAGTGATATTAACACTTGACTGTATGACTTATTTGGCCAAAGAAATGTAAGCAGAAATGGCATTTCCTTGCAGACACAACGTGCAGAAATTCTAATGCTACACTTTTCTTTGCCATGAGAACAGCTTTCTCTGCTGGAGGTTCTCCCTCAGTTTACACACACACTGAAGCTGTGTGATGCTGCACTGAACTGGACCCATACCTGACATGAAGTATGGGCTTGGTAACATCGCTGAAGTCTCTTAGCAGAAGGAAGTGAATGCAATGGCCTGATTGAATCTACCCCAGATGAAAACTGCAGGACAGTATCAATTCAGTCAGCCTGGAAGTGTCATGCTTCTTACCTGACCTCTTTGCTTCCACATCACTAGATTACCTGAGTTCTAGGACATGTAACTTTATAGTGCTCTTGAATAAATCTACCTGCTCAATAGCTCTTGTGTTTAGTAACATTCAGGAAAATCTGAATAGTTTGGAGATTAGATCACACCTCATGGTACCCAGTCTTTCATTAATGTACTGTCTCACCTACTCACAATTTTCTATCTTCCAAAATGTTACAGCAGCTCGTCATCTCCACCAATTATGAATGCTCCAAATTTCCATAACTAGAACAACCCCAGCCAGGCAGGGTCTTTGTTACAGGCCTATTCCTAGCATTTTTATTTTAGCCCAAATTTTCTTTTCTTTTTTTTTTTTGGTCTTTTTCAAGACAGGGTCTCCCTGTAGCCCCAGCTGTCCTGGAACTCACTGTAGACCAGGGCTGGCCTTGAACTCACAACAATCCACCTGCCTCTGCCTCCTAAGTGCTAGGATTAAAGGTGTGCACCACCACACCCGGCTCCAAATTTTATTTTCTATGAAATCTTATTGTAATGCGATTGTAACTAATGTCCATCCTTGGGGAACTATATTGAATACATTCTAAGACTTTTTGATTGCAATAGTTCTTTCATTCCCATTATCTTATTGTTCACCCTGTTTTGTCTTTAATCTCTGAGAAGACAAATGCCATACTCATTAACACTAAATCTACAGCTTTGAGAATAGTGCCCTATACACTGGGCACTTAACAGTACCTGTAGATGAGTTATGAGCAAGCTCATGAATAAATGAACACAGCTAGTAACATGTCAAAGATCATATGTCATGAAGGAAATAGAATTAAAGTCCCAGCTCCTATCTCAGACCCCAGTTCTTTTGGCCTTGCTGCACTTCCCATCCACCTGTGCCACTCACCAACAGCCTTTCAGCTATGGAGAGATGTAAACAGAGGCAGGATGAACACAGAGCAATAGGTTTAAAGCATCAGACATTGAAATTTTTCTTAAGTTTCTTCCAATTTGGCATTTTAATGAGACAGATAGAAGTAACCTGATCCTGGCTAATGGTCTCTTCAAAGTAGAATTTATCCTTGAACACATTTTGCTTACATATATAAAACCATAGACCACTCAGACTCTGAAAACCTACATATTCCAAAGGGTACAATTTAGACTGATGCTTAAGTCATAAATTTGCCAGCAAATGGAATTCTCCACACTTTGCAATAAGATATGACAAATTTTTCCATCTGCCAAAGAACTTGTCCTTTTTTAATGTTTACAAGTTTATAAACACAAGAGGAATTATGCTTTCATAGCCATGTCAAGTGTTCCATTTCCAAAGCCCCATATCAGTCTTTACAGATGTACAGGTTAATTAGTTCCTAGTTGGTGCTGTCACAGAATGGGCAAAATGTCTTCATTCTCCCCAGACAGTACACGGTTTGAAATCAGAAGACCTGTATAGAAGTTTCAACCCAGTATTGATAGTGTGAACTGGAGAAAGGCATAAAAATTTAAGGTTTGTGGACTTTACAGTAAGGAGTAATAGTAAACACAAATACAAGAATGAAGAAATGATTTAGTAAAGCGCTTGCTATGAAAGCAGGAGGACTTGAGTTCAATCTACAGAATCTGCATTAAAACCCAGCTGTAGCAGTCCACATTTGTAATTCCAGAGGTGCGAGCAGAGACGAGACCTCTGAAGCTAGCTGGATAGGGAGGCTCAGCTTCAGCAAGGCCCAGATTCAATGAGAGGTGCCAGTCTCACACGATAAGGTGGAGGACAATAGAGGAAGATGGACATAAACCTCTAGGCTTCCATATAAATGTATTATGTGCACATTCACACATATATTTATACATATACACGCACACATAAGTAAATAAGAAAGACATGAATGATCAAGTGAGGATCACAAGAGAAGACTATCAAGTCTACTTTACGGAGCCTCTGGTGTGCACAAGGTCAAGCAGCAGAAGCCATGACCTCCTTCCCTCTTCACCTGTTTCAAGTACAGAAAGTTAACTTTAAGTATGCAGATCCCAGACTTGGAATCAGTGTCCCCGACTCAATTATCCACCCTTAATGGTAGGAACACTCCTTTATTATCACCCAGTGCTCTAGCATTAACAGAGCCTGTCAGAAAACTATATCTTCCTTCTAGTCTCTTCTGTGATATGAGAAAATTATCTTCCCTGCTCAGTAGTTGGAATCTCAGGCCCTAAAAGATTAATTGAATCATCATGGCTCCCAAGATGAATGAGCACTAGCCTCTTCTATACCATCACACTCCTCCTGCCGCTCTGGGCAGCCTTCACCATCTTGTTTTCTCCAATATGCAAGATACCATCTTTAATTTGAAAACTGTTTACCTTTTCAGATGACCTGTGGTCTCACAATAAATAAGCCAAATTCTCATTTTTCTTCAAAGAATGAAACTTCTGGCTTATCTTAAGCCGGGAGTGAAAGCACAGATTCAAAGTCTGATAACACTTCACACGTAGCCCATGTTCCTGTTTCAAAGATCATGAGGGAGCAGATCTCAGAGACAGTCATCCAGAGTCCAGCAGAGCCCACTCCGCAGCAGCTGACCTTACACAGAAGCAATGAATACGCTAACAGTAAGTGTAGCATAGTTTTTCCTGCTAATAGTGTTAAGTTTCCTACTATTTGAGAGAAATGACTGTCTGAAATGTTTTGGCTATTGGTAACATGTCTCACCATCTGTCCTTAATCTCTAATAAAGATTATATTAATACATTCTCTCTATGCAATTGATTTATTCACTTATTAAGTCAGCAGTAATCATGTACTTTATTATGAATTTGAATAAGATGGTTGTAACACAAGACAAAAACCCTAACGTTGATGCAGAAGATACAGCCGTATTACAAGAATATTTGTTGGGACAGATGAGCAGTTTCTCGAGGCCTCCGCTCCTTTAGCAACTATGCTTTGATCCTAAAAATAGGTAGTGTTTTTCTTTTTCTGTCATTACTTGCTGCCTTTCCACAGTGTAAGTGTATGGAAACTTCCAAAATGTTGTTTTCTTTTCTCAGGATGAATAATTTCTGGAATCTTCAAAGTTATCCCAATTCTCAAGTCTTCTGAAGGGTCATCCTCAGCTTTGCTCCCTGGGTAAACTTATACACAAAGGACGGTTTACACTGAAACACACTGCTGTTCCCAAGACACTCAGACTGGAAATGAGGCTGTATAAGTTAAACTGAACTTGCGAACCCACCTTTGGGAATTAATTAAGATTGAGAATTTAAAAAAAGAAAACAAAAATGGCCTTCTAAGAATTTGGAAGACAAAGAATAAGAACTACTTTTTTTTTCCTTAAAGGAACAAGAAATAGAAAAGCAGAGTTTATAAACAGCTGACTCTATTTCATGCCACTATTTCCTTTCTTCTCTTCAAAGCAAAATAAGCTTCCGAAGAAGAGGAGGAAGAGAGGAGTTTTGGTGAAACAGTGAATCAGGGCATGCATACGTTTGTGGGAAGCCGCTATCACAACAAGGCTGCAGCGGTTTGCAAAATCTCTTATAAGCAATCAAAAATGATAATCTCAAAGATTCATCTCAAGGAAAATGGGTGTATAATATGCCCTTATTTGTACTTCATAGGCCTTATTTCCCAAATTAGTCTCAAACATGAAGTAGTAGTCACCAACACAAGCCACATATGTCCCAGGCCTTGGACTCCATGCTTATCCTGCCTGAAGTCTTTAGTACTTATCCCAAACACAACCATGAGATAATGGTCCAGGAAACTTCTACAATTTCATTGCTGTTCACATCCTTTAAATACAGGGAGCCTACTTCAATGGATCACAGCTCAACACTCACCCTTCTACCTCTTTCCCCATCTCTCAGTTACTCTTAACACAAGCGAATTACAATATATTTCCCTGTGCATTATTCAATCAGAGGACATTTTTATAAATGTATGGGGCACACTATTACATTTCAATACATGTAATCCAGACAATTATCATTTCTATGTCTTTTAATTTACTTTGTGTTTGGGACTAATCTTACAGTGATGTTAGAAGTTATAGCTGGAGAGATGGCTCAGAGGTTAAGCGAACTTGGTGCTTTTGTAGAGGACCAGAGTTTGGTTCCCAGCACCCACTTGAAAATTCACAATGATATGTACCTCCAGTTCCAGAGAATCCAGTACCCTCTTCTGACCTCCACAGGCACCACAGAAGCACATTGTATTCATACATACACATAGGCAAGACACTCATATAAATAAAATAAAAATGAATAAATCTTTTAAAAATGTATAGCCATTCTTCTGACTAGAATATACAAAGAACTAAACATCAAGAAAAAAATTAACTAATTAAATATTAGAGGATGTAACTAAACAGGAAATTCTCAAAAGAAGAATATAAATGTTTGGAAATACATATTTTTAATGTTCATCATCCTTAGCTATCAGAGAAATACAAATTAAAATTACTCAGACACTTCATCTCACACCAGCTTAAATGGTACCAGGTCACATACTCCAGTTTTGAATAACTCAAACAGAGGTTTAGCTGAGAACGTACCTGTTTTGCACATTCTCTACACCCTCACTGGGTAGCTGCTTCCTATAGTAAGACCAGCACTATGGTGTAAGTCTCCAAACTGATACACATGGAGATCCTGGGCTCAGAAGCTCCAAACTCTGTTGCCATCTTTCTTTCTTATTTTTTCCTTCTTTCCAAGGAGTTACCTTGGCTTTCTGAAGCCTCTGGATTGTCTCATGCTATGAGAAACTCCTCACCCCTTGCCACCCTCTCGAAGTGCTGACCCATAAAATCTGTGTGTTATTGCCTCTCAAAGTGATATGTTTTTACTTGACCAGATTCAGAATCCCTCAAGCCTTTTACACCAAATACACAAGGTTCCCGGTAAAAACTTACAAGAGCTGGGAGGAAATTATGTAGACCTAATAAAATTCACCTAGGGAAATCTAATTAAATTAAATTAATAATTGGTCATTATCACTATGTGACTATTTAATAAAAGGAATGAGTCCATTCTCAAAGAAACACAGCCCCTGAATAGTTTCCATCACAATTTGACATTCAGTAATAAATTACTTGCCATTCCAAAAGGACTAGCAACTAGAATCCAAGGGAAAAAATGGAAACATATACACAATTAAGCTATCCTAATTATCTCATAGAGATTTCAGAAGAAATCATGGGGAATTCTTTATATAATTGTAGTCTATAGGAAAGAACAAATGGAATTTGCGCCACAAGCAATTCCTGAATCTCTAATTAGCATAAATGCAGCATGTATGAGTTAGAGGTCCCAAAGGATAAAAGGAACAGGGGAGAAGTGACATTCGAAGACATAATGGTTTGAAATTGCTTGTAAAATTGATGTAATATACTGCTGTGTAGATTCAAACACGTCTAAAAAGTAGAGGTGAGACACATACAGCAAGATGGCTATAGTGCACCTAGGCTGGCTCCATTGCTTAACTACTGCTAATGATGCTGAGATAAGTGTCGCGACCCCCTTCGTCCAGCAAAAGAAGATGCGACACGAGAGCGATCTTCCTCGAGCAGTTTATTCGGGTACCCTTACATCCGCTCTCTCCCTTTCCCTTCCCGGTTCATCACCTATAAGGCATGTCACAACCAATCAACTTCCACCACGTGGGTCTCAAGGATAGGATATCTCTATGCAGAACAGAGGGCTTCAGCAAGGCCAAACCAAATAAGGACATGTTTACTGCATGGAGCGCTCACCCCCGTGGGGGTGGGAGGCGGAAACCAGCGCCATCTTTGAGGCGCGGCACTTCGCAGCTCCCAACAGATAAGCACTGTTGTGCAGGTACCTCTGTGATATACTGACTTGCAATCGTCTAGGGAAATATCCAGGAGAGGAATAACTAGAACATAAGGTGCTTCTATTTTCCTTTTTTTGGGGGGGGAGGAATCCCCATCTTGGTTTCCGTAGTGGCTAGACTCCATTACATTTCTATGAGCAGTGTGCAAGAGATCTCTATGTCCACGTTCTCACCAGCATGTGTTATAATTTGCCTTCTTTTTTTAAAAAAAATTATTTATTTATTTATTTATTTATTATATGTATCAGTGTACTGTCTGCATCTAGGTTGGTGCACCAGTGTCATGCAATGCCACGGAGGTCAGAAAAGGGAGTCGGATTCCCCTGGAACTGGAGTTAAAGATAGTTCTTAGCCGCCTTGTGGGCACTGGGAATCGAACCTGGGTCCTCTGCAAGAGCAGTCAGCGCTCTTAACTGCTGAGCCATCTCTCCAGCCCCATCATTTGCTTTCTTAATGGCTGCCATTCTGGCTGGTGAGATGAAATCTCAATGTAGTTTTAATTTATATTTCTGTACTTTTTAATGTTTGTTGGTCCTTTGTATTTCATCTTATGAGGACTGTTTTTTTCATTGGGTCATTTACTGATGGTTTGTTTGTTGTTTAATTTTTTAGTTATTTCTATATTATAGATATGAATCCTCTATCAGATGTGTAGTGATCAAAGATTTGCTTCCATTCTATAAATAGTCTCTTCACTTATCTGTTTCCATTGTTGTACAGGAGCTTTTTTATTTCATGAAATATCAACATGAAGAAAATGTGGTATCTACACACAATGGAGTTTTTCTCACTCATAATGAAATAAAGCATGAGATAATCATGTTATATAAATTAAGCCAATCTCAACAAAAACATATCATATGTTTTCTCTCATTTGTGAATACTAGAATTTATATAGCTACATAAAAATCATAGATGCATATATGATTTGAAAGTAAGAGTTTTAGGGGAAACGAAGGGACTAACAGTGGGGGGAAGGAGAGGAGGTGCAGAGAAATAAGCTCAGTGTACAATACCATGTGCATGAATACATAGGATGATTTTTTTTAAAAGAAAGCTATAGCTGAGTACATGATAGTCAAGCTGGTAAAAAAAAAGTGTAATGCTAGTTAGAAAGTAAAGATGTGTGATATAAAAGGAGGATAATACATTCCGTACTGACTTATCTATGGAAATAATGAAAACAAAAATAACAATGAGAAGACCTATTCCAAATTCTGGGCAAAGAGAAAGTAGACTGTTTTGCTTCTCATCCACCTGTGCCCCTTTTCTAAGCCTAGGTAACAATCTGTGGAAGACGGGGCATGGTAGAATGTAAGGGCTGTGATTGGGGTGAATGGTGAAACTACAGCAATATAGTCTGGACATTCATTTGATCAACTTGATTGAACATACAAGCCCCCCCTGCTCGATGATGGGACCCATGGGCTGTGTCGGTTTGGGCACAACTACTTGCAAATTGGTTTTACATGAAGGATGCTTGTACTCATAAATTATTACTTAATATTAAAAAATGAAAAAAAAACTGAGAGAAAGATGCAGGACAGTTATGGCAGAATGCATGATCTGGGATGGGGTGGGGTGGGGTGGGGGGAAGGGAAAGGGAAATATGCCTGAACTGAATTGGAAAATGATGTATGAAATACACAAAGCATCAATAAAAAATGAAAATTAAAAAAAAAAAAAGAAAAGAAAGAGAGGACCACTCCTAGGCATGTACCCTCAAGACTCACCCCACCACAGAATACATGCATGGCCATGTTTATTTCAGCTCTCTTCACAATAGCAGGAGCTGGAACCAACCTAAATGCTCCCTCAACTGGTGAGTGGATAGAGAAAATGTGGTACATCTACAATGGAGTTCTGAATATTCAAAAAAAAAAAAAAGATACATCATGAGCTTTGCAGGAAAATGGCTGGAGCTCGAGGACATCATGCTGAGTGAAGTAACAGTCCCAGAAAAACAAAGGATGAATGATATCCCTCACCTGTGGATGGTAGTGCCAATTACCTAGTTGTAAGTATTTCTTGTGCACGGCCCCTTGAGCTTTTGTCCAAAGCAGCTGGGAGCGATGCATATTGGAAACAACAACAACAACAACAGAAAGGACTGCATCGAAGAACTAACTGAAACAGTGAACTTCTGCTCAAAACAGTCAACTTCCTCATGGAGAATATTGAGAAAGACTGAGAAAGAGATGAAAAGCATGTTTGGCAGAATGCATGAGCTCTGGTGGGGTGGGGGAATGGGGGGGACATGGGTCTAGATTTGATAAAAAAAAATAAGTAAATAAATTTAAAAAAAAAAAAAAAAGAAAGAGAGGGCTGGAGAGATGGCCCAGTGTTTAAGAGCACTTGTTGCTTTTGCAGGGGACCCAGGTTTGGTTCCCAGCAAATGTGGATCAAGATACTCACAACTGGTTGTAACAGTTTCAGGAGATATGACACTCCCTTCCAGCCTCGAGGGTACCAGACATATACCTGCATGTATAACCGCAGGTCCTCACATATACACATAAAATTAAAAAAAACAAAAAACAAATAGATCTTTTTAAAAAATAAAGAGGTGGCCTAGCGGTTAAGAGCGCCGACTGCTCTTACAGAGGACCCGGGTTCAATCCCCAGCGCCCACATGACAGCCGAGAACCGTCTGAAACTCCAATTCCAGGAGAACTCCAGTTCCAGGGGAATCTGAAACCCTCTTCTGACCTCCGCGGCATTGCACGACACAGGTGCACAAACTTGCATGCAGACAGTACATTCATACACATACGGAAATAAATAAAATTAACAAAAAAAAATTTTTTTTTTTAAATAAAGAGGTAAGGACTGGAGAGATGGCTTAGCAGTTAATAGCACTGGATGCTCTTGCAGAGGACCTGGCTTTGGTTCCTAACACTGACATGGCAGCTAACAACCACCCATAACTCCAGTTCCAGGGAAGCTGATGCCCTCTTCTGGCTTCTATGGGCATTGCATGATACAGGTGCAATTACACACATGCAAGCAAAACACAGACTTAAAAATGAGACTGTTTCTTGTAATACAACAAAATAAAAATAAAGTAGTGGGGAGTAAGAAGTAGGGATTGCTTTTTAAATGAATTTTACAGATAATTATTAGTTTAAAAATATAACTGATCTCATGTATTTTTTTTATTTTATTTATTTTCTGTGTGTATGAATGTACTGTCTGCATGCAGGTTTGTGCACCTGTGTCATGCAATGCTGTGAAAGTCAGAAGAGGGTGTTGGATTCCCCTGGAACTGGAGTTCTCCTGGAATTGGAGTTACAGACGGTTCTCAGCCACCATGTGGGTGCTGGGGATTGAAATCAGGTCCTCTGCAAGAGCAGTCGGTGTTCTTAACCACTAGGCTATTTCTCCAGCCCCCATGTATTGGTCTTGTAAAATCAATCTAATATGTAATTGCAGAGACTTAAGCTTATTTCATTTGGGGTAGGTCTCGAGTGGGTTATTTTTGTTTACATTAATGATGATTGAACCTATAACCTTGCACTTGCTGAGAAAGCACTCTACCTCTAAGCCATAGCTCCAGGTCTTTAAATAATATTTTATATTTTGAAACATGGTCTAACTAAGTTGTGTAGGTTGATATTAAAATCATTCTGTCAATCAATCAATCAGGCTGTCCTTGAACTTGCAATCTTCCTGCCTCAGCATTTATGTGCAGAAGATAATATTATCTTCATTGCTTTTACTTATTACATTCTGACTTAGATGTTTTTTGTTTCCCTGCCATCTTTGTACACATTTTTCAGTACTTTCAGCCACGAGTAAAATTGAAGATCTGAGAAAGATCATCTTTAGTTGGGCCAGGACTGAAAAAAAGCTTTCTGTGTTCCACAGTTGATTACAGAACCATCTGTGGGCTTTTCAGAATGGTCATTTTTGTTTTGAAGAAATTTCCTTCACATTTTTATTGAGAGAATTCATCAAAAAAGAACACTGAAATTTTCAATTGTTTACGATGATCATATAGGTTTTTTTTTTTTTTTGGTCTTTTTGAGACAAGGTCTCCCTGTAGCCCCGGCTGTCCTGGAACTCACTCTGTAGACCAGGCTGGCCTTGAACTCACAAAGATCCACCTGCCTCTGCCTCCCAAGTGCTAGGATTAAAGGCATGCTCCACCACGCCTGGGGATCATATAGATTTTACCTTTCATTCTGTTATGATGGGAAATAACATTGACTTGGATGTTAAAGCAATCTTGTCTTTCAGGGATAAATACCTTTTACATATGATTTGTAATCTTTTTGATATGCTGTTAATTTTTAGAGTTTCTTTAAGCAAAGACAGAATTTTCTTACAACAAATTTCTCCTCTGAAGTAAATATATTAAAGGGACATGTTCCAATGGAAGGAAAATGATCACAGATGCTAACAAGTCAATGCAAATTAGAATAAGGAAGAGTAAAATAGGTAATTGAGTAAATTAAAATAAATATTGACAAAATAGTAACTGTACAAATAATGGTAATAATTAATTACATTATTTTCTTTATAAAATCTAAAATGAATATAATGTTAAAGTGCATGACAAAAGCTGCAAGCTTCAGGGAGTGTCAGGAAATTAGGACATAGAACCACGAACTGGGACGGTATTCCAAGTAACATGTATAGAGACAAGCACCATTTTAAACAACATAAGGACTACAAGATAGCTTAGCTGTGGAGCTCTTTGCTAGCACACTTGAGGGCCTGGGTTCAAGTCTCAGCACAGAAAAAAGGCAAAGAAATATTCAGAAATAAGGCTCGTAAAAACATGAAGGCAGCTCAGTGTCAAAAAGCTATAAAACCTTAATAAAAATAAGCAAAAGACCCTGAAATGTCACATTTTCTTCCAGAATTAACTCAATATTCTCACCTATAACAGTTCAAATTCAAATAAACTCAAATGACTGAGACAGTAGGATATGAATACCTTTATTCTAATGAAATGCAGAAGATATTTTTGTAAATTTGACACACACCAACAAAAATCAAACTGCATTGACTTATATCAAAATAAACTCTTAATCAGTAGTGATGAAAATAGACAACAATTTCACTGGAATAGTAGAATGAGAGACAGTTGAAAATACAGAAAAAGGTATAGGTATATGTGAAAAAATGGTAGATCAAGCCCAAGATATGAAGATAAGTTATTTAACAAACTGTGTAATTTAGAAAGTAATTAATTGATGGGGAAAATAAGTTATTTATGCCATGATAGATAGACAGATGATAGATAGATTATAGATAGATAGATAGATAGATAGATAGATAGATAGATGATGGATAGATGATAGATAGATAGATTGATTGATGATAAATAATGGATAGGTGGATAGAAATCGATGGTAGATATTGGTAAAAATGCATTAAAGAGTAGAATGCATTTTATGATATCAATATGGAATAGAAATTACTAAGCAAGACTCCAAGCACCAGACTAACAAAAGAAAATATTTAGGGGTTGTCCCTAACATCAAACTTCTGTTCAAAGAAGCACATTCATTTGAGCACATTAGACAAAGATAAGCAAGTAGTAAAATATATTTGTAACATTTTTAAAACACAAATGTTACATAAATTATATATTTATTCGGTATTTGGAATTTATAATCTCATTTTACAGTATAGATTATCTATACTATGTTAGATGGATCACACATTGCATATCATGAATTATATATAATGCACATTTATGATGCCTGTACATTATATTTACATTATCTATTATTTATTAAGTTAGATTTATATATGTTCTCTTAAGCAGCTGGGGTCTTCAGCAAAACATATACATATATATGTAACATATATATGATATATATCATAGTGCCTCATGAGGTGACTGAAAATTTTAAACTCATAATTTTGAGCTGTTACCCTCTCTTACTTTGTGCAGTAACTGAACAATTTCTCCATCTGATTGTGACAGGCATTAAGATTGGATTACCTGTGACCACCAGCTCATTAGCTTGAATAAGAAGAAGCCCAAAGCATTTCACAAAATTAAATTTGAATCAAAAAAGTGTCATGGTCAGCATTTGGTGGACTGCTTTTAATCTGATTCGCTAAACTTTCTGAATCCAGGGAAACCGTGGCACCAAAGAATGGCGTTCAGCCAATAGATGCTTTGCATTGTAAACTGCAATGTCTGTTTACAGCTGCCACTGGTCAACAGAAAGACCCAATTAGTCATGATGAAATCTGAAGACATGTCTTTCAACCAAAGCTTCCAAAGTTTGAACGATGACACCAACAGTCTGACCGTGCGTGAGAGCAGCACACTTAGTGTTAAGAGCAGGAACTCCCAGGTCAGCTATTCTCCTTGCTGGGGTGTTCTGTGTTGGTGAGAGGCACTGTGAATTCACTGCTAGTAGCCTAGAGCCATGCTGGCAGCTGAACATTGCACTTCCAAGCAGGGATGACCCCATCACCACCCATCAACAACCTTGGGAATAGCCAACCAGAACACATCGTGTGTGCAATAGTCCCTGTGTTCTTCATCATGGGTGTCCTTGGCATCCTCCTCTGCCATCTGGTTAAGAAGAAAGGCTATCATGATGTGTAGAATAGAGGCCAAGCAGAAAAAAAGAAAGGATTGAAAAGATAAGATTGAATGGCAGCATGAACAAAAATATTGACACTGCTGAGCAAATTGATATAGAGACCATGGAGGAATATGGTTCACCGGCTTGCTTCCCCTTGGTTTGCTCAGCTACTTTTCTTATATGGCCCAGACCCAAACGCCCAGGGATGGCACTGCCCACAGTGGGCTGGGCCCTCCCACACCAATTAGCAACCAAGGAATTTCCCCACAGACATGCCCATAGACCAATCTGGTTGAGGAATTTTATCTGTTGAGGATCCATCTTCCCAGGTGTCTCTAGTTTGTATCAAGTTGACAAAACTAACCAGCAAACACACATAATTACAAACAAGAAAAATAACTCTTTAAAAACCCAGGCAATTCATAAAGAATAAATACAACTTATTTATATTTTAAAGAAATATTAACTTTATTTATGTGTATATGTGTGAGTGTATATGCCTATGGAGACCAGAAAAAGGTGTCACACCCCTTGAAGCCATGTGCCATCAGACATGGGTGCTGGGATCCCAACTCAGATCCTCTGGAAGAGCCTCAAGTACTCTTAACTGCTGAGCCATCTTTCCAGCCATCCACCCATCATTTTTAAAATTTATTATTTATTTTATTTACATTGTATGTGTGAATGCCACATGTGTGCAGAACAACTTATTTATTATTAAGATAATACAAAATAAAATTAAAGTGTGATATCTTTCAACCATGCATTTCACTGTCGAAAATAGTAAAAGATATTTAAAAGCCCTAGAAATAGACAGAGATACAACATCTGCATTACTATTAATTCATAAAAACTTTGTAGTGATGGGAGAAGGAGAGTCAGTTTTCTTTAAGTGTCTGATGCTGGGTAGATTGAGCAGGCTACAGGGGATGGATTCACAACCAAGGGCATTAGGGAACACAAATTAGACTCAATAGGCCTTTAAAAATTGCAGTGGTGGGGGGACAGAGTATTAGGCTAGGGTTGGATGTGGTGGAGGGGTACTGAATGTGATCAAAGCACTTTATAAAAATTCTCACTTGGGAGGCAGAGGCAGGTGGATCTTTGTGAGTTCAAGGCCAGCCTGGTCTACAGAGTGAGTTCCAGGACAGCTGGGGCTACAGGGAGACCCTGTCTCAAAAAGACCAAAAAAAAAAATCTCAAAGATTCAATAAAATATATTTTTTAAATTTTACATTAATAATAATTAGTAAAATGTTTTTTTAGTAAAATGTTTTAAAATGTAATCTATTTATAATTTTTGGATCTGTATTTTCTCTTCTAGAACATATTCTGTATAGACAGACTCAAGAGTCTAAACAGATATGTTTATTTATCTGTTGTTAAAAGAGGGAAATTGAACTAGATACACATCTATCAGTGGAATTCATAAATAAATGGTGATGAGTGAGGCAGAACTGATATGTGTCCATAGCATAANCATAACTTCTCTTCATTCAGAGTTGCTGGAATAATTCCAAACATGCATTTTATACTATCCTCAGATTTTTCTCATGAATCTTAGGGTAAATATTCATCCCCTTGTTGCCGTTCTCTTTCCCGTGGAGTGGTCACACCATCCATCTCCCTGTCTCTGCAGTTGTCATTTTTCTGAGTACAAGAGCAAATCACAAAGAGGTCACATGTTTCACAGATACTGTATTAGTTACTCTGAAAGCAATACTGAAAAACCTCTAGTATAACTATTTTACAATGTGTTAAATGATCTGTCAGGAGGTTAAGCATTTGCTAGGGCCAAATAGCCAACAGGAGTCAAAGCGGGGAGAAAAACAAAGATTTGTCCAATGGCAAAGATCAAAGTCTTAATATTTTTTTTCTAAAATTCACTTTAAAAAGCTTTATGAGTCATCAAACATAAAATTGGTCTTTAAGCATGATTAATTCGTCTAACCTCCAATTTTTCTTAAATAACCCTTTCTATTCTAAACTGAATAGACTTAGATCATAAGGTCTGAAGTGATTAAAATTGGCGGAATCTTGCATCCATTTCATCTCACTACACAAATGTCTCTCTGCTATACATTAGTCTCTAAATAGAAATTGCTTTAGATAAAAAAAAATAATAGCTGAAATAATTATACAGCTTCTAGGTGACTCATTCTATAACTTTTAGTCTTTGGGAAGATTTCATGTTTCAGATTATTTTCTATGAAATTATTTCCAACTACCCACTTACATCCTTGTTAAAATCACAGCCCATTATTAAATACTTTTATGTAATATGGCCGATTTATTTGTGCATCAAGCCTACATTTAAAATTCACATTAATACCAAGGATATATATTTAAAGTTTGTATCAGAGTCTTTCAATAGCCTCGTCAAACGTTTTACCACATTTAACCAAATAGTTAAACAGACTGAATTTGAATAAAAAAGTATTGAGTCAATTAAATTAAACCATACATGTATTTATTGCCTTTCTCCTTAAACAGTAGGTCCTGAGTTGACTTCTAAGAATACAGATGAGATGTTGGCCCTGTGTCTACTTGACAGACATAATTTAAGTTAAAACATAAGATAACAAATATATGACTAGAGGCATATTTGTGACAGAGGTGACACAGAATAGGAAACCTTTCAGAAGGTGAGGAAAGAACACCAAGTAGGCTGCTCAGAAGCAACAATGCTTTTGGTAGGTTTTGAAGGATACAAGGTAAATATTGACCTGTGGAACCCCTGCAATCTATTCCAATTGAGTTGATACCTCTCTGCTTCACTTCCAGCTTGGGTCAATCAGAGTAACTAAGGATGCTCCACATGCAGTTTTTCTGTAGCTTTTCTCGTCATTCAACTCAGATTCATCCTCTGTGTGATGTTCAAATGTCCTCACTCCCACTGACAGATGCTGCTGCCTTCTCAAAACTCTCTTTACTGTATGTAACTTTGAAAGTATTTTACTCCTGTTAAAGTAGTACTCTACTTTTCTGTGTATTTTTATTATAATTTTTTTGGTTATTGGTGTCATTGCACTCTCTTTTTTAATCCATGAAGCTTTCTGCAAGGATAGTGTGGACTTTGTTTCAATCAGCAACCCCTTCTTCCCTCACTCCTCTACTCAGGCCAGTCACAATGTGAGCCAGTTATCTGCTAGGATTTCTACAAACAGAACTCTGTGAGGAAGGAACCTAGGCCAGTAGGAGGGTCTTTTGCTTCCATAAAAAATTTGAAGAGGGCTTCACTTCCTTCACTGGGAATCCTCTTGATGTAAGATATAAATGGAATTTTAAATACAATCTGTTTCCATTTAGATACAGCACTTAAAAGATCATGCACTGGAAATTGAATTCCCAAAGCAGCAGAGTTGGGAGGTAGAGCATAATGGGATGTGTTTATGCCATAGGGCATATTTGATTGATCTATGGCAATGTCCATGAAGCATTTACTTGATTGAGTGATGGAGAGCCCAGCCCACTGTAGGTGGGGCCACCTCTGGGCAGGGGGTCCTGGGTTATATAAGAAAGCAGGCTGAGTACAGGCCAAAAGACTTAGCCAGTAAGCAGTGTTCCTCTATGGTCTGTGATTCAGTTCTATCTCAAGGTACTTGTTTGAGTTCTTGCCCTGGCTTCTGTCAAAGATGAACTATTGTTGGGATGAGTGAGCCAAATAAACTCTCTTCTCCCCCAGGTCGGTTTCGATCAGTGTTTCATCAAAGCAACAAAGGACAACCTAGAACAGATGGATTTTTTTTTTCATAAGAAATTATCCAATAGTGTTAAGCTTTGGTTTTCAGATAGAGATGAAGAAACAGGAAGAAATCCCTTCTGTTGATTTGTTCTCAAGGCTTGCATGTGCAGCAACTGTCTTATTTCAACTCTGCCTGTAGCTCCTGAATCTGTCTGGAGTCTGGGGAAATAAAGAATCAAATTTGATGTATTTCAGAAGAATCCATAAAAATAAAAGCACAAATTGTTAAATGATTCTGCATGGTCAAGAAAAGGCAAGAAAATCAAGTTTTATGAGAAGCAGAATATTTGGTAAAATGAATCAAACTAGAACCACCTTAATTTCAGCATGGAAGGAGAAAAGCCTTAGACACAATTTTTGGAAGACAAAGACATTTTAGAAGACATTAAACAACTGAATAATTAAAATAAAGAGGATCAGACACACTCCTCCCGAGTTGAGTGTCGGCCCCAGGATTGTAAGTCATAATTAAATTAAATCCTCCTTTAAAAACTCCACATGGTTAAGTAAGTGGTCTCTCTGCTGCAACTTTACAACATTTGGAGGTCCCACCAAGATTCATACCTGTAGGAGGTTGGAACTGCCAGTGGGCAGCTGCAGAGAGACATTCCTCAACCCTGGCCTTCCTCCCCTGGTTTCTGTCATCACTGACTTGTGAGATGAAGGATACTTGAAGCCTAAACCTGGCCTCATGATTATTGGAAGAGGAGGGAGAACTGCTCCTTTGCTATGAGATCATGCCTTTCCTTTTTCCAGATTTAAAGGATGTAACTGTCTTGTGTTTATGCATCTACCTAAGAGGAAACTCACACTGTGTCTATCAAAATGCCTGGAAAGCAGAGCCTGAGTCCAGACATCATGGCCAAATGAACAAAAGGAGAAGCCCAATAATGTATGCTTCAGTACCCCTTGTTGAGGAATTCTAGTAGACTTTTAAGTTGGACATTTAATTTACCCTCTTCATCTCCTGGTTCCTTGCCTAGAAAATGTACCTAACTACTCTTGCCTTCACTTCTCCTTCACAGGCACCAGTCAAGGACTTTGTTCTCTCTATAGCTATACTGTTGGGGGTCTTTTAGATAGACCCACTGAGCAGGGGTTACCCGAGTTGCCACCCTCTATGCCCCTTTTCAGTATGGAAGAAGTCAGAGTGGTCAGCACCCCAATTCTCTCTTGGCAATTGAGATAACCTCCTCAGAGGTTACGTGATAAAAGTAGGAGTAAAAATTGGTGAGGCGGTTTAGGGTCAAGACCCCCCCCCCCCCGAAAGAACCAGTTTCTTTCTCAGCTGAGAGCTGAAGACTTCCTGGAGCTGCCAGTAAGTTTATCCTTCTGGTTGCTCTGACTTGTGGCCCACTCATCCTTAACTCACTTGTCAGATTTATTAACCAGTGGGTACATTTTATTAAAATCATGGTGCTCAGGACCCACTACAACCCCCTCCCTAGTGGAGATCATTCCATCTTGGAAACACCAACTGTGGCTGACTCTTATGAACTTCCTTCAAGGATGTGAAGAGCTTACAAGGAGAGAGGAAAACGAGATAGAGGATTATTGTGATACAGGGGTATAAAAACTCAGGGATAGTGTTCTCAGATACCATTAAGCCATTTTTCCTTAGTCATTCTAGGAATGATTGGTTTGCTTGGTAACTTTAACTGTGGTATTAAACTCTGATTGGCTGGTGTACTTGATTGGTAACTTTAATCGTGATGCTAAACTCTGACTGGCTGTTGTACTTATAAATTGCCCTGTAACCCACACCTCGTGGCCACACTCCTCCTGAGTTGAGTGTTGGTCCCATGTCATATAAGTTTCTTTTCAAAAGTCCCACAGGGAATAGGGTGAGTTATTCTCATTTCTTTACTTTATTTTTTTCATTGTGATTTGAAATGTAATAATACAACCCATTCCTAAATTTTCCTTTACCATTTTGCAGAATCTGTAATTGTACTTTACACATTTTGACAATCTGCTAGTAACTAAAACATAAAATATACTCTTTGGATGTCTTAGGGAGCTTAAATTATGCATTCTACTTCTGTGCACAAAGTAATGTCTTATAAAATTAAATGTACCATAAACACTATGAGGGAAAGCTATTGAAGGGAGTAAACTTTTGGGTTAAAGCTCATTTCTTAGTTTGTCTTTTTGATTATGTTCTAATCACTTCCAAGGCCTGGTATTATTTTTCAGAGGAAAATTACCCAGAAAAGATTTATATTTGTGTCTGTATTGAAAGCACTGAAAATTTATGTTTAAGACCTTTGACAGAAAATATTCTAAGATGTCCCAGAAAACTCCTTGAGGAACCTCTGAAAAAGGAGCCAGTAAAAAGAATCATAAATAAAGAAGCATTGCTAGACTGTTGTCAGTAATATTCAGTGTGAGACTGGAGCTTGTTAATCATATTCTTTTATCACTTGAAATAACACGATGCTGTCTTCAAAACTTGGAAAACATTAAAAAGGTAAACTATCCAAGTGCCTTGGCAGAGTGCTGTAACAAATAAACCTTAAAGTAAATACTGGCTGGATTAGAGAAGGTGCTTGTTACTTTCCTCAGCAGGTGGAACAATCAGAAGAGTGACTCTGATAGCCATTGTTCAAGGAGCCAAGCTCTCAAAGGATTTTATATTGAACACATGATTTCCAAGGTTACCCTCTCTAGGCAGCCAGAAGAAAGAAAGAGCATATAGGAGCTCAGCACTCATAAACCAGATCTAGAAATGACAGATTACATTAACTCAGTTTGCCAATCACACACCCAATGTGTGGGTGTAGGTATAGGCTGGCAGAGCTATCGGTACAGACCTGGCCAGTTCAGCAGCAAAACTACAGTATGGAAAAAAGAGAAAGTACGTAGTGTAGAAAGTACTATAGTCTCATAATTGACTGGAAATAGTGGCATGTGCAATCATTTCCAAGGGCATATCCCAGCTGCAATAGGGGTTCTGGAGTCAGAATATGCCCCATATCTTATCTGTGGAGAAAGTAATGTTTCTTGGAAAAAAAAAAAACTTACAGGCCCAGTTACCCAAATAAAAATCACCTATTGGGGTTAAACACAATTATCCAATACACCCTTACATATTCTTATTTAGAAGCTTAAAAATAAAATAAACCTAGAGGATCAAATCTTTAATCCAGGCTAGATAAGGTTTATAAGCCAGTGATTTAGAAAATTTACCAGAATTATGACTCTTGGTATTACTGACCAGAAGGACAAAGGGATTAATTATTCACTCAAACAACATTGGACATGGATGACTCATTGATAACTCTCAGGCACAGGTGGCTTTGCCTTGACCTTTCATAAGGTTACTAATCTGCATAAAACTTCTCAGACATTGAAGGACTTATGAGATAACTCACCCAGTATAAGAACATACATTGATCCTTTTTTTATTTACCTGCTTCCAGATTGTTTGGGAAGCTCTACTCTATTTTTGAGCAGTAGCCACATTTCAAGCATTCATTTATATTCTCCTTCTCTACTACAAAATAGCAAAGTGAAAAGCAATAGTTTTAGGATTATCATTTAATTTTATGTTGTTGTGTGTGTGTGTGTGTGTGTGTGTGTTTATATGTCGGTATGTGCACAACAGTGTGGGTGCATGCAGAATCCAGAAGAAGGTGTCAATTCCTCTGGAGCTAGAGTTATGGGCAGTTGTGAGTTCCACAATGTGTGTATGTGTGTGCTGAGAACTAAACTGGGATCTTCTGGAAGAGCAGGAAGTACTCTTAACGGGTGAGCCATCACTACAGCCCAAATACATTTTAGATCAATACACACACACACACACACACACACACACACACACATACACACACACACACCTCATCCTATACCATAAAGAAATTTCTTGTTGCCCTCAAGATAGTATTCAGAAAATACTTCCACATGATCTATGCTCTAATTGATAAGTGACCAAAACACCGGGCTGCTATCCTGGACCAGTTCAGAGTACTATTTTAAAGTTTTCATCTTGAGCAAAAACAGTAAAAAAAAAAAGCTAATTTTGCTACATGAAGAAAGTTTTGACTTTATTTAATGGACCTTAAGGGCACTTGTTATACCAACGGTAACCATTTCTACTGTTTTGGATATTCTTAAGCATTTTGGCCTTTGGCCTTCCTTCCATCTGCATTTAAGTAAGTATTCTGGCATCCATCAGAACAGATACTCACAGTTGGCCTATCTTTGAAGTTCAAAGTTCAAACTCTTTATTGTTTTGATTATTCAAAGCATATTTATAGTTTGTTTCCAGTCCTTAAGTCCCAGGGAGCCTCATTAGTATTACACATGCACCTTGGCTGTTTGTGTAAGACCATAAATGAGGAACTTGTGTTTCACACATAAATTCTGGCTTGCTGCAAAACAATTGGCAAATGTTTAAATTTTAAAACTCCCAGAAACAAAGGTCATCAAAAGAGGTACATAAAAGAAAATTGGGAGTGTCTTAAACATTTAATGAGGACCTATTAGTGATGTGGAACATGGGACAAGGTAGAAAGGAAGAAGAAGAGGTCAGGACCTCAGGGTCTCAAAGAGGAGATGAGGTAATTGCAATTACCTTAACACTGAAACATAAAATCTGACAGGCCTGCTCACAGAAGAGAAGGACAGGGGTTACAGACTCTTTCTGGAGACAACAACATTTGAAATGGGTCTAGAGGATTCATTTAGTTCCTGAGACTAGAAGCTGGATGGATGAATGGTGCTTTGGTGTCAGGAACACAGATGTCTGAAGGGTGTTCCAGTCTTGAGAACATGGACATATATTTTAGATAAGAGAAAGTCTGCAGAGCTAAAGGGGAGCCCTGTGTAGAATACCATAAAACACAGGATTGGCTAGGCCATACAGCAACTCGGTAAAAGCTCATATATACAGGATGGCATATTTGATATAATTGGGACTCATAGAAAATGCATCTTTTTTCAATGTGGTCAAATGGACATGAAAGAGAGTCTGTTGAGAAGAAAACAGCACAGACTTGCCTTCTAACATAAAATGCCACCAAGAGGAAATACGATGTCAATAGATGTATTTCAGAAACAGAATTTGTGATGCATAGAAAATTCACAAATTGAGCTCAGAAATTTAATAGATGTTAGAGCTGGAACCAACCCAAGTGCCCCTCAACTGATGAGTGGATAGAGAAGATGTGGTACATCTACACAATAGAGTTTTATGCAGCAGTAAAGAAAGATGACATCATGAACTTTGCAGGTAAATGGATGGAACTAGAAGATATTGTGTTAAGTGAAGTAACAGTCCCAGAAAAACAAACTATTGGTATCCCTGTGGGATGCTAGCGCCAATTACCTAGTTGTAAGGCAAACTGACCAATGTTAATGTTATAGTCCTCCTGATCCAAAAACAACTGTGCTCTTATATTGTGAATCCCTTAACAGGTTCTAGAACTAAGCTACCATATATTTTCAGAGATAGGAATTTTTGGTATATAGATGAAGAGTATGAATGCATATTTTAGAGTAATATAAGATCAAAGGAATGAGGAAAAGGCTGGTTTGTCATGACATTGGGTCTGAACATAGTATTTATTTTATGGGAGTGAATCTTAGTATTTGTTGTGCAGGGCTGCTTGAGCTTTTGTCCAAGGCTTTTCTAAAATATTATACAGTAGTTAAAAGTATCAGGCTGGTGTAACTTAGCCCTTCTGGATGCTTAACGACCATACTTAATGCCCATACCAATTTGGACGAGGGTCTTAAGGGATAACTTTGTTCCTTGCCCCCAGAGGTCAACTAAGTCCCAGGGGACTATGCATGGGGGCATCTCTTGAAATATCCTGCAAATGTGAGTCACCAGTCTTCCTGTGCAGGGAAGTCGTGGAGATCCACTAATAGGACTTCAGCCAATGTTTAAAAAATGGAAGGCTGGTCTACCAAGACCTGACTTTGTCCTCGAGTGGATGGAACTGGTGATTGAAAAGTCAAAAGGAGCCAGGGGCTCCCTTTCCCACCCAAAAAAAACCTGAATGACCCTTGAGGACCAGACCCTCAAGTGACCTTGACCAAAAACCTTGGTTAATCTGGGCTAACTGTGTGGCCTTAAACATCCAAAAGGAAAGTATAACCAGAAATAAGTAATCAGCCTGAGAAATTATTCAGGTATAAAACTTGAGATATTAGTAAAAAGACAAAAAGAAAAAAAAGAACACTGTTGTTTTGCCTGTCTTCAATTCTTACTGGCAAGTGCATCTACTCTGTGGCTGCCACTGCTTTTGCCATCGTTCAAAGACCTGAGACACAGCTTTTCAACCTTGCAATATGGACTGAAGACTCATGTCTCTCCAAGAATCCTCCAAACCTTCAGTGCCAGATGGGGACTGCTGAGACATCCACCTTGTGGACTGAGCTACTACTGGGGTTTCAGCCTCTTGAGAGTATAGACTGCCATTGTTGGACTACCCGCTCTGTATCATGGAGGCGAGTAGAGGAAGATCAAGACAGGACATGGTGCTTACTGAACCTCATTTGGTGACCATGGGAAGGGAAAACCTCCATGTGGAGCACAAGGTCAGAACTGATGGTGGTTTGGGCTTGCCAAGGAGGAGCCTTCAAACATGACATCTTTCAGCCTAACAAAGAAAAAAAAATTATAAGCTGAAGATGCTAAAACCTATGATATATGTGACATGCATATATGCATATTTTGGAGCGATGTATATAGGAAGGAATAACAACATCAACAAAAGACTAGGTCAAAGAACTGACTGAAACAGTGAACTTCTGTTTGAAACAGTAAACTTCTGCATTGAGAATTTTGAGAGAGACTGAGAAAAAAATGAAAAACATGTTTGGCAGAATGCATGAGCTCTGGTGGGGTGGGGGGTACAGAGGGGGGCACGGGTCTAGATTTGATCTGAAAGTTTGTATGAAATGCACAAAGCTTCAATAAAAAATTGACTTCGAAAAAACATGATTCAAGGAGGGATAACTACCAAAATTTTGATATTGGTAACACAAACATATATGTTAACATACATATATAATATACATATGCACATACGTTGTATATAAACCTCTGTCATACATATATGTGTGCTGTATATGTTTATGTTCATTATGTGCATATAGTACACAATTATGTATATGTATGCATAGATATGTATATGTGCACATACATACATACATTTTAATTGGAGGATTGTAATGGACCCCAGCTAATTGGACTCCTGACTCTCCAATCTCCACCTCTGAGTCACTTCAAAATTCTTTTCAGAAAGTTTGATGAAGTGGTGTAGTGTTTGTGAATTTCTCACTAAAAGAGAATACCATTTAGGGATGGATTAATTAAAGGCACAATGAAGGTAGAAATCTTTTGTGTCATATCGACCTCTGCAGATAAAAAGGATTAGAATTTCTGTTTTCCACCTTCTGGACTCATATAAATCAGATTTTCAGCACCATTCAAAAGATATAATTAGGTAATTATGTGCCTGAGCTTGACCTCCAGGAGGAGCAGAGGAACAATGGAGGGGTTAAGTCAGTGGGTCCTAAGATAAGTTTGCCCAGATTTAAATCACAAACATTCCATCTTCCTGACTAGGTGATCTTGGGCAAGTTACTTAACATCTCTGTGTTTCATATTCCTTATTGACAAGATCGACACAGCAGGGGAAATATCTACTTCACAAGAGATCCCTGAGGAACGGAGACTCGCTAGTCTGCAAAATAAGAATTACCTATCACTAGAAATGTTTAATAAATGTGGATTATTAACAGTTATGAGTCCTGTGTCCCTTAATGGGAAAAAAAGTTCTTTGAGAACAAGAAATGGCTTATGTAATTCATTTTGAACTAACTGTGATTTCCAAAATAATACATCGAAGTCAAAAACAACAAAGCTATTTAGAGGGCATTTTGGTCTTCAGGGGTTCTGTGATGTCCAAACAGTACATGTTAAGATCTTAATTCTTAACGGGAAATTTAAACCTTCCTCTTTGAGTAGAGGAAAGGGTGGCATTCAAGATTGGGGGAAATTGAGATTGTGCACAGGTTGCTGCTTTGGATTTCTCTTTCTTGCCATCACACACTATAAAGGAAGTACTACATTTATTGTTTAACATCAATGTACTTCTTGTGGTTTCTACAAAGAATGTATTTTAAAAAGAGGGGAGCAGGATGAAACCATCACAAAAGTTGAGGCTGAAACCAGAGAAATAGCAGCAGTGCAGGTAGAAGAATGGTGGAGATCTCCCAAGGTGTGCTTCAGATGCTAGTTCCTTAGTCCAAATTCAAAGTTAATTCAAGTTACGTGGCCATAGCAGTGCACAGAGCAGACATGGTATGCTCACCACTGCAGTTTTAATTTGTTTGATACTCAGTGTTTCCCATAGGGCTCTTGGCCTAGAAACAGGTGAGGCACTAAGAGGGCCAAGAAAGAGGCTGACTTCCTGCTGGACCTCATAGACACCACTACGGCTGACTTCCTGCTGGACCTCATAAACACCACTATGGCTGACTTCCTGCTGGACCTCATAGGCATCACCATGGCTGAGCAGCTTCCATTTGTACTTTTTTCACCAGCAATGCTTGATTCTTGTGAAAACAAACACAACTAAAGCCACATCTTCATCCAAGTGGGAAAAGTGGACCCAGGGTCCAGGAATGTCACACTAATGCATGTCCAGCTTTCTCACAAACCAGCAAGTCCCTGTCACTTTATGGAGGTACTAGACATGTGGGTTACAGTCTTCCATATGCACCTCAACTGTGAGGATCCCTAACCAACTTCCAATTGCAGTCAAAGAGAACGTATTTGGCTTCAACTGCTGTACTCTAAAATCTGCCCCACCTTTACACCTTAAGCACACTCCCACCGACTCCTCCCCACCAATACCTGAGAGTGACAGAGATAGAAATCCCATCTGGGAGATTTAAGTCGCTTCGGATGGCTTAAGTTGGTTTAGGGACTCTCCAATGCTCTTCCCTCCCTCCACCTACAAACCACCGTGCCATCTAGGAAGCTTTGACCTGCCCCTTCTTCCCACTTCATCTACTAAAGGTCACATGTGTACTGTGCAGTCATGTTTTTCAGGGATTTCCTCCTGATGTTCTCCCCATGCTATCTTACAGGTGTTTTTCCTAATAAAAATCTTTACATTTAATCTTAGCACCTGTTCTCAAAGAACCAAGGTAATAGTTACTCTATACACTATGTTTTTTCATTCATCATTTTTTTGTCTTTATGAGACAGGTTCTCCCTTTTAGTCACAGCTGGCCTGGAGTTAGCTATGTAAACCAGGCCAGCCTTGAACTCAGAGACCAGCTTACCTCTACCTTCTGAGTGCTGGGATTAAAGGCATACACTACCATGCCCAGCTACAAAATGTGTAGCCTAGGCTGGCCTTGAACTCGTGATTCTC
This sequence comes from Rhizomys pruinosus, assembly GCA_009823505.1. Classification (NCBI taxonomy): domain Eukaryota; kingdom Metazoa; phylum Chordata; class Mammalia; order Rodentia; family Spalacidae; genus Rhizomys; species Rhizomys pruinosus. The sequence goes on along the minus strand of VZQC01010581.1, from coordinate 963,345 downwards.
CTGCCTCTGCCTCTTCAGCATATCCTACTGGCATGTGCCACCACAACTGGCTCATTCATTTTTAAAATAATTGCTTACCCTGTGCCATGTTCCATTGTTCTAAGATCTCTATTAATACAAAAATAAAAACTGAACAACTGACTTCAAAGTGACATAGAATATTAAAGGGAAAAACAAATAAATATTTATAGCATAGTAATTAAGTGTTTTAATAGAGGGAAATGCAGACCAGTGTGGAAACTCATTGTGAGGAAATATGTAAGAAGGAGGGAAATCCATAGAGGCTTCTGAGCTGGATCATAACTCAAATAGACTTACTACATCAGACATAGGTCCTCCTCCTGGTCACCTACAGGAGAAAGACTGTAGACAAATCACAGTCATGTCTATCAATTTTAAGAAAATTTTGCTTATCCTTAAAAAGCAGTCTGACTTTCTAAATTCTTGAGTGTTATGTAGTCTTTAGCCCTCAGAAACAATAATAGTGCAAAAAGATACCTTTACTTCACATAAAATACCCCTCCAAACTCATAATGTGCCACAGATGTTAAAGCTCAATTCATTAATCCTGAATGTTTAGAAATAGTTGACAATGAGCTTTTTTCTGCCTTACAGTCACAAAGTATACAAGAGTACTTTGGCCGGGTGTGGTCACGCACTCACGCCTTTAATCCTAGCACTTGGGAGGCGGAGGCATGCGGATCTTTGTGAGTTCAAGGTCAGCCTGGTCTACAGAGTGAGTTCCAGGACAGCTGGGGCTACAGGAAGACCCTGTCTCGAAAACACACACACAAAAAAGAAGAGTACTCCAAGGCCAGCATACTGCACACACAATTACACCTAAGATGTTGATCTGAGAAGAGAAACAAACAAAGCATCACCAAAATGGACCTAAAAGAGAGCTAAATGCCCTCATGTAACAGTCTGAGAATGAAATCAAAAGATAACATTTTAAAATATATTTCTCAGGGAAGTTGAACACTTCGAAGTCTCACACTCAGAAAGATCACTCCAAACACATTTTAATAGAATTTGAGTCACCAGGTACATGGTGGGTGGAGAAGAGCAAAGGCAACAGTTTCACCGGAGATAAGGTTTGGAGTGCTGAGGATTTGTTTTGAAATGTACTTGTTATTTTACTAACATGGGTCACACTCTGTCTCCCCTCCCTGACTGTCATTCCTGGGTCAGCATCAAGTCAAAGAATGAGGACAAATGTCTGCACCCTCCGGAGGTGACGGAAGCTTTTCAGAACTGGAAACAACATGGATTAAATCACAAGACTACTGGACATTAGATTTAAGAGGAATGTCTGGAGTCTGTTTATAAGCTTTGTCTGTGAGTAAACTGCAGTGAATTGTTTATAGGCACAGATTAGGCAGGAGTCAGATCTTGGAGCAAGTTCATGTCTGCATTCAGTATTCTTCCTGTGTGATTTGGGACTCTGTATGCACAGCTCCGCTAAAAAGCAAAACCATTCTATTCTCCCCTTAAACCAGACAGACAGATGTAGCATTCAACAAGATCTGCTGATGGCACTCAGCAAATTTCTGTCAACTAGATGAATAGAGACCACTTTTCCAGGTCATATTTGCAAGAATTCTAAAAGTTCAAAACAAGCAAAATTATCTGTTGCATGTCACTAAGTAACAAAAGATGAAAAGAAAATGGCTATGTTTTTCAGTTCATTTATAGGACATTGTGGGAGTTATACATCAGAAACAACTCTTGTTTCCTTTTCTGTCAAGGCCATTATTCAATCAAGGCAAAGTTCCTTAATGCACTTTAAAATGTGCTTTATCTTAGAACTTGGGAGGCAGAGGCAGGTGGGTCTTTGTGAGTTCAAGGCCAGCCTGGTCTACAGAGGAAGTTCTAGGACAGCCAGAGCTACAGGGAGACCCTGTCTCAAAAAGACAAAAAATAAAATAAAATAAAATAAAATAAAATAAAATAAAATGTGCCTTAAGCTCTGTCAGGACAATGTCAAAAAGGTGCCCAGAAGTAATTTGGTAACAAAGCAACGAACATTGATACCAAAATCCATCAGAGCTTTGTCCTCTGAAAACCAGTCTGTTTTGATCTTCTCACAGTGTAAAGTGTCCATCTCCTGTGAGAGCAGAGCATAGGCCCAGAAAGGTACAAGGCTCAACACTAGGTAAAATTACAATTTGTAAAGATGTATGTTATGAGATTAAACGTGGATCTGAGTGGTAATCACCCAGCTCCCCTTGGAGTATCTGAAGACACCAACCTGCCTTCATCTTGATGAATGACCTCAGTCACCCTCCTTATACTCAATACCAACCGAGTTCAAACAACAGCAAATATATACCCCATCCCAAAACTTCAAAATCATCATTTTTATTATTTACATGTCTTATACATTAAATTAATTAATATCTAAAGTTCCTATATCCAAACACTTCAGAATGTAATCTTATTTTGGTATAATGCTTTATAGAGATAAGGAAGTTAAACTGTTATTACTAATTTTCATCTGACTTTTGTGATCATTTGTTTTATTTTAGCTGTTTTTGGTCTTTGTTTCAGTTATTTGTTTGGTTGGGTTTTTGATACAGGGTCTCAAGTAGCCTTGGCTAGCTTCAAAACTATTATGCTGCTAAAGATAACTTTGAACCCCTGGTCTACCTGCCTCTACCTCCCAGGTGCTGGAAGGGTCCTGATTTAATATAAGTGCTATAATTTTAAGAAGAGAAAAGCCACAGCAAAGATGAGATGGAAAAAGACAGGGAGAGAAAAGTGACCTATTAGTCTAGGGGAAAGGCCTGGAATGGACCCTTCCCTTCTGGTGCCAGAGGAAACCAATTCTACCAACACTTCAATCATAGACATCTGGCCTCTGGAACTGACATTATCAGTTTCTATAGTTGAAGCCACTAGCTAATAAATCCCTTAAATTTCACATGCTGAAACCCACAGCAGGATTATAGCAATTTCAGCCTGATGATAACCAATATCTTATATCTTTATAGATGGCGATTCTATCCAATGTCTGTACAGTCAAAAACAATAAAATCATTCTCAAATCCTACCTTTCTTTCATATTCTTTAAAGCATTCATTCATTAACTAGTTGCATAGTAGATTATCTTACATGGAAATTATGCATGAAAACAAATGACTTCTTACCCCATCTATGTCTGTCACTTAATCCATGCTACTGGCATTCCTTGTATTTGTCTGGTTCCCACTACTACAATGAAATATCTAAAGCAACTAAATTACAAAGAGGAAAGATTTATTTTGGTTCATGATTCTGGACATTCCAGACCAGGATTTAGTAGTCTCATTGGGTACAAGGGTTTTCGGAAAGACCCACCCATTATAGCAGGACACAGTAGGCTGAGCAAATAGCTCATTTTGTGACCCAGAGTTTAAGAAATGAGACAGAATTTCTTTCAAGGGTGTTCTCCCAATAACCTTAGGATCTCTTGCTACGTCCCACCTCCTAGAAGTTCCATCACCTCCAATAGCACCAGCTATTCAACATCTAAAGTACAGCAAGTTTAATCTGGATTTTTGTAAAGGCTACATAGTTGTCTCTTTCAAGCCTTGCCATCTCATAATTCAATCTCCGTGATGGAGTATAGGTGATATTCTTAAAAGGTGAGTCCTCTACTATCTGATAAAGTTCACATCTATAAGTTATACTGACTATATACTTGGGTCATTATCCTATGTCACTTTCATAAGCCTGTTTCTACCCATTTCATTTCCTTATTGCAATAAATCTAACCTTCTTCTTGGTGGTTTATTCAACAGGCCCAAGGGTCCTTAAACTTACTGCTTCTTCTTAGAACTGCCTCTCTCAGATGTCCACTGGCTTACTGCCTTCTGATATTTATACTTCTGCCCCTAATCCTAAAAGTCTTTATGATCATCCTGTCAGACTGCACTCAGTCCATAAATGACATTTCTGCCGATGCAATGCTGGTCCCATAAGATTGTAAGGCCTACAGATGGCATAGCAATCTTAGTTCAGTGTAAACTCTGAAGTTTGCGTAACAAAACACCTAATGAACATGTTTCTATGACTATATACTTGTCATTATGGAATGCATGAGTACAGTGTCCTCTGATGGAAGGAGAAGAGTAAGGCTATTTCACACACTCTTGGACATGGATTCCCAACATGGCATTGAAAATTACACTCATTGACACATGTGAAATTAAAAGATTAGACTCACAGGTCCTTAGGGGGCAGGACATGCCATGGCATTTTATAGGAGGAACAAAACAGTTTGGGTAAGCAAGGGCCCTGTTGGGAGATCAGGATGGAGTATAAAAACAAACAAAAATTAGCTGATTTCATTGGTATTAATGAAAGTCTTAGGGTTCATTCAGGGCTGGGCAAGAAAAAAAAGTTAACTCAGGAACCAGTCTTAAAACCTGGTGGTCTAGGCAGGGTGCTCACAGGCTGCTTCTAGGACTATTGAGGCATTAGGCAAACAGAAGCTTGGAACATTTTATAAACCATACCCCCATGCATCTGATTTCTTATCCTGCTTCTCCTACAAGTCTCTCTGGAAGACCAGGCATTGGCAGGTCTGCCCATCATAATCCTGTTCATGAAATATTTTGGGGGAGAAATAACTGAAGGGGGAAGGAAATAGGAAAAAAAGGACAGAATTCACATATATCAGAGTGTGTCAGTAAACCCATGAGAGAGGCTACCAGACAGAGATTTTCATAAAGAATGAGGAACTTTTGCAATTTATCCTAGGGGAAGGAAAATGTCTCCCTAAGGTTGAGCCAGTAAGTAAATCCTGATTCACCAAGGGAAACTTTTATCTGACTATAGTGTGATGACTCTCTGTAGAATTTATCTCCTGTCTCTATCTCTATTGGACTCATATCAGAAGCTGTTAAGAGACAGAAGGGCCACAGGGAAAATATGAAATCTTTTTCATTAAAACTATATACACCTTTGGGACCTACATGCAGCACTGTAACAGAGGGAGGAGGACATATTTCACCACGGTGCTATACTGTGCTCAGTGGAGTTTATAATACCCAGACACTGGAGATCCACAGAGACCATAGATCCAGCACAGCACTGAGGGTAGCCAGAACACTACAGTGACAAGCTGAGAAAACATGTACCAAGGAGCTGAATCTCTTCTTGAAACCAAGTAACTTACTTCTCAGATGCTTGTAGAAATGTTTGAGAGAACAGAATTTCACTGTTTAGAAGTACAGCAATCTATAAGTTTACCTATAACTTGTGAAGTTTCCATTTCCAATACTGTGACCTCATCTGTATCCTAAAACTTGTGAGTTCCAGATTAAATGTCTCATTATATACATTAATGTTTTAAGTAAAGATAACTAAGATATGAATCTTCCAAAGATTGGCCATTACTTAGCTTTTGTCCCCCCCCCACCAGATAAGGGCTTTTATTGAGTACTAAGCATGGTTTTATCCACAATTGATGCCCCGAAGCTTTTTAAAGTATGTGATAGTATCTACCCCTGAACAAAATGGCCTATTGAGCTTTTATGTCTGCTAGGCTAATTTGTATCAGGAGAGATATTTAAAATTAGAACTTCTAGCTACTACTTTTCATTGCTACTAATGTACTTGATTCTAGAAATCACATTCTTCTTTTTTTGGATGGAGAGTAGAAAAACAAATTTCAACTCTAATGCATGGCACTTTAGAAAACACATGGACGTCACACCATAGTCCAGAAAATGCACGTGATACTATAGATCCTCTGTGTAAATGAGAGCAACAGAGGGGCTGCAATCTGACCAAAATATTTCAGGTTTAGCCTGTGAGATTTGCTACATATTTTATGCCTGTTTAGTAGTTGTTATTACTGAGCCTTGAGAAAGTAGTATTTTGCTGTACAAACATGCAACACACACGCACATGGCGGGGTAGGGGGGTGATCCTAGATACAAAGGTATAGGCAGAGAGATTAATATAAAATACTTTAGATAATGGTAACTTTGATCAGGAAACTTTGATATGACAAATTACAATAGAAGTAGCATATTTATTTCATGCTTATCCTATCCTCTGGAGGAGGTCTGTATACATGCCAAAATCTATAACATGTCATTTGGTCCCCATATCATCACTATTTCACAGGTAAGAAAAGAAACTTCAGAAAGATTGTCTAGTGTCCTCTGTCATACACCTTGTTAATAGACATAAACAGGATATATGTATCCACTCAGCACACAGCAACTAAGACCCCTTGAATCACTGTGACACTTCCCTTCTAAGGTCAGGTATGAAAAGCATGAGAGACTGCTCTTTCCTAAATGAATACCATACCAGACTATGGAATTCCTGGGATTCATGGAATCACTTGAGATTCATCTGAAAGCAGATGAAGTCTAAGTTGTGGGTCAGATAGTTTCAGGTACATTTTTATTACTAAGTTATACTAGTTTGCTTTTCTATTGCTGTCAAAAATCATTGACCAAAATAACTTGAGGAGGCAAGGGTTTATTTGGCTTACATATCCCAATTACAGGTTGTGCTTGGGGGATGCCAAGACAGGAACTCAGGGCAGGAGGAAGGAGTTAAAACAGAGACCATGTAGAAATGCTACCATGTAGAAAGGCTTGTTCTTTTGCCCTATACTCAGCATGCTTTCTTATATAAACCCAGAAGGACCTGCCTAGGGTTGGCACCATCCACAGTGGGCTGGGCCTTCCCACAGTACAATGCAACAATCAAAAAAAAAAAAAAAAGCCTCTGATCAGAGAGTAAAGGACCTGGGCTCCAGGGTGGCTGGGAGAGTAACTGGGGAGTAGCGGCGGATAAAGTGAAGTAAAGTCTCCCCTCCAGGATGGATCAGAGAGAGAAAGAAAAAAAAAAACCAAAAAAAGGAAATCAAAGAAGAATAATATTAATATATATATATAAATAATTATAATAAATGAAAGAGAGAGAGAGAGAGAGGATGAGCAGTAGCGAGAGAGCGAGAGAGAATTCTGTGTTCTGGGTTGGCCTTGGTGAGGATCTAATTGTGAGGAGTCTCTTGTAGGACTGATAGTGTTTTTTGGTGGGGATTTCTATTTTGCTTTTCCCATGTTGTTGATTTTCTTTGTGCTTTTTGCATGTGGATTTTATTCCCTTTGTTTGCAATCTGACATGAAGTTCAAGTGTTTCTTCTTGCCAAAAAAAAAAAAAAAAGAAAAAGAAAAAAAAAGAAAATAAAATGCCTCATAGACATGCTCACCGGCCAAGCCAATAGAGGAAATTTCCCAATTCATGCTCTCTTCCTGAGTATGTCAGGTTGACAACTGAACCTATCCAGCACATTGTCCATTACTTATTTCAGTGACTTTCATTTCATTTTTCACTCTTTTTTAAAGAGAGAATTAAGGTAATGGTGTAATTGTATGAATCTTGATATTTAACTGCAGTTTTATAACCTATAACATACTTCCTTCCTCCTATCTCCACAGGCACCAAATAAGTAATGGTGCTTATTTAACTGAATATATATTTGAATACTTTATTTTATTTTATGTGTATGAGTGTATTGCCTGCACGTGTGTGCGTGCACCTGTGTCACTCAATGTCTGTGGTGGTCAGAAGAGGGCATCAAATTTCCTGGAACTGGAGTCACAGATAGTTGTCAGCTGCCGTGTAGGTGCTGGGAATTGAACCCAGGTTCTTTGAAAGAACAGCAAGTGTTCTTAAACACTGAGACATCTTTCCTGAATATATATTTATAGAATGAATGGATATGAAACAATTAAGCAGTTTCTACGGAATGATTTTTCTCAGTAAAAATTGGCTGATTGACAATACCTTGCAAACAATAAGTACATTGATAAAGACATAAAGTATGTTAGTTAATTTTATCTCTGTGATCAACTATCTGACAAGAAGAACCTTAAGGGAAGAGAGGTTTTGTTTGGCCCACACTTTGATGGGATACAGTCCATGAAGGCTAGAAATGAAAGATGACAACCGGCCAGAGCATATGGCACATGGTGGTTCACATCTCCATGCACCAAGCAGCAGAAATAGGCTGAGAACTCGGGCAGGGCTATAAGGCTCAAGGAATGCTCCCCAGAGATCCACTTCCTCCTGCTAAACCCCGCCTCCTACAATTTCTACCACTTCTCAGAACAGAACCACCTGTTAAGGACAAACAAATGAGGTTATGGGGGACATCTTACATGGAAATAATAACAGTTGGACTGAGACTTAAAAATCACTGACTCTCCTTAATATAAAGTAAACCCTTCAGGGAAGTTGGAAGTAAGGGAGAAGACGAAGAGAGCCAAGTTTTGTTATCAAATATAATTGACTTAAAATAATACATTTCTGTCAAGAATGTCGAGTCATGCATAGGCAAATTTATCAACCAAACATGAATCTCTAGTTGCTGTAGAAAACAAAGAAGTGCCCTAGCCGTGCTTTCCCCTCAGACCAAGCCCCTTCTAAGGATCTAGAGGGTCATGGATAGGAGAGACACAAAGTTCCTTCAGGACTAAAACACCTTAGTGATGGGAGTAGGCAGCTCTTATGCTCTGAGAGGCTGATATCTGGGAAAGGAATCACTTATCATGACCTCTTCCTTTATAATTTCCTACTGATATGGGACGGACAGGGAGTGAACAGACAACAGAGCCCTGGGAGATTAGGGATGCAAGCCAAATCGAGAGGGAAAGACTATAATGAAGGTGCTTTTCACCAAATCCAAAGTAATGTGGAATTAAAACAGAAACTATACACAGCTTTACTAAAATTCAAAAACTATCTATTATTTATCAATGTTGACAGAAGTGGAAGCTTCCAAAAAGAATACTCCAAATTAGTTCTTGGCAGCCAGTGAACCAGGCTGTCAAGGGCAGTGGCTGTGGCTTTGGCTCTAAGATCATCACTGCTCTGTTCTACTGAAAAACAAATATACAGAATATCTTAACCCTCTCAATTCCTTTGTTAAATGCATTTGTCACACCTGCATGAATGTAACAAAAGAAGATACAGTCCACTATCAGGTGCTACAAAGAAACTGGACTCTACAAGGACTAGAAATCATAGTCCAGATTCCCTGACATGGGTCAGTTGAAGATTCAGGCAAGCCACATGAGCTACAATATTAGTGACCAAACTGTATCTACAGAGATCTAAGAGGTTGGTCACTGAGGAAGTATGGTTCCTTTCAGAAGCATCACTGTCACAAGGCAGAAAGAGACGCTGACACCTGGAGAAGCGGGTGGCATTTAGGGAGATAAATGTTTGAAATGGGATCTGTATAAGGTACAATGCAGATGATAATATGCCACAGAGAGGATGTTATGAAATGTATGTAGGAAGGAGAGGGGAGATTATCAATATCACCTTTCCCCTTGCTATACATAGAAGAATCAATGTCAGGGAAAATGAGGACCGAGAGAGGTTGAAGCAGAGGAACTCAGGATGACAGATGCTCTCTAGGCAGAAGAATCGGGAAGAGATACACCATTTGTGATAACTCAGGAATCTGAAAGGGTTCTGTTTAAGCAAGGCAGTTGCAAGAATGAGTTTTAGTACTGACTATCCCTCTTCAGGGGACTATGCTCTCACCAGATCTTTAACCAACAGGTACCTCCTATTTTCTCAGCATGCTTCCAACAAGCAGCTGGAGTGAAAACAAGTAAAGGAGGGTGTAAATCATAGAACTTGGTTCCAAATCATGAGTCTACTTTACTTTGGCCCTAGTTTTCTGAAAAAAAAGGGCTGTGACATAGTACTAGAATGTTTCTGCAGAGCAGTGCTCTGTGGGGACCTGCTATGATCCCTATTTGCCTTATAAGTAGCAAATGTGAGTGTTCAGTTCATCAGGGACATCAGCAAATATGCATACAGGTTTTGAACTGAAAGGATTTTACTAAACTTCTTGGGAAAAAATATACATTTCAAAGCAATTTGAAAAGATAGGTATCAAGGTCACTAACAGAGGACCCCAGTGTAGGATGGTGGGCTGGCAGGAAGAGCATGCACCACGTTCTTTTATGTCACACTCACAGACTGTCAGGTGATAGAAGAGGGCGGTGACCTTAAGGGCATTCTGTCTGCCAGGCAGCCCAGCCATCGAGACTGGCATGCAGAGGAGGGAACATGGCCTTGGGCCAAGTATAGATCTTCATTTCTATTCTGAGCTATATCTAAGTCCTGCTTCCCCTCTAGCGTATGCTTATCTTTAATAAAAAGGAAGTCAAAGTGGTCTATGTGAGAAGTAGGCAAGGCTTAGGAAACAGCAGTGATCTACTACTGACCCTAGCCCCTACTCAGACCCAAACTCAACTGCCCTGAATCCCCTTATGAATCTTCATGTGAGTTATCTGGGGTGATAGTTCCTGGAATCACCTGAACCACTCTCCTTGTATTAACAAGGGCATCATAATGCTTGGTCTACACCACTTAATTGACTAATGGACATAGAAACTCTGAAAATGATTATTCTCTATTCAGAACCAAATATAATGCTAAAGTCTCCTTAAGCTATGCACTTAAACAAAATATATTAATACAGGAGCTCTGACATCAACAATGGATTATTCTACCAAGGAGATGTTGGCCAGGGAATCCAAGCCCCCACAAATGGTAAAGGCTTCTTGCCTCCAAACTGGGATACCTGCAGGAAAAGAGGCGAGAAGGCCCTGCTGTTGAAGACCTGATATAAACATGAGAAAGATGTATGGAGACCGCACTTGCAAGTATACAGATGGTCTCTATCATTTCTCAAGAATAGCTACTACTGACTTGTTCTCTGTGAAAGACAATATTCATTAAACATTACTGAGAGAATGAATGAATGAATGAATGAATGATGCTGAATTGAGTGCTCATTTGATAAACACATCTCTCTGCTATACAGTAGGGGATGTTGCAATGCCCAGATTTCAGCCTGGCCTGTGGGATATTCCTCCTCACACATGGACAAGAGCAGGGAATAGTGGTTTACTATAAGCCAGTGTGGTCTGGCTGCCATAAAACCCTGAGCATTTCCAGTAATAGGCACACACTACAGTGCTAAAAGTTGGAGGCAGTCTCAGATCCATCTAGTATTTTTTAAGCATAGTGTAGGAGGGATGCACATGTTCAGTCTCTCTCTAGCACTTCTTTCAGATTCAGAACAATTATGTCTCTTGGCTATAAGCTATCTGAAGAAAATCTATGACAGTAATAGTGAACATTTATTGAGTATTTACTACTCTTCTAAGTACTTCACACACATATCTATCTATCTATCTATCTATCTATCTATCTATCTATCTATCTATCTATCTATTCATTTGTTCCTCCTAAAGAAGTCAGGATTACTTTCATCTCCATTTTATAGTTATGGAAGAGACCAAAGAACCCATGTAAGTCATGTAGGATGAATGTGGTAGAGCCAGTAGTCAAATCCAGGCAGACAAATGTCAGAGCCTACACTCTCAACCACTACACTTTACCTTCCTAAGAGACAATAAGACTGAAGGAAAGGACCCATGAGATTATAGTACTTGGAGTGAAGTCCAGGGACAAGTCAAAGCAAGTATACACTCAAGGGTAAATGGGTCTAACTCAAGGTTGCAATTTCTGCAAAACTGTACTAAGCACTCACTATGTACAGAATACCCTGACAGGCAAAATGAAATAATAATAAGCATGACCTTACAGATGTTTTGGGTGTCCTTGACAACTTACTAGCTTTCTACAGAGGAGGTAAGACTGCCACTAAACTGTCATGTATCTGGCTTGAAACAGACAGGATCTTGTCTGCCTGGCCACTCAAGACACTGCTCCTGTTCTGTATGGTCCAAAGAATGATCTAAGATTCTTTTTGTTTTAAATGGGTGAGTTTATTGAGAATGTAACAAGCAGCCTGGCTTGGTGGTACACACCTTTAATCCCAGAACTCTAGAAGCAGATGCAGAAGCAGGAAAATCTCTGTGAGTTCAAAGCCAGCCTGGTCTATATAATGAGCTACAGGCCAACTGGGGCTACAGAGAGACCCAATTTTAAAGCAAAACAGAACAGAACAGAATGTAGTAACCAAAAGCAAAAGAATAAATAGCAGGTGTCACACAGAAAAGTAGATAACGAGTCATTCTCAAATTGAATATTCACATGCGGCAGAGCAGCCTGAGTGACAGAAGAAACAAAGGTAGAGGTACCCATGGCTGTGAACCTCTGGCTTCCTATTCTTGCTATAGGCACTTTCATATCATTAGATTAAACTATAGTAATCTCTGTTTTGGCTAATTTCCTCTTCTTCTACTTGGCTGTTTTTCTTTTTTGCCAATTTTTTATTGAAGTTTTGTGCATTTCATATAACATTTCTCAATCAAATTTAGATCTATTCCCCCTTCCTTGCCCCCCCAACCCCAACTAAAGCTCATACATCATGCATTCTGCCATACATGTCTTTCATCTTTTTCTCAGTCTTTTTAAAAATTTTTGATGCAGAAGTTTACTGTTTGGGGCAGAAGTTTACTGTTTTAGTCAGTTCTTTGGCCCAGTCTTTCTTGTTGTTATTGTTCCTTCCAATTTGTATCACTCCAAAATATGCATATATGCATACCACACATATTTCAAGATTATGACATCTTAGGTTTTAGCAACCTTAGCTTATGATTTCTTTTTTCTTTTTTAATTAGGCTGAAAGATGTCATGTTTTCCTTAAGGAAGCGTTTGAAGGGTCCTCCTTGGCAAGCCCAAACAACCATCAATCCTGCCCTTGTGCTCCACACTGGGGTCTTTCCTTCCCATGGTCACCCAAATGAGGTCCAGTAAAGCAACACATCTTGTCTTGATCTTCCTCTACTGACCTCCATGATAGAGCCTGGGTATGGTAGTCTATACTCTGAAGAGGCTGAAACCCCAGTAGTTGTTCTGTCCACAAGCTGGATGTCTCAGTAGTCCCCATCTGGCATTGAAGGTTTGGAGTATTCTTGGAGAGACATGAGTTTACAGTCCATATTGGAAGGTTGAAAAGCTATGTCTCTCCTTTTTTTAGTTGGGAGGCTTATTACATCTTCAATTTCCTCAAATGTTATAGGGTCTCTTTAAGCTGTCAATCTCTTCTTGGTTAAGCTTTGGTGAATCCCAGGATTTCAGATATTCATCCATTTCTCTTAGGTTTTCAAATTTAGTAGAGTATAGGTTTTTGAAGTATTCTCATATGATTGTCTGGATCTTTTCTTTATCTGTCGTGATGTTTCCCCTTTCATCACAAATGCTATTGATTTGGATTTGCTCTTTCTTTTGGTTAACTGGGCTAGAGGTCTGTCTATTTTGTTTATCTTTTCAAAGAACTAGCTTTTGGATTCATTGATTTTTTTTATTGTTTTCTTTGTTTCTATTTCATTGATTTCTGCTCTAATTTTTGTTATTGTTATTTCTTCCTGTCTTTTGGGTTTAAGGTTCATTCGTTGTTGTCTTTCAAGTGTTTTTAGCTGCTGTGTTAGATCATTTACTTGTTCTCTTTCTTTTTTTTTTTTAATGTGGGCACTTAGGGCTATAAATTTCCCTCTTAGGACTGACTTTAATGTATCCCACAAGTTTTGTTGTGTTGTGTTGTCATTTTCATTTAGTTCCAGGAATGACCAAAACAGTAAACTTCTGCATCCAAAGGGTTAAAAAAGACTGAGAAAAAGATGCAAGACAGGACTTAACATATGGTGGGGGGGGCATGAGTGGGGGCATGGATAGGGGAATGAGTCTAAATTTGATTATGAAATGTTGTATGAAATGTGCTCAATAAAAATTAACTTAAAAATAAAAGTAAACACCTTTTTTACTGAAAATTAAAAGAAAAGCTATGTCTCATGTCTTTGAAGGATGGCAAAAGCAGTGGCAGCCACAGAATAGATGCACTTACCAGTAAGAATTGAAGACAGGCAAAACAACGGTGCTTTTTTTTCTTTCTTTTTGTTATTTTACTAAGATCTCGTTTTATACCTGAAGTACAATTTCTCAGGCCTTACTGATTATTTATTTCTGGTTATACTTTCCTTTGCACAGATTAACCTCCAGGTTTTGTTTTTTCAAGGTCAGTTGAGGATTTGGTCCTCAGGGGTCACTCGGTTTTTTTGTTTGTTTGTTTGTTTATTTTGTTTTGTTTTGTTTTGTTTTTGGTGAGGGGAGAGAGCTCCTGGCTCCTTTTGGCTTTCATTTACCAGTTCCATCCACTCGAGGACAAAGTCAGGTCTTGCTAGACCAGGCTTCCCTTTTTGAAGCCTGAGCAGACTTTCCTCTTTATAGACTGGACACTGGCTGAAGTCCCATTAGTGGATCTCCAAGACCTCCCTGCACAGGAAGACTGGTGACTCACATTTTTGGCTGTTTTTCAAATAAGTCTTACAATGATTTGCTACAAATCATTTTGTTCATGAGTCCACAGGTACCTTATGGGACAGTTATTGGAGTATAATTTACAAATGTAAAAACCCACATAGCCTAGAAGCCTGTGTTACTATGTTTTTTAAAAAAAATACATAATATCTAATACAATGCAAGTGCTATGTAAATAGTTTTGAGAAAAATAATGACAAGAAATCATACAAATGCAATCCCCCAGCTCCCACCCCCACTCCTATCTCCTTCCCCACTGTTCCATTCCACCCTCGGTAATTCTCCCTTCCCCCTTTTATAACTCATACGTTCAGTGTTAATAACACAAACTTCCTAGACATTAACTAGCATGGATAAGAAAAAAAACATGACTTGCAGTTGTCTCACATTGGTTGTTTACTACTTTGTGTAATTGTTTTCTTACTGCCTTCCCCATTACCTTTCCTACCCTCCTTTAACATGACATTTAAAGAGCTGCAATTCTGCACACATACAGTATTGCTTTCTTCTGCAACCCTAACTGAAGCTAGGTACTTGTGATTCCTCCTCATTTCCCAAGAAGGATCCATTAGAGATGCTTTATTACAATAGTCCACAGGGTATCTTGCCTTTTAATCAAGTCTTGCATACAAAGTAAATCAGTAGGTTCTTCCTAACAATATGCACTTCTTGTCAAGATAATGAAACTGTTTTAGAAAAATGGGCTGGAGAGATGGCCTAGCGGTTAAGAGCGCCGACCGCTCTTACAGAGGATCCGGGTTCAATCCCCAGCACCCACATGGCGGCTGAGAACCGTCTGAAACTCCAATTCTAGGAGAACTCCAGTTCCAGGGGAATCCGAAACCCTCTTCTGACCTCCGCGGCATTGCACGACACCGGTGCACAAACTTGCATGCAGACAGTACATTCATACACATACAGAAAGAAATAAAATTGGGGCTGGAGAGATGGCCTAGCGGTTAAGAGCGCCGACCGCTCTTGCAGAGGACCCGGGTTCGATCCCCAGCACCCACATGGCGGCTGAGAACCGTCTGAAACTCCAATTCCAGGAGAACTCCAGCTCCAGGGGAATCCGACGCCCTCTTCTGACCTCCGCGGCATTGCACGGCACGGGTGCACAGACTTGCATGCAGACAGTACATTCGTACACATACAGAAATAAAAATTAATTAAAAAAAAAGAAATAAAATTAATAAAAAAGAAATTATGAAGTAGTGGAACCAATTCTGAACCAATCCCCAGAGCTTCTGGAACTGATATATAGAACTTTGTATGTTTGGATTTTTATTTGTTTGTTTGCTTTGTTTTGTCTTGCTTTAGACGGGGTCTCCCTATAGCCACAATTGGCCTGGAACCTGCTATGATTGTCAAACAGGTTGGCCTCAATCTCCCAGAGATCTACCTGTGTCTGCCTCCTGAGTGCTGAGATTAAATATATGGCTCTTAAATAGGTAACATTTTATATGTGATCTTTTGGGCATCACTTTACTATTTAAGGTCTCTATTTTCTTACCTGTTAAAGAAAGATAATCAAACCAAGTATCTTTTGTCTTCTTTCCACCTCATTAACATTTATTTCTGCTCCTCCTCAAGTTTATTCTTTCTCAAGCTACCATACCTCTATATCTCTAGGTCATTGTAGAAATAAATGAAACCGAGCTTTGATCCATATTTTTCTTACTTTAATACCAGACTTTCTTTATGTGATGTGTTAATAGAAGTGAAATTTACTTCTCAGTTTTTAAAACAATTTATCCCAGTCTATCCACTTACACTGCCAACAGTATAGTTCAAATAGCATAATTTCTTGACTGTGTCACTATAATCTTATTTAACTGGCCTCCCTTAAATTTTTCCAGCAGATTTTCAAGAGTGTATTTAAGAACATAATGTAGACTATGAAACTTTGATTTAAAACTTTATCAAATACTATATCTGCATGAATAAACTACTCTGTATATATGACTGTTTAGATCCATGGTGACATCTAAAGGCTTTGGCTTCTGTATTTTGTTTGCCCTGAGGAAAATTTTAATTAGGTAGCTACATTTAGAAACCAAGAAATTTTATGTAAACTCTAGATTCTCACTGCCTCTTGAAAATTAGATTTGGCCACATTATATCTTATTCCTGTGGCAACAGACATTTGGAACAGAGCAATGGTTCCAAATTTGGACATGACATCAGTTTTCTCTCACTTTGATGAAATGTCTGAAATAATCGACTTGTAAGGACTAAGGACTCATTTTGGCTCACAGTTTCAGAAGTTTCAGTGTATTTTTAGCTCCTTTACTATGGTCCTATTGTAAGCCAGAACATCATGACAGGAAGCATGTGTGGGAATAGATCTGCTCACCTCACCTTATGGTGGAGAGAGAGGAAAGGGGGAGAAAGGGGGGAAAGAGGAAGGAGAGAGAGAGAGAGAGAGAGAGAGAGAGAGAGAGAGAGAGAGGGAGAGGGGTGATTCATCCTTCAAAGATACTCCCAAATGAGATTCCTCTAAATAGTCCCTCTCAGTACTACCAGCTGGGGACTGAGTCTTTAACACACAAGCCTCTGAGGAAGCTAACAGATCCAAATAGAACATTTCCCTCTGGCCTCAAAGGTTCATGTCCATCTCATAATGCAAACTGCGTTCAGTGTATGCCTAACATTCTCTAAAGTCTTAATTGTATAAATCTAAGGTTTTCGTTAAGGAAAGTCTTAGCTGGGATCCCATCAAATTAAAAAGGAATGTTCATACTTTAAAGATATGCATCTATAGTTGAACCTCTACACCTAAGGCTCATGGAACATTGTGGAACAAGGGGTAGAGAGAAAAATAACAAACCCCTCAACTCTCACCAGTGAAGCTTCCTTATACAACAGAATCTGCTGCTCACAGAAAGCAACAACTGGACAAGTTGTAAAGAATAAGAGACTGCATAGTGTGTATCCCTGGATAGGACTCCTATATTTAACCTCACCCACCCACAGCTCAGGGACCATTGCGGACGTAGAGGGAGTATTGTAAGAGCCAGGACTGGTTCATATACACAAGGGAGCCGAGGCTTTCAGGCCAGGAAAAGGTTGCATATGTGAATTGGTGACAATGGTAGCACTGAGCACAGGACCTGTGCCAACTCATTTTAGTAGAGGCCCAGAGGAGAGGAGAGAAATGGGTGGTAGGCTAGTCCTAGACTGAGAACTCTTAGAGACTAATTACTACTGGGTAGTGGAGAGTATGCCTTGCTTATGATCTCTAGATGGGCTGACTAGACTCTAGTAGATGAATTTGCACTGAAGGGTATCTCAGTACAAATACTTGACTGGATAGGACTTACCATGTATGACAGAATACATGAGGGATGGGGGGAATAGATGAGGGAGGGGGTCTAAATTTGTTTAATTTGTATGAAATTACAAAGGCTTAGTAAAAATTTAGAATAAAGTAAAACAAAGATAAAAAGGGTTCCATTTCAAGAGAAAAGAATTAGGGTATAAGAAGGAGTAATGGAAACAAGTAAGATTAAAACCCAGTAGAGAGTGTATCAAATCCAGTATCTCTATGTCCGGCATTCCAATTTCATGTACTGTGAGCTCCAAAGGGCTTGGCTGCCCCACTCCAGTGGTTTTACCAGCTGCAGCCCACATGGACACACTCTCAGAGTGGCTCTGCTCTGCTCACGGCTACCCTTGCAGAGCTTTCATATGGCATTGTGAACTTCCGGAGTCTCCATTGCAGCTTCCTTCCATGGAGGTGGCAGCTACCGGGATCTCGGATGCCTTACATTCCACATGCCTACAAAGCTAGGATCATGTAGACGATGCCAATGCCTATGAGCAGTTTGAACAGTGGCCAGGTCTGCTTGGACCCTGGCTGCAGCATCCTGAGTGTCTGCACATCTCAACACTAAGAAAAAAGCTCAGGAAAACATTTTCCTAGAAATCCCAGAACTCTTTACTCAGCTGAAAGGTTTCAGTCTCACATCCTGCAATGGATCGTGCTGATTCCTGAGACATCTTCAAGGCCCCCTTCCCACGACACAGGCAGGGCTAATCTGTGAGGCAACTGCACCCTCCTTGACCAAAACTTTACCCATGTTTCTTTTCTGGCAGAATTACAAGTGTTTTGAATCTTCATGTGTTGACTTTGTTCCCAGTTTTTGTTGTAAGTCTGGCTGCAAGCAGCCATCAATTGTTATGCCATAGTCTGAACACTATCCTGCCTTGAAATTCTTCTGCAAGTTAAATCTGATTGTTACCACTAAGGCCAAAATCCAGTCTCAGGGAGTACACAAAGTGTTTTGCTTTTGACATAAGGTCTCACAGTATAATAGTCCTGGCTGGCCTTGAATTTACTATGTAGACCAGGATGGCCTTGAGTTCAGAGAGATCTGCCTGCCTCTGCCCCTCTAGTACTGAGATTAAGGGTGTGCTTCAGAATGCCATATAGCATAGACAAAATAAGTTCCTTAAAAGAATGTAACAGGAATTATCTCTAGTACAGCTCCTAGCGGAGTCTGCACTTCTCTCTGAAACCTCACAAGCACAGTCTTCACTGTTTGCATTCCTCTCAGAATTCCGGCCTTCTGAGTTCACTCCAGAATTGCCCACAGAGCTTCACTTACAAAACTATAGGCAACTATTCTAAACTTTTCCTGAAAACCAAAGGCTTCTGAATCGCAGTCATGTATTAATAACTATACTTCTCAGAACCTATTTTCTTTTTTGTCAGATATTATTAAACCAAAATACTTGATTTCATGGGTAACAATGCATGACTACTAAGCCAGCTTTTAGTTTTGCAGCAGGGCCGTACACTGAGGAAATGTGTGCTGGTCATATCTGCTCAACTGGTACACACAAGGTTCCAATTTCCCCTTCAGGGCCATGGGCCTCAAAGTAGTTTCCAACTGCTGAAGTTCCCATCCTGTCACAGTAGTGCCACCAGATGAGGGGCAACCTTGAACACGTGTGATCTTTGAGCGCGAAGCACAAAAAATGGCCTGTGTTCAGAAGTATAACAGTGTCCTTCAGGCACCGTGGACAGGCACCGGTCTGTTAATTATTAATTTACTGTTCTTGATAACAAGGGCAGGAATTAGGAGATTGTATTTAGAAAGTTCATTGTAATTTGACAGTGTTTTTATGTCTGTTAAATAAATATTAAATATTGGAAGCTAATTTTTGTCTTATTGTTTTCCCTGTTTTGTGTAGCAGAATAAATACCTTCCATATTTTTATAAAGTAACAGATTGGAAATTGAAACATAGAAAAGAGCAACAACCTAGGGGGAAGAAAGAAAAAGCAAACAATGGCTTTTCCTCTCCAAGTGTGAGAAGCACTGACAGAATTCAAGGTGACTGCCAACTGAAAGCAGGATGACAGAGGAGGTGTTGCAGCTTGGAGTCTGAGGCTTGGCTGTTGACAGTTTGGAGTCTTTCTCTTGCTAGCACCTCAGATTTAGGACTTCTGACTTTCAGAATTGTTAGATGCCACATTTTTCTTGTTTCAAGCACTAAATTTGAGATGTGCACTAAACAGCAATAGGAACCTGATACACATTCCTTCTGGAAACTGATACATAGGTCCTCCAATCCTCCATACGCTCCTTCTTCCCAGGTGCCCCATATGGGCAAAAAAAAAAAAAAAAATACAACAGAGGCCTCCAAGAACTCATTGCCATATGGAACCACAAGAAAAGATCAGCCCAGGACACAGAGTCACTATTTTGAATTAAATATGAGAGAGCAAAATAAAAAAATTACTCTGGGGAGAGGGGCTTAGAACAGCTAGCCTACCCTGATTAGTATTAACATTGTGTGAATGTGACAGGTAGGATGATGGCTGAAAATGGTAAGTGAGGGGGGCAATCTCTGCTCTGTGAAGCGAGGATGGAGAGAAAGGGGAACTCTTTTTTTTTTTTTTTTTTTTTTTTTTTTTTTTTTTTTTTTTTTTTTTTTTTTTTGAAAGGGGAACTCTTAACTACTGCTGGTGAGAGTGCAGCTACTAATGGAAATCAGCGTGGAGATTCCTTACAAAGCTAGAAACTGACCTATCATTTGATCCAGACCAAGTTTCTATATCCCACTACAGACTTGCCTGTTCATCCATGCTTATTGCTTTCCTTTTTCATAATAGTCAGTAATTGGAAACAAGCTAGATGTCCATCAGCTAATGAATAGATAATGAAGACCAGTGCATATACACGATGGCATATTATTCAGCTCTTAAAGAAACAAAAGTATGAAATTCATAGGAAATGGATGGAATCATCCTGAGTGAGGTAACCTAGACCTGGAAAGGCAAGCATTGCCTGTCGTGGTGGTTTGAATGATATTGTCTCCCATAGGTTGCAAGCATTTGGACATTTTGTCCTCAGTTGGTGGTACTGTTTTGGAAGATCTTAGAAGGTGTGGCCATGCCGAAGAAAGCTCTTCACTTGGAGGGGGAGGGGAGCTTAGAGAGTTCGAAAAGCCTTGCCAATCTTTAGTCTCTCTCTTTGTTTCCTGTGCCTGCTTGAAGATGTGAACCTAGGCTTCTTGCTCCAGCACCTCCAGCCACCATGCCTTCCCACCATGATGGAGTCTAATTCTCCTGGAGCCATCAACCACAAGTCCAAATAACCTCTTCCTTTTATAAGTTTCCTTGGTCGTGGTGGTTCTATCACAACAACAGAAAAGTGACTAATACACATGTTCTCTCTAGATGCTAGCTTTGAAATCTTAGATATGCATTTTTCAATTTCAGAATTCAGGGAGGTCAAGAAACTAATAAACTACTGTGGATGGGGTGGAAGCTTCCTGGTAGGTGTAGTAGAATGCAGTGATATAAAGGGGGAAAAGAAAGTAACAGAGTAGGAAGGTTTAAATGGGGTGGGAATGGAAGGGCAGGGCAGGGGAGAGAGTATAGGGAGGGATAAGTACTGCTCAAGGCCTTTAGAGAAAACTATATGGAAACCTACCACTATAGAAGCATCTTTAAATGTGTACATTATACATTGTAAAAAGAGATTAGTGTTTTGAGAGTTTCAGGTTTCTCATTGAGGTCTTCGATCCATTTAGAGTTGACTTTTGTACAAGTTGAAAGGTCAGGCTTTAGTTTCATTCTTCTACACAAAGAACCACACTTGGCCAACAGGCAGAGAATAAGAGGCTGCAGACTGTTTATCCCTGAGTGACACACCTATATCAAACTTCTACCACCCAAGGCTGACGGATCATCGTGGAATAGAGGGCAGAAAGAGTGTAAGAGGTGGAGGAGGCAGAAGACCACTAGGAAACAGTTTATCAGACAGCTAGGTAGTTGCTCATACAAGCTTACTGCAATGGTGGCAGCTTGGACCCCCCACACCCCCAGGCTCAAACCAAATAAAATCCAAGCATAGATGTGAAGTGAGAAACCCTTCCTGGGCACCTACTGGCATCCAATGACTGCTGGGAAAGGGAGATTCAGTCTTCTTTGGCTGAGACTCGTGGTAGGTTGACCAGGCTCCAGTGGATGAACCCACACCAAAAAGGCATTTGGGGACACAAACCTGACTCTATAGGCATATATGTGTGTTGTATATATACAATGTGTGTATGTGTATAGACATTTTGTGGGAGGTTAGTAAGGGGGAGTGCAGATGTGGGAGAAGAGCTGAATATGGTCAAAATATATTGTATGAACTTCTCAGACATTCAATAAAAAATTTAAATTAATTAAAAAAGTGAATTGATTAGGGGTCTTGGCAGATATGTCTCCCACATCAAAGCTTTCCCTTGGATGCCATCATCAGTCCAGTGGAGCTGCAGAAAAGCCTGGGATATTTACACATGCTAACAGTAACCTGGTTAGGGGTGAGAATCACATCAAAGATAAATCATTAGCACCTAATTAATGAGGTTCGCTTGTGCTCCTACTACAAAGGAAAACAAAACTTTTACTCAGGACTAGATACATCAAGGTACAAAATATGCAAAAACATCAGCCATTGCAGCTCTATGAAGAACATGAAAATAGCAAAGTCTTGGGACACTAAAGATGTCAAACAAATATTAATCTTCCTTTTAAATCAACCTGTAAACCTTATTCATGTTCTTAGAGAAACACACACCATCTTCACTGAGCTGCATCCTATCAT
The DNA here is from genome assembly GCA_009823505.1 of Rhizomys pruinosus. Taxonomy (NCBI): domain Eukaryota; kingdom Metazoa; phylum Chordata; class Mammalia; order Rodentia; family Spalacidae; genus Rhizomys; species Rhizomys pruinosus. Next base: position 940,916 of record VZQC01010581.1, on the reverse strand, counting down.
CCAAGTTTGTGAATTTCTGTTTATCCAATAAGCTAACTGCCTCCCTCCATCACTCACAAATTGGCTTCAGCTATCCTAAAAATCCTAGACGAAGTCCAATAGAAATCATAGGCATATCATCAATGAATCATTTGAAAGAATCAGAGTCAAAGACAAAGGGGAAAATCTCTGGCAGGTATGCTTACTTGTCACTTAAACTAAGCTGTAAATAAACAATCCAATGTTCATTTGAAAAAAAAAACATGTGTTGGTAACCTAGATTAGATAAATGAATATTACTGGTAACTAGTACATTATTATTATTAGCACATATTAAATATACAAAACAATGGGTTTTATTATAACATTATAAATACACCTATAGTGTACCTCGATTGCACTCTCATCCCTCAGTCACTCGCTCTTACCCTCATCTGTGGTGAGTACATTTTATCCTCCAATTTATTACGAAATTTTAAAAGATTAATGATTGGCATTTAAATGGAGGCAATTTTGTTATATACTTACATGCATAAAGTAGATTTTAAAATCATGTGAAAGAAATAATTATAGACTGAAACACATTTGAGTTATTGTCACTGACCTTTGTTGTGTCCACAACAAAGTACTGAGAGAATAATAATTTCAGAATTTGAGTGTTGAACCAAATGTGGAATTTTTTGAAAATGGTGCCATTTGTCAACCATCTCTACATCTTCAGCACCAGTCATAGTACCTAAAACAAGTTTTCAATAAGTACCTTTACTTTAATAAACACGATGTCTAATCATCTTAGTTGTACTACTTAGCAATATGGGTTTTCATTCAATTGGAATGAAAAGTCAGTCTCTATGCCAAAAATAATTAAAAAGGAAACAAATCCAATAAAAGTAAGCCATTCATTCACAGGACTGCCCTATTAATTGCACTTTTAAATGTTGCTGACAGTGTGGCCAACCTCCATCACTGGCTAACAGCAGAGAGTTTAATGGAAGCAGTCCCTGCCATGTTCCCAGAAAGACACCAAGTCATCCCTGGTGTAGTTTTCTTTTTTTTTTTCCTGTTTGTCATGATATTACCTTGCTGAAATCTGACATCACTTGTATTAGCCGACACTCCAGGAGAAACATTCATCAAAAGGGACAGTCTGCCACAGAACAAGATCATTGATTTTTCAAAAGCATTTTGAAACTGTGACTGAATTACATAGTCAAAGCTTGCAAAGATTAGCAATAAGTCAAAGAGGGACATTTTTCTTCTCCAGTAGTATTGGTGCCCATCAATATTCACCAGTCAAATCTGTAATAACTCTGGGGTTATTAACTTACCATCATCTCCCATTGCCCACACAAAAGCATTCTCCATTCTCAGGATATCACTTATCTCAAGAAGTGGCAGCTCTTTCTGGATTACTTTGTAGATTATTTGTTATGAACTTATATAACTTCGTACATTGGCCCCTTGACCCACTTTTATTTAGAATCTAAACATATTTGGCAATAGTATCTTTGGAGTTGATCAATGTGAAATGGAGTCATGATGAAGGAATTCATAAGAGGATCGTTGGACAGATTTAAAAAAATCATCAGGAACTTAAACACATGAAGTGAAAGCCCACTGAAGAGATGGCAAATGGACTACCATCCACGAGCCAAGGGGACAGATCTCAGAAGGGACAACCTTCCTAGCACTTTGACCTTGAACTTTTGATACTTCAGAACTATGAGAAAACAAATTTTAATTTAAGCTATTCAGTCTATGGTATTATGCTGTGCTAATTCTCAAAAACTAAAACAAATTCTAAACTAATTTTAGACATTATACATCTTATCTCCTCTGTCCCACCTTCCCTGTATGCTAATATCTCATCCTTGTGTCCCGTACACACTAACTTCCTACATTTACTCTTAAGAAGCTCTTCTGTTTTGTCTTGAATGCCTCTACAAGGTATTTACTGCACCATCCATAAAGCCTAAGTACAGTGTTCATATTCTCCAACCCAGATTTATCTTCCCTGCTTCTGAACTTTATTTGGTATTACTACATTATAGATTGGATTATTCTTTTTTTTTTAATTTTTATTTATTTATTTATTTTTATGTGTATGAATGTATTGTCTGCATGCAGGTCTGCGCACCCGTGTCGTGCGATGCCGCGGAGGTCAGAAGACGGTCTCGGATTCCCCTGGAACTGGAGTTCTCCTGGAACCGGAGTCACAGACGGTTCTCAGCCGCCATGTGGGTGCTGGGGATCGAACCCGGGTCCTCTGCAAGAGCAGTCGTCGCTCTTAACCGCTAGGCCATCCCTCCAGCCCCTAGATTGGATTATTCTTAAAATCCCAAAACTAACTCAATTATAGTGTGAACCGTGGCAGTATCATCTGTGCCAAGATGGAGCTGAGCACAGAAAAATTCTCCAAAAGCATTGGCTGGATAAAAGTGCTGGTTTTCAAAGGAAGAAAAGCCTCAGACTGCTACAGGCATCAAACATCTCTGTGGATCCTATTTGTAACAATTGTTTATAATGAGTCCTAATGAACCTTACCTTGTAGGTGCTGCAAAGTTTTAATATGAGAGACTTCCTTACCTCCTTTTCATAGAACAAAGAAAAATATGATGGTAATGAAGTCATTCTCCGTCAATTAGAGCTGTTACAGAGGTAATCTCTTATAAAACCGGTAAAACTTATTTCTTTAATTGAGTAATAGACATAGGAACTGTGAAAAGGATTATTCTCTATTCAGAACCAAATATAATACTAAAGTCTCTTTAAGCTGTGCATTTAAGCAAAATATATTAATACAGAAGAGCTCTGATATCAGCAATGGATTATTCTGCCAAGGAGATGTTGGCCAGGGGATCCAAGCCCCCCCCACAAAAGGTAAAGTCTTCTTGCCTGTAAACTGGGATACCTGCAAGAAGAGAGGAGATAAGGCCCTGTGGTCAAAGACCTGATGTAGGCATGGGAAAGATGTATTGAGACCACACTTGCAAGTGTACAGTTGGTCTCTGGAATACCAGAGAGTGTTACCAAAGGCCACTAAACCAATAAAGCAATATAGGTCTCCTTGAGTCAAGCGAGACTGCTCCATCAACATCAGCTACACCTCACCTGCCTGGAAATACTGTGCAGCAGTGGCAGCCATATGTCTGTATATCCCAAAACTAATTGGCTATTAGCTCTCTCCTTGGAGGAATAACTCACGGCTGATGCCACAAACTTACATCCTGTAGTGGTTAGGAGATGTTATAAGCTACAGTAAGACCTTGTCATCTTTTACAGAAAAAAATGTAATTCATGGATTAGCATACCATCCAAACATCTGTGTCTATACCAAAGTAACCTACCATAATAATTAGTACTGTTTAAATACCTATATATCTAATTGCTTGTGCTTCATTAGTAGGATTGAAAGGTTATTCCTGAACAAAATGTCAGCCCATGAAAGGAAGCAGTCAGAACTGATCAGAGTCAAAAACGAAATCTCCAGAGAAAGTAGTCTGTTTTGCTTCTTGTCCACCTGTGCCCCTTTTCTAAGCCTAGGGAACAATCTGTGGAAGAGGGGGCATGGTAGAATGTAAGGGCTGCAATTGGGGTGAATGGTGAAACTACAGCAATATAGATTGGACGCTTATTTGATCAACTTGATTGTACACAGAAGCCCCTCCGGCTGGATGGTGGGAGCCTTGGGCTGTGTGGGTTTGGACACAACTGCTTGCAAATTGGTTTTACATGAAGGATGCTTGTACTCAAAACTTATTACTTATTGTTTAAAAAATGAAATAAAAGAAAGTATTAAAAAGTGCTGGGTTTTGAGAACTTTACTATTCTCTTAGTTACCACATAATAAGTGCATGTACCTTGATTTACTCAACTAGTTAAAATGTCGTTATGAGCTCTGCTTTCTTCTTGGTTCTATTCTGGGCACTGAAGTCACAGAGGTAAATGGTACATGTTCCATCCCATGGGAGCTGAGAGTGTAATGAAAATTTTAATTGTAAGTTTTTAATTACAGCAAAATTTCTATATGGGATAAAGTACACAATACTCTATTAAATGATTGAAGATGATAACTAACATTATCTACAGTCCTGCATTCTTCAACTAGGCTGTAGGTATTCACTAGTCCAAGTCCTAGGCAGCTCATGATCTCTCTCTCTCTCTCTCTCTCTCTCTCTCTCTCTCTCTCTCTCTCTCTCTGTGTGTGTGTGTGAGTCTGTCTGTCTATCTCCTGCTCTCGATTATCCTATACCACACTGCATAGGGGAAGCTCCAATAGACAGTCCAGCCTCTTCCTGATGCATGAAAGCTAATCTAGCCCCAAATAGGATGGGATAATTTCCAGGGCAGTTGAGATAGGCTTATCACCTTTAAAACTAGTACTAAATTATCAAATTAAGGGTTTGGGTAAGATTTTCTGATATACTAGAAACACCACACTGTCTAGGTTTAGTAGAAATAGCAGGTATATAGTTAAGGCAGAGTTTTGCAAAAGGAACAAATAATTTTCAGTATGCTGTGTGTGCATGTCCACACACATGTGTACATGTGTGTGTGTATGTGTGTGAATAAGTATACTTTTTGCTTGATACATTTTGCTGCTTAGGTTTGAACACCCTGATTTCAAGTCTTCTTCTGGATATCTATTTAGCTCATTCTTAAGGTGCAGAAGTTAAGAGGCCCCAGGGAGAGGGCCATTTAGAATAAATTGTGAATTTTGTGGAATGGTGCCCTGGTGGGATTCCTGAGGAATGAGGGCTGGGGTAAGAGAAGGAAGCTGACTGGCCACAGAAGAAGTAATGGGCCCTAATTCTGCTGATTCTGCAGCCTGAAATGTACTTCCCCTGCCATTTAATTCTGTATTTAAAAAGCAGATTTCTGAAGTAAATCCAAATCCAAAATACCTGCCTGTTAATTAGTTTTTGCTTACATAGAGTCAATGCACAAATCCCAATGTGAAACGAAACCAAATAAACTCCATGAAGTATATTAAGCATGACCTTGTTTCTCATGTACCATCTCTTCACAAAATAAAACCCAAATTGGTTAGCATGATATTCAAGGTTGACCTGAACCTACCACTGTAGACTCAACTTAGTCCATCACTGTCCTTGGCATTATTTCAAACACAGCACAGCCTATCGTACTGTGAAAGTGGTAAGACTTCAGTTTATGACCATGCTAAGCTTTTCCCCAAAAAAGAGTCTACCCATAATTTTTGCTTCTCAATATCCAAAGTGAGAGAAGCAAAAATAATGATATTACTTCTTCTTTCTTGTCTTAGGGCCCCAATATCTACTGTATGTACTCAAACATGACTGCTTCAATGCAAATGTTTTGCTCAGCCCTTGTCCAGAATCCATCTGGAGAACTACATGACCACAGCTAGAATGGAGGCTTATGAAGAAAACAGCTAGAAACACCATCTACTTCTCATGACTGGGTAGGAATTCCTCTCCTGCAAGGAGGGCATCAAGCATGCTATCTCTGCAGCTTCCACACACAGAAGGACAATTCCTGGGAGTATAGGTCCTTGAGTTGACTTCAGAGATATTTCAGTCTCAAAGCAGCCCTTGAAACTTTGGCAAAACACCTAAATTCTACCATTTAAGAGATATCCATCTGGGGATATTTAAAGGTCTTTGGAATTTCTGGGAGCTTCACTATAGCTATTAACACACACATGCCACACACACACACACACACACATGCATGCACGCTTACACTGTTAAGCTAAACCCACTCACATGTAGACAGAAGTTTCATGATGACTGGGGCAATATTAGATGAAAACTAATGTCATGGGCTTTGGCTACTGACAGCCCTGGATACAAGTCTTTGTAAAGGAAGAAACAGTTGATTAAAAGCAAGACCCTAAAAGAAGCAGACATTGGATGCCATGCATGCTAGAGTTCAAAACTTTAAAAATGAAAACGGAAGGCTAAAAATATCAGGTGGATATTCTAAGAATGATTCTGACCAATAGCAGGAATGTTTGAATTCTTCACCTTCCAGTGATCACAATAAGGATTCCTATTGGAGACAGGACAGTGCCCTCTCAATCTAGAGAGGCACTCCAATGGGCAAGACTTGGATGCATTTGAGTTGTTCACATAGAAGAGGCAGCCATAATTTTTTGGACGCTGCTAGGAAATTATCTCTCACAGAAACTGCCGTGGTCTCAGAGAGCCTTCTACACTGACCCAAAGACTTTTTTCAAAGAAAGTAGAGCTTCCTGGAGGCAACGAAGGAACATCTTCTGTTTTGTTCCTCCACTTATTTAGTGGAGATTGGGTGCCAGACATCATGCTACGACATTGAAGATCTAGAGAAGAAGGGGATAGAAACTCTTATTCACCAAATAAATCTACCATTTAGCAAAAGAACATATATCCTCAATCCCATCTGCAAATAAAGAGTATATATACTACTAAAATAGAATAAAGTACTGTGGGTTTTCTCATGAGGGGCACTAAATTCAGACTCAGAATTCAAATAAGCCTGCCTTGAAAAAGAAATTCAGAACTACATTCTATAATTTTGTTAAATTTTCAGAAGAAAAGTGAGAAGTGTTTATAGGCAGAAGTTTATGAAAAGGCCCATAGGAGGTAGTATAAACTTGGGGACTGCCAGGAGTGTGCTATGTTTGAGGACCAGATGTTGAGAATAAAAGGGAGGCCACCAGCAAAGCACTGCTCGTACTGATGCTCTTTACTCTCCATGTTTCACTTTATTGGTACCCATGTACCTGTGTATCTATAAATAGAATCAGACTTTCGATGTTTTCAGATGCACATATATTATTCTATATATACCATTCTGTATCTTGGTCTATTTATTCAACATTGTGGTTTGGTGTGTGTGTGTGTGTGTGTGCGCGCGCGCGCGCGCGTGCGCACGCGCATTCGTGTTGTCTATGTTATGTATTACAGCTCCATTTTAAATATTTGAATAGAATTTTCTTTAGGCATGCTATAGATTCAAAGGATGTTCATAAGATGCTTCACAAATCCCTTCACAAATCACCTATACCTTCTCCTGTTATCGCTAGTTCCCACTGAAGTGATACATCAGTTTCAACTGATGAACCTACATCATGATCACCTGGAGTCCATAACTACAGTAATGTTCACCCAGTACTTTCATTCTATGTACCTGGACAATTTCTTTTGCTGTTGTTGTTGTTGTTGGATTTGGGAGGGGGGGTTGAGGGGGCGCGTTGAGACAGGGTTTTCCTTTAGTCCCAGCTGGCCTAGAGCTCCCTCTGTAGACCAGGCTGGCCTTGAACTCATAGAGATCCACCTGACTCTGCCTCATGAATTCTGGGATTACATGTGTGTGCCACCACTCCTGGCCCTGGACAATTTCATATGTATTCATAGCATCTTTCAGAGTCCTGTCACTGCCCTAAAACTACTTTGTGCTTTGTCTGCTCACGACTCTCCTCTCCTAACCCCTAGCAACCAGAGTTCATAACTGTTGCCATAGTATTGCTTTCTATAAAACATCATGTAGTTGGAAATACATAGCCCTTAAAACTAGATTCTTTCACTGAGCAATTCACATGTAAGCATACTTTCTGTCTTTTCTTAGCCTATTGATTTTCAGTGCTAACCAATGGCCCTCTGTCTAGATGTATCAGAATTCATATATTCATCAAGGACATTTTGGTTGTTTTAAGTATTGCCAACTGTGAACAAAGTTGCTAGAAGCAACCACCTGCAGAATTTTTGTATGGATGTATTTCTCACGGTTATTGGATCATACATTGAGAGTATGTTTAGCTTTATAAGAATTTCATTAATTTTAAACTCTGTTATATTATTCCATTTCATGAATATACCACAATATATTTACTCACTTTTCTACTGTAAAAGTATAGGCCTTGAACTTTTTCACATTTAAAAATTTTAAACAATGTTCCCACAAAGCATTCTGTGTCTAGATCATAGACATGTGTATGAGAATCCCCCACTTATACATCATATACCAGACAATGTAGTATCTTCTTCAGTACTTATAAATGCTAATTTTTTACTGAAATCATCTTATATACTCATTTCCACTGACAGTATATCATATTTTCATTTATCCCAGATTCTAACATTGTAAGATCTAGTGACAGTCTTTTTAAACATCTGATAATCTTTTTCAAGAAGCGCACAACTTAAAAGAAAACTATGCAATGGCATCTCACTGTAGTATAATTTTATTTTTCTAGTTATTCATACGTTTAAGCATTTTTCATATGTTTATTGGTTTGAGTTAATTCTTCTATTAATTTCCCCCATTCAAATTGTATTGGCTTAGTTATTTCACATTGGCTTACAGTTATTCTTATTTTTATAATAATTAGCTAGATTCATGTTTATTGGCTGTATCTTATGGAAATATCACCTCAGCTTATATATTATGGCTATATTGTTTATTATATGCTATTTCAACTTTTACATGATAATTTTAAAATCTGTGTGGAAGGTTTTTTTTCGTGCAGAATAGAGTTGGGATCCATCTAGAGAAGGGGATAGACATTCACAACTGAATATCTAAATGCGCCAGTACTGTAATTTTTTGCCTCCTCAACTCATACTGTCACTTTCTCCTGCCAACTTCTCCTAATAAGAATCTATTTCTAGATTTCTCCATCTACTCCATTAGGTTTGGGGCTTATGCCTTTGACAATCTTCACAGTCTAAATGAGATCTGTAAGAGGACATTCAGCACTGACAAGATCTTTCTATAATTCACATTTTTTAACAGAGTGGTCACCACCTACGATTAGATACTGGGCACTTGAATGTGTTTGAAATAAGCAGGAAATCGAATTTTTGTTTTATTAACTATGGAATGAAAATTATCTATTTCAATTCAAGCATTAATTGTATTTTTTTATCTACTTATTATTTGTTGGTCTTTTGAGACAGCATTTTCACTCTGTAGAGCTATGTAGCTCTAGTGGGCTTGCTATGAGCACAGGATGGCCCCGAACCCCTGGCAATCTTCCTACCTCTGACTCTCTAGGGCTGAGGTCACAGGTATATGCTACCTTGACCTACTGTTTTGCTGTTTTGGAACTTCTGAGTTACAGGTACATTTTCTCTTTTATGTTAATTTTGTTTGTCCTTTCTTAAATTGATTGACCTCCAATGCAATGTCTGACATTAATATTACTACACTATTACAGTTCACAGAGTTCATAGCAGAGTAATGATGTTGATGACCTTTTTTTCTCCCCTGCAGCCTACATAACACCTTCTGGTACTTAGAGCTATGCAGCAGGGAAGAAGGTTACTGGCCAGTACTTATTGATTTCTCCATGTCCTATGATCAGTGTGGTATCTGGACATGACAGGGCAGCTGCACTTAGGATCTCACAGTTGTGGTTGCCTGCACAAAACCTGCACAAGATGAAGCCAGGCAACATTGTAGCATAAGGGAGATTTATGAGAGCCCACTCCTAACTGAGGAGCAATGGATTGGATTGTTGGCAGCTTCTGGGAAGGAGAATCAGGTTTTTTGAAGGGTGTGACACCTGTGAGGTCCACCATGCTCCAGTAGATGGCCACACACCCAGAAGTATATGGACAGAACAAATTAAAGTCCATGGGCTATTAATTTTTTAAAAGAAAATGGCATGAAGTGGGAGAGGTAGGTAAGGAGGTGAAGGTGGATGGATCTGGAGGATTTAAGAAGAGTTAGGGTGAACAAGAGCAAAATACATTGATGAAATTTTCCAAGAAAATAAAAGTATTTGTTAAAATAGTGCTACATTAACTCTCTAGTAGTTGTTGGGTTCATATTATTTATAGATTCTTTATTTTCTAATTCACTAACTTATTAACTTTTAACCTTCATTCATATTTTAACCTTCATGCATATTTGACTTTATTCTGTTTTTCTTCTTTCTAATTTTTAGATGAACATTCAGCTCATAACTTTAAATTTGTCATAAAGTGATTTAAATATATGAACTTTACTTTTACATATATATCACTCAGTTCTATATAGTTTTCTCCTTTTTGATATCACCATCAAAATGTGTAATATATATGGGCATCTTCAAGTTTCAAAAAATATATTTATTTCTTTATTTTTTTATTTTTTTCTCTATGTGTATGAATGTACTTTCTGCATGCAGGTCTGTGCACCCGTGTCGTGCAATGCCGTGGAGGTCAGAAGAGGGTGTCGGATTCCCCTGGAACTGGAGTTCTCCTGGAATTGGAGTTTCAGACTGTTCTCAGCCTCCATGTGGGTGCTGGGGATCGAACCTGGTTCCTCTGCAAGAGCAGTTGTTGCTCTTAACCTCTAGGCAATCTCTCCAGCCCAGAAAAAAAATTATTTCTTAACTATTATGTTGTTGGTTTGTCCTCTACTAGCTGGGACTCCCACTGCCCCTCTTAAGTGTATATTTCTACTTCTATTAGTACTTTAAATTTTTTTATTTATTTTCATTTTATGTGTGTGAGTGTTTTTCCCGCATACATGGCAGTGTACCTGTGCATTTAATGCCTGCAGAGGCCAGAAGAGGATATGTCAGATCCTCAGAAGTAAAGTTACAGAAGGTTATTAGCCAGCATATGGATGCTGGGAACTGAAACCCCTTCTGGGAACAAATCCAGCCTGTACTCTCAAGCACAGAGACATCTTTCCATCCCCTTCTATTGGTAATTTTTTAAATTATCGGTTAATAGATTTGAAGAGTAGATTATTAGATCCATATTTTAAAAAAGAAAGAAACAAGAAACACTTTACAAAGCATGAGGCTAAACAATTCAGAAACAGCCCAACCCTTTGGCCTCAAGTACTGGTAAGACAAAAAGAAAAAAATAAATAGTAATAGTAGTATGTCAGGAAATGGCAGGGGCAGACTTTCTTACTCTATGGAAAAGTAAGGGCTACCACAGCTGTTTGTTCACTTTTGAAGGAATGTGAGAGATTTGCTCCTTGATGTAGGAGAAAGAATAGAGACTCTACATTCCCTAGGAAAAAAATAACATTATGATTTAATCTTTACTCTTTTTTTTTGTAGGCGGTCTATGGAATGAAATAGAAAATTATGAGTCAGACTAAAAAAAGCAGTATGTGTCATGAGCAAGAGTAAAAAGAGGTCTGTAGAAGTAGACCATACTACTGGAATGGGTAAAATAAGGCATTTAAAATGCTAAGTAAAATATGTTAAATAAGTAACAGATAGTGAAAATAATTGACAAACACATAGGGAATCTCAAGGAAAAATACAACTCTTAAAAACAACCCTGGATATCAGCAAGAAGCAAAAGCAAATGCTCGTATTTTGAGTATATGCTTATCTATGAATAAAAAAGAAAGATCGTGCATACTCTAACAGCCTTTGAAATCTGTTTTTTTTCATTTTCTTTTGTTATGTTTTATTTTACTTATTTATTTTATTTTAAACATTTTTATTGAAGTTATGTCATTTCAAGCTTTGTTTCTCAGTCCAATCTGGACTCGTCTTCCCTTCATACTCCTCACCCCACCTGAGTTCATGCACCCTCCTATCCATGACATGTATCTTTTTCTGATTCTTCTCAAAGTTTTTCGGAGCAGAGGATTATTGTCCTTGGGGAACTTCACTGTTTCAGTCGTTTTCCTGTCTCAGTTCCCCTGCTGTTATTCCCTCGAGTCTGTATCTCTTCAACATATGCAGAAATCTTAATGCCTTTTCTCCCACAACCATACCCTTTCCATCACCTCACAAACCTACAAGTGGGAGGCATTTCAGTAGGTGCTGATCCAATATTGTGCTATTTTTCCCATGATACCTTCATGGGAAAATGACTACATTTGAACTCTGCTTGCATGTCAGTTTTAGAAAGGTCAGTGTGCAGTGTATAAAGACATATTTTGGAATAATATAAAATTAAAAGGAACAAAAAAGAGTGAGAGAAACCTATTCAAAGAACTGACCAAAACAGTAAACTTGTGCATCAAAAATGTTATAAAAGACTGAGAAAAAGATGCAAGACAGGACTTATCATGTATGACAGAATCCATGAGCTCTGGTGGGGGGCGGGGGGTGCAAAAGGGGTGGGTATGGATGAGGGAATGAGTATAAATTTGATTAAGAAATATTGTATGAAATATGCTCAATAAAAATTAACTTAAAAATAAATTAAATAAAATTAAAAAAAATAAAAATACAAAAAATCAACCCCAAGGGAAATGAGTATGAAGCCCCAATCTTAACCAAGGAATTATTGGTGACCCATAACTGCTGGGATAGAGTTAGATTTCTGTTAAGGGTGTGATGCTAGATAGGTCAACCAGGCTTCCCTAAATGGATGTGTACCCAAGATTGTTTGGAGACACAAACTTGGTTTGATAGGCCTTAATATATATGACAGAGTACCTGAAATCTGGTGGTGGGGCTATGTGAGGGGTGCAGATGGGGGTCTAAATATGATCAAAATATATTCTATGAAATTCAAAAAAATTCAGTAAAATATATAATATCTGAAATAAAAAGTGATTGGATAGGTTTAATGAGCATAAAAACAAAAGTTATGTGACTAGAAAGTAGTATATTGATTATTAAAGATTAATAAAATTGAAATGCTGCCAAAATTATCACTAAGAGAAGGGAAATCTCAATAGATTCTGTGAAAACTAAATAGAAAGTAAGATCTATATGTCAATAAATTACATAATGTAGGTAGAATGAACAAACATCCTGTGTATACAAATACTAAAATTCATTCAAAAAGAAATAGATAAGTTTTACAAAATGAACTTAAAATTCCTTCCACTTGCATGATATGGGTGTGCATTTTGTATACACATACAAAAATAAATAAAATTAAAAAAATTCCTTCCACAAAGAATATTACTCTCAAAAAAAAAACTATTACTCTCAAAAAGAAAGAAAAAAAAAAAGAATATTACTCTAGGGTTTCATTGGCGATGTTTGCCAAACATTTAAGGACAAAAAGAATTCTGGCACAATTTTAAAAGAATAGAAAAGGAAGAAACACTTCCAACTAATTATATGAGCAACAGCAGGCAAAGAAAGCCAACAATGGAAGAAGAGTGGGAGAAATCAAGGTCAGTTAGTAGATACCAATTTTCTTCAAGGACACAGACACAAAATTCCTCAACAAACCGTAGCAAATTCAGCCTAATATATTGAAAGGTAGTACATAAGTTTTTGTATGAGGAATGCAGTTGTGCTGGACAGCTTTAGTGTCAATTTGACACACCTGGGTTGAGGGAGCCTCAATTGGGGAATTGGCTCCATTAGATTGGCCTGTGGCCACATCTGTGGAGTATTGTCTTGATTGTCAAGAAGTGTGGGAGGGCCCAGCCCACAATGAGTGGTGCCACCCTGGGCAGGTTGTTGTGTACCATACAAGAAGGCAGGCTGGGCATGAGCCAGGGGAGCAAGCCAGTAAACAGCATTCCTCCATGGCCTGTGCTTCAGCTCTTGCCTCCAGGTTCCTGCCCTGAGTTCCTGCCTTGGGCTCCCTGAGTGATGAACTGAGACCCAGGAGATGTGAGCTGAATAAACCCTTTCCTCCCCAAGTTGGTGTCGGTCAGAGTGTTTTGTCATAGCAATGGAGGACAAACTAGGGCAACAGTGTTGGATCAGCATTCAAAAATCAATCAGAATAGTTAATAGACTAAAAGAGAAAAGCCATATGATAATGAATGCAAAAAGTATTTGACAAAACTCAAAATGCATATTTTTTTTAATCTCATAACAAACTAGGAGTTACAAGAACACTTCCTTCATCTGATGAAGGACATCTACAGGAAACCTAAAGGGAGCAGGGACTCTCCTGTTAATGGTGGAACCATTATTCTCTTAGAATATGAAATAGATAAGAATGCCTATCTTATCACATTTATTTTGGATTTCATTAGAGCACTAAGCTACTGAAAGACAGTTAGAAGGAAAAATTAAAAGCTTAAGAATGTTTATAAAGATAATGACACTCATATTCACACAGGGCAAGATTGCTCTTGTAGATAACCAAACAATATACATATTTAACTGTAAGATTTCATAAATGCATAAAGCAAGATCATAGGCTACATTGTTATCATTTTATGTATTTGTATTACTACTACTATTATTATTATTATGTATTAGCAGCAAATAACTAGAAACAAACTTACAATTGAATGATATGCCACATTAAAGAGCCACAAATCCTCTGGGACTCTTCTCACCAAGAAATGTATTCTGTGTTCTCACTCTTGCATTTGATAGCACCTTGACATTCCTGATACAGAGGTGGCATTTATGCCTCTTCCATTAGGCCTTAGCAGGCCTTCTAACTTCTTTGATTTTGGAAAAAATGCAATGCAGCAGTGGTTATTAGGCTTTAAAGCTGGGATTGGACCATTGATCGATTTTCTTCCTTAGAGGCTTGCATAGCATCCTCTGGTAGTGTGAGAGCAGAGTCTGAATGTGATTAAGATATATAAAATTCAAAAAAATAAAAAATTATATATAAAAAGAGGAGAGAGAGAGAGAGAGAGAGAGAGAGAGAGAGAGAGAGAGAGAATTTTTAAAAATAAATAAAGCAGAACAAAAACAAAGAAAAAAGACAATGGTGGGACCGGGACATGCTCAGTGGTTAAGAGCACTGGCTGCTCCTGCAGAGGACAAGATTCAGTTGCCAGCACCTATACGGTGGCTAGCGGCCATCTGTAACTCTAGTTCAGGAGAATCTGATGCCCTCCACAGCCACTGCATGACACTGGTGCACTTGCACTGCATTTTTAAATTTTATTTTATTCATTTTACATGTATGAGTGTTTTGCCTGCGCATATATAAGTGCACCAATGACTCTGCAGCATTTTCTAAGTTCTTCCTTAAGGTTGTAGGATTCACTTCTGGAATTTGGCCACCAGGTGCCTTACAAATGGTCCACATGCAGGCCCATGGCCAGGCCAGGCAGCGCTGGCTGAGATGTTCACCAGCACTGTCTGAGATTCATTTATTATCTTTCATCACTCAGGTGAACTTGTTTTTGGTTTTTTTTTTTTTTTTTTTTTTTTTTTTTTTTTTTTTTTTTTTTTTTTTTTTTTTTTTTTTTTTTTCCTTTCTCTACCTCTTTTCTGAAGCATGGAATTCCAAATCAGATCTTCATTACTGGACTGTTATTAGCAAGAGACTAAGAGAAAGATGCCATGAACAGTGTGCCACAGCGCAGTACTGGGGACGGGATCCCTGACAGGGAGTGACACCAAGTATGAGTGACAGGGTTGTGAGGGCTATGGGAGAAAGAGGAGTAACATTTTTAAAGGCAAAAACTGAAAAGCAAGAGTGCTTTAATGAGAAATGAAGAGGTTGAAGATTCTCAGGGAGAAAAATTGGGGGTAATACTGATATTCAGAAGGATGGCTTGCAAGGAGTTGCATAGAAAGGAGGTCACAAACGCTGTTGCAGGTGTTTTCTCTGTTTTTTTTTAAATTATTTTTCATTATTTTTTTTTTTTTTTTGAGACAGGGTCTCCCTATAGCCCCAGCTGGTCGCCAGATTTCCCTGCTTCTACAGAACGCTGGGCACCAGACAAGGTGTCAGTCTCAGGTGCTCTTGTGTCCAGTGCTTCACACTGCACCCAATGATCCCAAGAAGAATAAATGTCAAGTGACCACTGTTTCTGAGCCAGACTAAGAGAGATGCCTGACATTTTTCATCAGACCTTGGGACTGGATATTCCCTCAATATTACAGAGATTAACAGGATAATAATTACAACCAGGGGGCAAAATCTTACCATAGACTAAATATGAAGAGTTGGGGAGAGTCAGGCAGCTTCCCAGGAAAAATTCTAGTAATGAGGACTTTAATAGTAATCTTGAAAGTAGCCATCTGTACAATTAAATTATTAAATTTTAAAAAATACTGAAAATTGGAGCTCATATTATTTTGTAAGTCTGACTCTGGCTTTGTGTCTTCTGTAAATATGTTTAGATATATATAGATCTGTAGATATATACATGTATNTTTCCTTTCTTTTTTTTTTTTTTTTTTTTCCTTTCAAGGCAATCAAATGAGAATCTCAAGTTTTGTCTAAATTATGGAAAGACATATAAAATTGATTCTTCTTAATAAAACATTTCATATTACTGAACTGAATACAATTCCTGAGACCTCAATCTGTTAGCAACATAAAGAAGTCAGTGCTGTATAGGTGTCAGGAAATTCCATCGGCTAGCAATAAACCAGAAATGCTACCTAGTACTTCATCTGACACCCCTGGCACTTAACCCATGTGTCAGATTTTCTATATCTATTCTGTTCCAGAAGGTTTACCAAATAGCTTAATTCCTTCTAGCAGACTTCTTTTTCATTTAAATTCCAAAATTGAAGAGATTCCAAAACCTGATCAGAAGGTATTTTAACCCCATTTGTCATGTTAGGAGCTTGATTCATGGAACTGGGATAGGTGTTCTATCTGAAGTAAAAGTATCTGGCACACCTCCCCTTCTCTTCTGGTTGACATTATCCCTATTTGTCTACTGATTCATGTTCCCCATTAGACAGCTAGATCATCAGTGTAAAGACTGTCTTATTACTTTTCATATCCCTAGGAAAGAGAGCATTGCTTTGCTCTTAATCATTATTCATTAGATGTCACTTAAAGTTTCCGATCAATTGTACCTTAGTCTAAGTATTGTCTCCTTTGACCAGACAGAGGCCCCAGATGACTGAGGCCACATTTTATTCATCCATGAATTCTCAGTGTCTAGTACATGGGCCCTAAATGCTTCACTAGAGAGTGATCAGTAGACATAAGCTCTCCCAATAGCTCTAGCTGTCACTGACTGGCAGTGGAAACCCTCAAAGGACTATAGAAAGCAGCAGGATGTTGTGAATCATTTAGTCATTAACATTGTTTGTATTTCCATTTATTTGCATGTTTTCTAGCTTATGAAACACTTACACTTTCATTTTTCTGATATGAACTTTACAACAGTCCTAAGAGATATACAAAGTTAATGCTTTCAGCATTTTGATGAGGTTTTGTACCTTGTCCAAAGATACAGGACTAGGAACTATGGAAATTATACTGGGGTTTCCCATCCTCTCATGCCACGCTTTTCCCATTAGATCAGGATGAGTAAGTGAACATTCAACTCAGCATCCAACTATTTATACCTGAGGCCCTTCAGTTGAATTTTTACATTTTTGAACTTCAATGTCCTCATGAGTAAAATTATAATAGCTATTTTATTATGCTTCCTCCAAAATTAACCAAATGTATTAAAATATTTATGAATATTAATGCATATTAATAACTTAGTACATTATTTAATTTTAGAATATAATTAAATTATATTACTAGAATACTATTAATATTTATTAAGAGATATCACGAGTCATATTTATTGTTTTTATTTAAAAGAAAGTACAAGAAACAAAATGGTAAGTGAATCTAATTTTTTAAATGTATTAAAATTCTGAAGAAGAAATAAGAAATGTTCCAAAAGAAGCAGGGAGCTTAGAAAGATGATATCTTTTTAATATTTCTCTCTGTTTCCTGCCTGAAGCTGGGATTCTAGTGGGGTCAAGCCATGTGCTAACCCAGAGTACCCTTATCAATAATGCAGTGAGTTCCAGTGTCGGGCCAGCCAGATTCTCTGCCCCTACCCTTACGATGGAGCTGCATTGCTGATGCTTTAGAATAGCTTTAGTACTCCATTAAGAATGGAATGCCTTTTGGTAATTATGCAGATTTATGGAAACTATCTCCTAAATCTCCAAAGGAAAGCTATAAAATGGTTCTTCCATGAGCTTTCTAACTACCAGATGAACTAACTACCATAGTAAAATGGTAGAAGAAGAAACACCATTCATTTGCCAGCTAGTGACAAGTGTTGTCTATAAATTAACAATCCACTAGCATATGATGTTATAAACAAGTTCCAGGTGATTTTCTAACTAGTCTGGTTACAGACACACTTCATTATCTTCTAGGATTTGCTTTGTATTGATAAGTGAAGTACAAAGCCCTGGGAAACTGCCAGAAATCTCTTACTGAGGACAAATGCATATGAGTCTAGGAATGAGCCCACTGTAAAACCTAAAATCTAAAAACAGTACTATAAGTGAAGTAACAAAGTCCCAGAAAAACAAGCAGCAAATGGTCTCCCTCATTTGTGGATGCTAACACCAAATCCCCCGATGAAAGATGAACAACATTATTGTTATATTTCTGTTTATCTGAAAGCAACTATGTTGTTACAATGTAAATCTCTTAACGGGCTCTAGAATCAACCCACCACTTACTTTCAGACTCTGTAATTACTGTATATGAGTGGAAAGTATGTATTCATATTTTAGAGTAATATAAAATTAAAGGAGGAAAATGTGAATTCCTAACATAAAAATAGACTGAGAGAAAGATGCAGGGCATTTATGGCAGAATACATGATCTGGGGTAGGGTGGGGGAAGGGAAAGGTGAATATGTCTAAACTGAACTGAGAAATGATGTCTGAAATACATGAAACATCAATAAAGCACTATAAAAAAATATTATCCATTAACTTCCAGCGTCCTGGTCTTTCTTGTTTCTATGATTATACTCACTTGTGATGTTTACTGAAATACATAAAAGTAATAGAGTAATATAAAATTAAAGGGGGAAATGTGAAAAAAAAAAGACAGAGAAAGGGGGAAAATGTGAAAAAAAAAAAGATGCAAGACACGTATGGCAGAATACAGGAACAGGGGTGGGGTGGGGGGCATGGGAAGGGGACTATGCCTAAATTGAACTGAGAAATGATGTATGAAATACACAAAACATCAATAAAAAACAAATAATAATAATAATAAAAATGGCTGCCATTTATAAATAATCCAGCAGGGACTATTCCTATATCTAAATCTATAATTATCACCATTTTACATATGAGGAACCAAAAGTTCAACAAAGCTAAGCAATGTATTCAAGGCATGCAAGTAGTAAGAGCATTAGGATTTCAATTCTAGCCTATTTAAAGTCTCCATTCTTCCCATTATGATCTTTTGCAAGATGAGCTCAAAGGTTCCTTGAGAAGAAATATTTCTTTGAATTTGTAACTTTAGTTGGTCTCTAAGTCATTCTGTGCTCACTGACTACTATATGGAGTTGACCTCTGATAGTGCTAAGTCTCTGTCTCTGTCTGTAATGGACTATTCTGTAGCCATGAAATTCCTGAGTGCAAGCTAATCTCTCTTAGTTCTGGTACATGTTACCCATTATCTACCATATTGCTGCTCCACCAAACCCACACTTTGGAGAAGAAATATGTTCTACTCATTTTTCAATACCATCATGGATTTTAAGTTTTCTTTTTTTTTACATTCTGTGTGTGTGAGTGTGTGTCTGTATGTATGTAAGTGCACTCATGTCATGCAATGTCTGTGGAGGCCAGAAGGAAGTGATGGATCCCCTGGACCTGGAGTTAAAGATGACTATTATCTGCCATGTGGGTACTGGGAACTGAACCCAGGTTCTCTACAAGAGCAGTCAATGCCCTTAACCATTGACCCATTTCTCCAGCCCCCATTAGATATTTTAAATAGTGTTATATATACATTAGATATCTAAAACCTGGACATTGACATTAATTTAAATGGGATTTAAACTTAACATCTGTATTAGTTACTGGAAACAAGCCAAGAAAGGAATTTGGGAGGGGGGATTTTATTTTATTTTTTGCCCTACAAGTCCCACCCTCCTCCTCATAGTGGGAAAGCATTCTGGGAGGAGCAAGTCATCAGGCTGTTCGCATTACATCGATGTCAGGAAGCAGAGAGTGAACATGAAGTTGGACCAGGCTATAAAACCTCAAGGTAAGAGCTTACTTCCTAGAAGTTCCACAACCTTCCAAAACAGCACCACCAGTTGAGGACTAAGTGTTAAAACACATGAGCCCATGGGAGACATTTCAGATTCAAATCACATCAACATCCTTTTTTTTTTTTAATTTTTTATCTATTTTCATATGTGTATGAATGTACTGTCTGCATGTACAGGTTGGTGCACCCATGTCGTGCAATGCCACAGAGGTCAGAAGAGGGCGTCGGATTCCCCTGGAACTGAAGTTAAAGATGGTGGTCAGCCACCATGTGGGTGCTGGGGATCGAACCCAGGTCCTCTGCAAGAGCAGTCAGTGTTCTTAACCCCTAGGCTATCTCTCCAGCCCAACATCCTTTTTCAAAAGATCATAGAATTTGTACATAAGTCAATGAAGTCTGGATTCTCAGAGACATCTTATAGTGCTAGGTCTTTGATGCACCTACCAGTGGACATTTTCAACTTTATAGCTCAGGTGACAATTTATTATTGAACTTGAGATGTATTTAAGAACAAAATTTAATATTTTTTTTAGTTTTATTTATTTTCTATGTGTATGAGTGTACTGTCTTCATGTAGGTTTGTGCAACTGTGTTGTGCAATGCCGCAGAGGTCAGAAGAGGGTCTCGGATTCCCCTGGAACTGGAGTTCTCCTGGAATTGGAGTTACAGATGGTTCTTAGCCGCCATGTGGGTGCTGGGGATTGAACCCGGGTCCTCTGCAAGAGCAGTCGGTGCTCTTAACCGCTAGGCTATCTCTCCAGCCCCTTAATATTTTAATAACTATTTTAGGATAATAAGCATCAGCCAGGATACATCATCACTTAAATACTTGTCACTGCATTTGAATATGACAATAATAACATATATTATTGTAACATATATTTACATGAAGTGCTTAGAAAGTGTGAGGTGCTATTTTGAAGATTATAAACACTAACTTTGAGGAAAATACAGACATAAAATTGCATGCAAAGTAACTCATTTGATCTCCATAAATAAATATTCTTATTGTACAGAAGAAGCACAGAGTGAATAACTTGGTTAAAGTCATCTATCTAGTAAGTGTTAGAGCAAATATTTGAACCCAGGGGTCTGAGCCACAAGCCTATGTTCTTAACTACCACTAAATAAGAAGGAATAATTCAATAAAGATTTGTTAATCATTTATTATATGCTAAGGATCTTTCCTATCCCATCATTGCATTTGTTAGTTTTCTCATTGTGATCAAGCACCTAAAATAAGCAATTTAGGGAAATAAGGATTTATTTTCAATTCCCAGTTTCCTGGAAGGGAGGCATGGTGGCTGCAGCTTCTGCTTTGGTGTGGGAGTTTGTAGCTGGTCACATCATAGTGGTAAACAGAAACCAGAAAGTGACTCAGGACAGAAGGCTCAGGCTGCAATCTGTAAGTTCACCTTCAGTGACCTGCATCCATCAGCCGATTTTTACCTCTTAAAGGTTCCACAGCCTCCCAAAATACCACCAGCTGCCTGGAACCAAGTGTTCACACCCATGAGCCTGGGAAAGGACAGTTGACATGCAAACCACGACAATGGCATAGAGGAAAAATCCCAGCATCAGGAAATACAGGAAATGGGGTCTAATATCCATCCATCCTCTAACACACTGGGTGACTCTACACCTCTGTACCTCAGCTCTCCATTTTTAAAAGTTTTAGGTAACTTTATAGCAGTCTACTCATTTGAGAAACACCACTCCTGGGACTGATTATCTGATGGTACTTTTACTTCAGGGTTTTGCATGGCTTAACATCAGATGTGTTCTTGGTGGGTGAGAACATACCCCATTTGCAAACTGAAGGACAATCCTCTTTGACTTTGGAGCCCTTGCTATCTATAGGCCAGCTTGCCTAAGACAGAAGGAGAACCTCAGGAAGGCCAAATGACCCAAACAAATCACAATTTCTTATAAGACAGAGCCAGAATTTGGACCCTGTCTAGCTGTGATCATGGCACTACAGCAAGTTGTAATTATCAAGCTAGAGTGCATTTTATCCAGCACTTTTAGCTTCATAATTGAAAGCTGTGTGACTCAGAAGTACAACTCCTGTGAAGGAAAGAAGTATTTACGAGGCTCTTTTGTTGTGATGGTGGTGAGCTATGGAGTTTCTTTCTGAGCAACAAAAGAAGTCCATTAAATTCAACCAACTTTGCAACCTGCACAGGACCTAATCCATACATACTTAGAAAATAGATATAATCAAAGTGTTTAGGAAAGTACCAAGAATTTGAATTTGAGACGATCCATTGTTGCCTGGGTAACAATAATCACTTACATAGAAGAAAGCTTTTTGAAGAGTGATCTTTGACTCAGAGATATAAGGAGATTCCATTTTTGGGAACAGAAAGATTCTAAGAGCCAAAGGTGGTACATAACCATAAGGAAGCAGAGTCTCCCAGGCTTCTGAGAACTTGCTCATATAAACATACAGCAGTCATGACAGCATGCACCAGACTTATGCAAACCCAATCAGAAAAACCAGCAAGAACTGGGGAAATGCAGGAGGCTCCACCCTTAGCAGTTGATCACTGCTGGGTGAGGCAGAGTTGGTCTTTGTTAAAGAACTGATGGTAGGTAGGCTGAACAGGCCCCAGTGGATTAATTCACACCAAGGGACATCTGAGAATGCAAACTTGACTTGATAGCCCTTAACATAGGTGACAGAATGCATGAAATTATGAGAAGGTGCAGATAGGGGAGGGGCTCTAAATATGACTAAGATATATTATATGAACTGCACAAATAGTCAATAAAAATATACATTGCTTAAAAAAAGGAACTTCAGGCTTCATAGGGGTGTTATCTAGGCAAATAATGCAGGGTCTTCACCCTACCTCTCTTATCTATCATTTAGAAATCTCCATCCTTTCCATTCCCACACTTGTACTTTCCTTAGGAACTGGCATCTTCGCGGTCTGCTTCCCCTGTCCAATAACGTCTATTGTGATCATATTACGCCTATTGAGCTACTATAGCATTTTCACCACTATATCCTCAGTTCACCTACCAAGAGCTCCTGAGTGGACATGGCCCTGAAGAAAGAAAGTCCTTTTCTTTCCCAACTATTAAAAACAAAGTCCTCTGTAACACATGAATTTAAACCAGGTTGGGCAGCACAGGCTCACAGAGTGCTCCACAGGTCACCAGTAAAAATGAGCTTCAGACATGCCACCCTACTGGTGACAAACATCTCTGACCTTCCTCATTACTCTTCACCTCTTCCACCCCTGGATCTATTACTCAGCTTGTTGACGCCTAGCAGCTGGAACCTGTGCTCATTAGTCACTCCTTGGAACTGAGGCGCTGCTTTGTTTTTATTAGCATTGTTTTTGCATCCCTTCTCTGGCAAGGTGTGTGTCCCCTCCCATGATACTAGATCCCCTGAATGCATCCCTGAACAGTTTGTACCGGGCAGCAGCCAGGACCATGCACTACATTCAGATTTTAAACACACAGCCAGAAAAGTTTGATCTACCAAAGGAAAAATAAAATCTTGTAGTGTGATGGCTAATTTTCATTGTCAAGTTGATGGAATTAAGAATCACTATGGAAACATACTTCTGAGTGGGTCCGTGAAGAGTTTCTAGATTCAGTGAACTGCAGTATGAAGACCTATCTTTTCTTTCTATTTTTTTGGGGGGGTGGTATTTTCTTTCTATTTTTGGGGGGTGTATTTTTGAGACAGGGTCTCCCTTTAGTCCCAGCTGGCCTGGAGCTTGCTCTGTAGACCACCAGGCTGGACTTGAACTCACAGAGATCCACCTGCCTCTGCTGGGATTAAAGGCGTGTGCCACCACGCCTGCCAAAGACCTATCTTTTCAAATGTGATTAGGCACCATCCCTTGGGTTAGAATCTCAGACTGAATGAAAAAGAGGCTATGCAGATGGATATGTGGATAAAATACTTGCTAAACAAGTACGAGGATCTGAATTTGAGTCCCCAGCAGCCACATAAAAATGGGGTGGGGCAGCATATATGTGTAACTTCAGTTCTGGGGCAGTGAGACAGGTGGATCCTTGGAGCTTGCTGGCCAGCCAGCTTAGTGAAAATAGTGTGCTCGAGATTCATTAAGAGACCCTGTCATAAAAAATAACATGGCTGAAATCCAGAGCTGGGGAAGACAGGCCCAAAGGAAGAGAACCTATTCCTGTTGTTTTGCGAAATGGTCATGTTGTTAAATTGCCCTCTAAATGTTTCTTTTTGTAGCCATAGACTACTGTTTTCAAACTTCATCAGAGAAGCTTCTTACTGCAGTGGGAAGATGTTAATGGAGAGCCTTACAAAGGTTCAAAGCGCTGAGAATAAGCAAGCAGCTGTGAGTGTTCAGCCACAGAACATCTACAATAACTCCCTCACCCTTTCCCTTGACCACACGTGAAGGGAACATCATGGAAGGCAGGAAAAGTATAAAGCCAGAGGATGAGGAGGAATGTGTGAAAGGCTGTCCTATGGAGACAACTCTTGCATATATGAACTCACAGCAGCTGTGGTTACCTCTGAAAGACCTTCACAAGATCAAACCAGTTAAAAATTCTAGTATGGGGGGCTGGAGAGATGGCTCAAAGGTTAAGAGCATTGGCTGTTCTCGCAGAAACTCCAGGTTTGATTCCCAGCACCCACATGACAACCAGAATGCTCCATAACTCCAGTTCCAGGGATCTGAACTCTTTTCTTACTTCATAGAATTGCACAACATGGGTGCACTTACACACATGTAGGTAATACACTCATACGCATAAAAAATTCCAGTATGGAGTGTGGAGGGGTCCTCAGGTTCCCAACCCTAGCCAAGATGAGCTCTTGGCAGTTGACAGCTGCAGGGGGAGGGAGAGTCACTTCCCTCTATGGGATGCTACTGGTAGGTTGTCTGAGCCCCCACAGATGACCTCACACTTGTGGCCATGTAGACAGCACTAATTGGACTCAGTTTTTTATTTAAAAAAAAAACTTAAAAAGAGGACACAAAGCTGAGAGGAGAATGTGTTCCAACTCTGTGGAGGAAGTTGCGGGTGAGGAGTGGGTGTAGATATGGTCAAGATATTTAAATTTTAATAAAAAGTAAAAATAAATAAGGTGGGGAATAGAGGAAGATACCTGAATCAAGATATGTAAATTTTAATAAAAAGTAAAAATAAATAAGGTGGGGAATAGAGGAAGATACCTGAAGTCAACTTCAGAATTCCAGAGGAAGGTGCGTGCACACACACACACACACACACACACACACACACATACTTTTTCAAATGGAGAAGGCTGAACTGAACACCAGAGTCCATCTCACTTTGCCTCCTGATCACAGATGTGATATGACCATCTGCCTTACGGTTCAGTAGTCATGAATTTCCTGGCATGATGGAACAAAAATCCACCTGTCTTTTTTCTATGGTCATTAAATTTTTGGTCACAACAATGAGAAATGTAACTAGCAGAGTGGGGTTTTAAATTAATGTCTTTGCTATGAAAGGGAGAGTGGAATCTGCTCACTGAGCCCCCAGGTCATTCTACACTGATGCTCTTTGCTGGGTTCCAGAGAGATATGTCGATTTCTAAACCAAAGGCCAGTCTCCAAGGACTGCAGTATGTGACCCTACAGCTACCTGTCCAGGATATAGGCCCCAAAGGTCAGGAGCCAGTTGAAACATCAGGTGGTCCAAATGGAAGGTAGGATCAGTCATTATGCATAGATTAGTTAGACATAATGAAATTTTGGCCAGATTTTCTTTTCTTTATTTATGATCTAATGAACTTTATTTTCTAAAAATGACAATTTTTCCATTTTCTTTCTAGGAAATTAAACCCTTTTAATTCTTTTTTTTGTGATTTTTTTTTTTATTGGGGTTAATCATGGAGTTGGGAAGGTATCTGCTGTGGGCATGCCTCTCCACCCAGAAGTCCATTCTAATCTTCCTGAGGTGCTTTCTGAAACTTTCTCTTTTTCTTTGTGACACTCTTCTTGCCAGCAACAACAGCTTCAGGTTCCAGGCTTACAGGGCTAGGTGGCTCCTTGGAAGAAAATTTCCTTTTTTTCTTAGGGACAATCATGTTTTCAGTCTCTTCCGGTTCGCTGGCCATTTCCTTCTTAGGTGCAGACTTCTTCCTCTTCCGAACAGGAGGGCTTGTGCTGGTAGTAGCAGTCTCTTCAGGATCACTGACCAACTCCTCCTTGACCAACTCTTCCTCCTTGGGGAGAGCTTTTTTTTTTCTTTCGTTTAGGGGAAGGGGAAGAAGGGACAGGTGGCTCTTCGATTCCATTTTCCTGAGGAACCTCTTGGGGCTTTGTTTTTTTCTTCTTTTTGGGTTTTTCACATATCTCCTCCCGTTCTTCTGGAGCACTACTGTTTTCCGTGTTTTCTGAAGAGGCCAGGGCCAGTGCTGCTAGTCGCTTCTTTTCCTTCTTCAAGCATTTCTTCTCCTGTTTTTCCAGCTTCTTGGTAATCTCAGCAGCTGCTTCCTCTGCCTGAACCATTGCTTCCTTCAAAAAAAATTAAACCCTTTTAATTCTTACCTACCTTCTACATAATGGTTATTGAATACTCCACAATATATTAAGTCTAAATGTTATGGTACATGCATACACTTTCAGGCTGTTTATACCCACTGTCACCAATACACATAAATGGGATAAGGGGAGCTATGAAACTGAATAGAGCTGTGCATATAGTGGTCTCAGCTTAAGGCAGGAAATTGCTTTAATTTCCAGCAGTTCTGTCTAAACTGTTCAAATAAAAACTATGGACAGAGTTCAAATACAGGACTGTTTTGAAGAGACTTTCCAAAGTGTACTTTAAAACATAGTAGTTTTTACCTTTCACAAAACTAAGTTACAAGAATACTTTTGTTTTACAGTGCATCCCTTCCTAGGAAGTCTCATTAAAACACTCACTTTTTCTATGGGTGATTTTTGAATGCTGCACAGGGAAGGGAAGGAAATAATAGTCTTAACTTTCCTTAAAGGATACCAGAAACATTGCTGGATATAATTTAAGATTAGTGTTTTTTCTTTCATAGAAAGAATGCACATACTGGGACATGAGTACAGTTACAGCAAGTCTACGTGTGCTAACAAAACAGGGCACATTCAAGTATAATAAGATTTTGCTTGAAATTAAAAACAAACTACATTAGATTAAAGCATTAAAATCATATTTCTCAATCTGAATACATGTTAAAAAATCAACACAGAAGTGCTAGCTCACATTTTTACCACATTACAAAAGCAATTGGTACCCATGTCCATAAAGGCAGCAGCAAAGCTGCTTGTCTATTGAAGATTACTACTGCAAATTCAACTGCATTCAATGCTAGTTGTAAAAACACCAGCTTTTCAGAAAGTTGGAAACTGTACAAAATTGCAGCTTATTTTCTTCACTTCCAGATTTTATTTTCATTTTCAGAGGCCATGAGGACCTGATAGCAAACAAAAAATATTATTAATAAAAATAATAAATAATATTCCAATAGTAGTTAATAGTGTTCTAAATAATATTCTAATAGTATTAATAGTATTCTAAATAATATTCCAATAATAGTTAATAGTATTCTAAATAACATTCCAATAGTAGTTAATAGTATTCTAAATAATATTCCAATAGTGGTTAATTTTGGAAAACTGATTGCATGGGGACTATGTTAAAGAGAATTAAAATCTAATCATAAATTCCATAACTCTAAATTATCCACCCAAAAACCAGATGGGAATAAGTAAAAAAGGAAAGCATAATCTTGATTCAAGGAGCAGAGATTCATCTCTAGAAAGATACACAGTGGGATTCTGGATTTTTGAAAAAGAAAAACAACAGCAAATAAATGAGGTGTTCTGTTTTCAAAGATAGCTTCATTCTCCAGGGGCTGGGAGGTATGTGTAGCTGTTGGTGCCTCCTCCACAGCACACCCGAAACACAGGTATGTACTTCTCACATGTTTATTAAACTAACTCTTCTCCTTGTCTGTTCAGGGACAGAATAACTCAAAACTAGAGAGTACTTTAATGTCATTTCAGCTCTGTTTATCAGATCTGACTCAAGATAAGGCTGTGATCAGCTATGCTGCTTACTGTGTCCTTTTCCATTATAATCTATGACCTAACAAAAGGAAAGAATCTATTTTAGGACTCCCCGCTCCCGCGATGGTTCTGAGTAATGCCTGGACTTGTTATCTAGCAATTAATAAGAAAAGAAGGGAAATTGTATTTACATCTTCCACTGTGTTGAGCTTTCTATACCTAACCTTGAACACTTAATTCTGTACTGAGTTATGATTCATCAGGGAATGATGACTGTGTTTATAAAAGTAGGAAATAAAGCTTAACACTCACTAGGATGGCTCATTTTAAGGACAAAAGAGTAAGACATGCATTTTAAAATTATACGTGATGAAAATTAAAAAGAAACTACTTTATGGCTAAAAGTGAGACTTTCCAATTTCTTCTTTGTCTACTTTCTAAAGTTCACCAGAATAATAACAGTGGTGTTGGCTTTCTTTTGATTGTTACATCTGGAAAGCCCTTGCCCTGAAATCCACATACTAAAATACTAATCCTCCTTTAATGCTTAGTTCTCACATCACTGCTTAAATGTTTTCCTTCAATCAACTGTTTCATTTCTTCCCTTGCGCTCATCCATTGCCCAGGAATCCACATACTGCTCATATTACATTAGTTTTGTGTGACTGTGAGCCTAGCCATGTGTGTGTGTGTGACTGCATATGTATCACAAACAGAAGCCAGGGAACAACTTCAATTATCGTTCCTTAGGTGCTGTCCACCTTGTTTATGAGACTGTCTCTCACTGGCCTGGAACTCACCAAACAGGCTTACCAATCTGGCCAGTGAGAATCTGGGAAGCTCCTGCCTGGCCCTCTCCAGCTGTAGGATTACAAATGGGTATCGCCATACTCATTTTTTCGTGTGGATTCTGGGAATCAGACTCAGGTCCTGTGCTTACAAGACAAGCACTTTACCAACTTTACTAACTAAGCTCTCTTCCAAACCCAGCACATTAACTTTTTAAGGGTACTCATTCAGTTCTCACAGATTGCTTCCCACCTGGACCATTTATTTCCCTGAAATAACAACCCCAAGACATTGTGTTCACTCAGTAAGCGTATAGTGTTGACACAAATTTCACATATTGTGTTTAATGTATTTCACTAACTATATGCAGAACACAGAGTTTAAAGGCATCTGACTTCCTTTAGAAACATAAGGCAGAAGACTGTCATCTGACTCAATATGGTTTTCAAAATGATGCTAGTTTAACTTGGGAAAACTATTTATGATCAAGTATCCCCTCATACATTTACATCAAAAGAAGCTGGAATATGCATAGACAAAATTGAATAAGTCTAAGCGTTCCTAAGATTTCTGGTGGATACAACTTTAAGACCTTTAATAATAGATACTTATGCACTAAAGGCATATAGCTACTTGGTTAAACTGGAGCTTTTCAAATTTGCCAGACAATGGTGATATCTAATTATCAGGATTTAATTTCCTGTCATTTTCTAGATCATTGAAAATTAAACCTAATTCTTATTCAATGGTTCTCAATCTAACTTCACTTTGGAATCATTTGAGGTGATTTAGAAACATACAAATTCCCAATGCCTGCTTCCAGAAATTCATATTCAGTTGATTTGGCCATCTGCATTTATTAAAGTCTCCTAAATACTTTTTATTTGGAACAAGAGTTGGAAATCGGTGATGTGTTTGATTTATTGATGTTCCACTTGGAGCTATGCCTATTACCTACCCTACATACTCCCAAATGATAAGTAACAATCTGTCCTCCATTGAACCTCAAAAAAATGTAGACTTATTAGGTTTAAACAAAAATGCATAATACAGAAAATCTGATAAAATGGCAGAAATCCAGTGACAATTATAGATGTATGAGTAAGACACTGGGCCTTAACTACTTCCTCTTCACAGAGCCACACTGTAGTTTCTAGAGCAATACCCACAGCAGTGAAAATCAACCTAGAAGCATTTCCTAGGTATGAGCACAACATTACTTACCCTCCAGCAAACTGGCAAGAAGCATCTTCAGGCCACTGAATGTTCTTTTCCCACATCATCCCTTACATGCTGCCCTTCAATCAATGCCCTGTTGAAATCTTTCCAAGTGCTCATCATTGGCCAGTCCATTGCCCAGTAGTCCACATGGTAATCATATTACATTAGTATTGTTTATTTGTGAGCAGAGTCATGTGTGTGTGTGTGTGTGTGTGTGCGTGCCTGCATGTGTGTATGTGCACACATGAGCACACATTTACATGTATGGGAAGGCCATGGTTCTTGTGGAATGGAGAGGGCAGCTCTAGCATCTAGGGTTCCCTTGAAATTGGGAAAAAAAGATGGAGGAAAAGAAGCATTATGTGATTTTTGGTTGACCAATCTACAGTCAGAAGAATCAGAAATATTTCCTACTTGCAATATTAAATGAACTGAATCAGCTGAAGAGAATGCTAAAATACTCCCAGGAAAGAATAGGGGCCTCTTTTCTGATTCTATGGTTTATTCGTCATAAGAAGAAAATATAAAATTGACTAAAAGGGTCCTCTTTGTAGGTAAAATAAGTAAAAGAAAAATATTTAATTGTTGCTTTATTTGTAATAAAAAGGAACTGAAATCAAGCTAAGTGTCCATCAACAGATTAATGGACACTGAATCTAAAGGGCTTCCTGTCTTCATCAATAAACAGCTTGGATAATAGGACCTGCAGAACCATTATCCAGCTCACAAAGTGAGCAACTCAGAAGGAACTAGTCAGTAAAGAAAAAGGCAGATGTACATAATGAGTTAGTTTTGGAAAATTTTGAGCACCAAGTGCTTAAGAACACGGAAATGGACTCATCCGAGATACAGTTAAAATCTATATATCTGCCTCTCCAAGGAGAAGATGAAATCCTGTCACAATGTACTGTAGAATTTTATCAAGAATAAGAGAAAGGAGAAAGAATCAAGATCAAATATTATTTGTGATTTAATCATTCCACTTACAAACATTAGCAAGCCAAAGTTGGGGGCACAAAAAGAATGTTGAGAAAAAGTACCCAGAATTGTGAGCATCACAATCGTGAAGCACTTGGCCTATACTGGTGCCAAGGACCTCAGAAAAAGTTGTAAGCCGATCACAGAAAGAAAAGATCAGAGTCTATCAGCAGCTCAAAAAGAAAATAGAACTCATAAGACTGAAACACTAAGAAATGCAGTTCAGAGTATGTCTCTAGAAATAATGCCACAAATAAAGAAAAGAGAAAGGTAATTAATAAGGAAATATTCAGAAATACTTGTTCCTGGGTCAATCACAATCTCATTTAACTGGGCCAAGGAATCAAGTATCTAGTTACCTTTAATATCCAGCTAAAGTAGTGTGCAAAGGCCAAAGAGATGCCACAAGTCTATGTGAGGCATAGAGGTTCTGCGGCTCTCTCTCACCAAGGGACAGGACAGGAGGCAGGGCACAGGAGAAAGCCTGGGGAGCATCAAGTTCAGAAAATAAAAGGGCAGCTGACCTCTACAGAGTCAAGCAGAATTATTAGAGAATAAACCAGATAGGGCACCCACACCACAGCCTGTGATCTGAAAGAATTCACCCTCCTTACAGACTCAGGGTTTTTATATTTTACTCCCTTTGTGGAGCGGGAAGAGTTTTGGGGCTGAGATTGTGTCATCTCAGGCAGGGGTAGGATGGGTTTCCCCATTAGAAAGAGAATCAGTCATGCAGGACTCTGGCTCAGGGAGAGTCACATGATTGGGACTGAGTCATATCAGAGGAGCCAGAGGAGGTGGGAGAGTTGCTACTTTTTAGGAAAGTAGCCAGAGAGTGGTAACTATGGGAGAAGCATTCAGGACCCAAGATTTCTCCTTCAGGCAGAGGCTGAAACAGAGAAGAGGGTCAACAAGTATCCTTTACTTTAACTCAGTTTGAAAGTGCACATTATGGAAGTTACTCAAAGAACTAGGGATAAATACAGTGCATTATTTTCTATTGAGGAGGGATAGAATCCAGAAATCACAAAATTTTCAAGAGAGAATCAAATGGAATATGGAAATGGTTCTTCCTGTGATGGTGGCCAGACTAGAGCTGACACTCACCAGGAAGAATGTTAATATGATAGAACTAAAGTTTGATATTCAACTGAGATTGGCTGTCCACTTCTCCATGAATAACTAGAACATCCCAGTCAATAAACATTGTGCAAGTGACCATGTTTGATGCTGAAAAGCACACATCCTCTCTATAGTTCTAAGCCTTGCTGTCTATGAAAGAAGACTAAAAGCACATGAAAAGTGGCCATCAGACAAAAACAATACTACCCAGCCCTGAAGCATAGTTCAGGTTTACATCTCACACTACTGAGGCACAGAAGAAAACAAGTATTGACAAAACGGTGGGAAATGACCAAATCCAATCAGAGAAAGAATGAAACCTAGACCTTCCCACAGAGGACTCCAAGAGGGATATTTTGAGACTCCAGCCAGCTGGCAAAGCCACACTGACAAGGCCAGAGACCGCCTCTTGGCTGAGTCCCCATCATCTATTGTTCCCTTAGATTCCTGCAAACATAATTTTCACTCTTCTGTGTGAAGTAACAAAGCCTAGAAAGAGAGCACAGATTTGGCTGTCAGACCCCTTCCTTCACTTGCTACTTATATGACCTTGAGCAGACTGCTCAGCCCAGCTTGGACTCACTCTTCTCAACTATAAAATGGCTCCACTCTATAAAATGGAAACAAAACTCCGTCCTTTGGCATCTCTCAGCTACCAGCCTGAACCAAGGAAAGACAATCACCAGGAAATTGAGAATAGAGTTTCCCCAATCTGAAGACATTTATCTGCTACTCTTGTACACTGACCTCTGCTGACCACAAATGGCTGGGGCACCTGACCCTTCATATCCTAAGGGCATCAAAATAGAGAAGCAACTTTTCCCTTGAAAAGCTTCTAGAATTAATAGATTATTCATCTCATAATAAGAAATTAAAGGACAATCACCAAGAGACAAAATTAACTCACTAAGAAAATATTTCTTGCTGAATTGACATCATTATTTTTATGTCTGATGATTAGAAAGTACATTAAATAGTACTGCCATAAAACACATGCCAAATGTTTCCTAATAACATAGAAAAGATTTGGCACTAGTTGCTGACTGAAATCGGAAGCAGATGGGAGGATCTATGGCATGGCTAAATCACAGAATTCGTGCTAATGAATTTCTAAGGTAGTACCAAGGCTCCCTTCACATGTATTGGGCTGCGTAAGAAACAGAATCTATCTGCCAAATTACTTTATGAAACTCATTCTAATATGGAGATACCCAGTTGCTTCTGTGACCCAGATACCAATATCCTAGGCACCACAGATAGACTGAAATAATTAGAACATATCTTGTAGAACTTCAGAACTGATTTTTATTTTTTATAATACAAATTAATATATCAGAAACAGGTTATTTTGGATGACAAATTTGTGGCCTAAATGAAACAGAAATAGTAATCATATGGTGGGTATAGATGTAGATCAATCAGCTCACAAGGTTAGGGAGGCTGAAAATGCTAGGCTTTCCCATCTGCACACTGGAGAACAAGGAAAGTCACTGCTGTCTTTGGACCCAGCCTGAGAACCAGAGAAACTGATGGTTCGAGTCCTGATTCCATCTGAAGAGCTAAAAGCCAGCAGCATTCATGTCAGAGAAAATGAGAAGATAATGCCCCAGTTCAAGCAGAGAAAGCAAGTTTCCTTTTGCTCAACTATTCTTGTTCTATACAAGCCTCCACTTGATGATATCGAAGATTACTTCTTCAACTCCAAAGCTAATCTTTTCTCTCAATACTCACACACATGTACATGGTACACAGAAGCAAGGTCATCCTTCCCATCTGGGCATCTCCCAACTCAGTCAGATTGACATAAAGTTAATCATCACAGTATGTCTCTTGTATGAGAGAAAGAGAACCAGGCAGTACGTGCACACATGCATGCATGTGTGTATGTGCTGACGGAGCTTAGGGATGCAGGACCAGTATTAGAAACTTACATGTCATGCTCCTCCACCATACTAGACTCATTTCTCACCATCTTAGGGATGCAGGACCAGTATTAGAAACTTACATGTGTCACCCCCAAATGGCATGCATCCTGACTGCAGAGAAGGACCTGAGGCCTGAGCATAGTCCCTTCCTCTCCTCATTTGCCAAGTAATTGGGAGGGTACAGTGGAGATGTTATGTAGAACTTATGTTTCCCTGGGCCACTTACATTTATCCATTTTTCTATTATTTTTTTAATTTATTTTTGTATGTGTATGAGTGTATTGTCTGCATGTAGGTCTGTGCACCCGTGTCGTGCAATGCTGCGGAGGTCAGAAGAGGGTCTCGGATTCCCCTGGAATTGGAATTCTCCTGGAATTGGAGTTACAGACGGTTTTTAGCCACCATGTGGGTGCTGGGGATCGAACCTGGGTCTTCTGCCAGAGCAGTCGGTGCTCTTAACCACTAGGCTATCTCCCCAGCCCCACATTTATCCATTTTTAAACCAAGACTGTACATGGGTTCATCGCTATGCTTTACAGCCTGCTTATTTTTTTTTGAGACAGGGTCTCCCTATAGCCCCAACTGGCCTGAAACTCACTCTGTAGATCAGGCTGGCCTTAAACTCACAGATATCTGCCTGCCTCTGTCTCCCAAGTGCTAGGATTAAAGGCATGTGCCACCACACCTGGCTTACAGACGGTTTTTAGCTGTCATGTGGGTGCCAGGAATCAAACCTGGGTCCTCTGCAAGAGCATTCAGTGCTCTTAACCACTGAACCATCTCTCCAGCCCCGACATCCTGCTTATTTTAAAGCTTACCTGATGCATGGCCTTGTTCAGTCATTTAATTTTATTATTTCTAGTCTCCACTTCCTGTGTTGGCTGATATTCCACTTTTACTTTGGACATAAAACATACAAATGAAATTTGAAAACAAAAAATAAAACATTCTTAATGAATGTAGTCCACAAAGCATTTCTGCTACCAGAACTGAGACATAGTTGAGATTAGTGTGGTCCTTAGTATACCTCTCCACTGGCTCATGGGATGTGGTTGCCAGAAAGAATTTTCATAAGGGGAGGCAGAGGCAGGCGGATCTTTGTGAGTTCAAGGCCAGCCTGGTCTACAGAGTGAGTTCCAGGACAGCTGGGACTACAGGGAGACCCTGTCTTGAAGGAATTGTTTTTTTTGTTTTGTTTTGTTTTTGCAGTAGGTGACAGATGACACTAACACTAATAACCCTGCTCTATCAGTAATATAGGCCATGAAGCCTGTTTCAAGCTACATCCCACCCCTGTTCTGTAATGCAAAGGTGAATCACATCTACTCAAATAAGATAATGGCCCCACAACTTCAGGAAAAGGAGCAAAGCACTTGATATTTCAGTAATATCATCAGGAACTTGACCTTTAACAGGAAGACTAGGTGACACTCAGAGGACAGAGGTTGCATGATAGAATGAAAAAGAGGAAGTAAAGCCTTGAGTGAGGAAGCAGAGAGAGCAGAATGTCTACTTCTTATAGGAAAATAACCCCTGATTTCTGAAATAAAATCAGTGTTGCCATCACTGACTCTTCTCTGAGAAAGAAGACAAATGAGGCTGGTGGTGGTTTGAGTGAGAAATGCCCTCGATGGGCTTCAGGCGCTTCCATACTGGCCCTGGTTGGAGACACTATCTATTGAAGTTTCCGGAGCTGTGGCCTCACTGGAGGAAGAACATCGGCGGGGCGGTTTGGAGAGTACACTGCCTTGCCCCACTTCCAGCTCACTCTCTCTGCTTCTTCTGCTCCAGCTGCCTCCTGCCATGCTCCACTACACGATGGACTCACCCTCCTGGAACCATAAGCCAAATAAACTATCCCTTCTATAAGTTGCCTTGGTCACAGTGTTTAAGTAAAGCAACAAAAAAGTAGCTGATAGAATACTGATAGGAAAGAAAATAAACGGTGCTCCATGAGGCAACTGCACATTCTGACCAGTCTTCTGTCAGATCCCAACCAAATGTGATCTCAGGAGAACATCATTTTGAAATGGTCTTAAATAACAGGGGAAGTTGGAAATGAAAATTTATGCAAGAATGAGGGTGTAATTTCTTTCTTGTCAAGTCTATCTTGTTGCTATATTGTTCCTAACAATCAGAAAGTCCCTAGTATATGAAGAAATGCTGCCTTTGGGTACTATTTTCTTAGCAATATGGTAAATATCTAGAGGTGCAATATACACATTCAAAAATAACTCATGAGTCAAAAATCATTCCTGTGGGAAGTACCTTTAAAAGTACATAATTAGCCTCAAACAAAGGCAAGTGAAGGACATCTTCCAAGGGGCCTTTCCTGTACTGTAGAATTAGTGTGTTTTTCTTTCTTTTCCAAATGCAAAGTGACTTTCCTTTATTTTCCTCCCACACACAATTTCAAAGAAACCATGCAGTATGGAGCTTTTGAAATATTAAAATAAGATATTTTAGGGATTATACTAACATGTGAATATGGTCATTTAACATTTTATAAATACTTAGAGATTGGCATGCAAATACACTAATTTTATGATTTTTGATTGTCAACATTCTCTAATAACAAATTTGTGTGAACAGAAAATAGTGAGATATCTTGCTTTCCTGTGCTTGGCTTCACCATGAGGGGAAACAATACAGATGATGTCCATATTCCAATCAGAGAGATAACGAAGAGGGTGTCATTTCACTCAATCACTCAAAAACTGAAGCAATTTAAGTGAAACAATAAACTTTTCACTAACCAAAGAATCAAGTACAGAAACACAGTAACTGGGTTAACCTTACCACATACATACTAGGAGTGTCTCCACAGAGAGGCCCCTGACTTTTGCCCACCATGGACTTCACTTTTCTAGATCTCTGCACAACAGATGTTCCTGTAACCATCATTACTAGTCTGATAGATTTGGTTCTAAGAGACAGGATGTTCTCTTTCATTGCACCCAAGACCACACAAATTATATAACCAGTAATAACTAGAAGTGCCTGACATCAGATCCCAATCTATATGTCATCCCTCCTCCCTCCCTCTCCTCTGTGCTCTAGCTGTCTGTCCCATGCACATGCTGACTCCATTTCTATCTATATGTCATCCCTCCTCTCTCTCCCTCCTCTGTGCTCTGTCTGTCCCATGCACATGCTGACTCCATTTCTATCTATGCATCATCCCTCCTCCCTCTCTCTCCTCTGTGCTCTAGCTGTCTGTCCCATGCACATGCTGACTCCATTTCTATGTATCATCCCTCCTCCCTCTCCCTCCTCTGTGCTCCAGCTGTCTGTCCCATGCACATACTGACTCCATTTCTATCTATATGTCATCCCTCCTCCCTCTCCCTCCTCTGTGCTCTAGCTGTCTGTCCCATGCACATGCTGACTCCATTTCTATCTATATGTCATCCCTCCTCCCTCTCCCTCCTCTGTGCTCTAGCTGTCTGTCCCATGCACATACTGACTCCATTTCTATCTATATGTCATCCCTCCTCCCTCTCTCTCCTCTGTGCTCTAGCTGCCTGTCCCATGCACATACTGACTCCATATCTATCTTGGAGTGTTGGTAAAATTTCAGATGTTTCTGTTGGGACAATAAACTCATGGCCACAGAGTATTACCAAACTTAGGGGTTATAGTCTGTGCCCTAGCAAGCCAGGTTTGGCCACCTGTTCCCAATAAACCAATTAATAGTGAAAAGCAGAAAAACGAGAGTTATTCAATGTGGACACCTTGGGAAGAGGGACAAAGAAATCCAGTGAGCCCCTTCAGTCCATCATCTTTGGGGACTTGACATAGGATGGGGTTTAAATGGAGAGCGAGAGCTATGTATGCAGACTCAGTAGTCTGAGCGAGGTGTGGTCCCTTGCTCATCAATTTCTCAGCTTCAAGTCTCTCCTGCAAGTCATCTGACAAGTCGTAAATCTTTATCCAAGATCCAAGTTCCTCCTCAGGCAGACAATTTCTATCTCTTGCTATTCCCAGGGCTTCGGTCATTTCTTCTCCCAGCAGGAGATTCCTGAGAAAATTCTAATTTCTTGGGGTCCATTCTTTCAATAATCCAATAGCTAAAGAGGAAAGCTGTGCTAGTTTTTGTCAACTTGATATAAATTAGAGTCACTTGCTAAGAAGAAATCTCACTTGAAGACATGCTCCTATCCTATCAAATTGTTCTGTGGACAAACCTGTGGGGCATTTTCTTGACTGTTGACTGACATGGGAGGCCCCAGCTCACTCTTTGAAGTACCACCTCTTGTCCTAGGTTGTATGAGAAAGGTTCCTGAGAAAGCAAGCCCAGGGGTAGCAAGCCAGTAAGTAGCATTACTCCATGGTTTCAACCTCAGTGCCTGCCTCCAGGTACTTACCTGGAGTTCCTGCCCTGATTTCCCTCTCTTTGGGGCTGTAAGATGGACTATGCCTTGGATGTGTAAGATGAAACAAACCCTTTCTTCTCTGTTACTTTTGGTCACTGTTTTGTCACAGCAATAGAAAAGCAAACTAGAACAGCATCATGTGCCTCTTTAGAATACATCCCTCCTGCTAGACAGACTTCTTCCAAGAGGCCTGACCTCCCTCCCATGGCCCGCTCTCACTGCTGCTTATTACATTACTTAATCTTCTACACAGTACATAAAAGAGCATCTGAGATAACCTTCCTCATTTTAACATTTGTGTACCCATTTATTAGTCTATAACACACATGCTAGAATATAAGTTCCTTGCAGGCATGGATTTTCTCTCATTATATCTCTACTCTGAAGTCTTTGACACAAACATAAGAATATAATATTAGAGTCTAGTTGCTGCCTGTGAGTCCTAGCTAACACACAATCCCGATACCAGGATTTCCTACGTGGGAAGTGAGTTAACATCAAAGGAAATACTGAATATTGGCATTATTAGCACAACACATCGTGCTTCCCACCCTTTTCCCTGCCTCCTGCCTGGGAATCAGGGAGCTTGGCTTCAGGATCTTTCTGTGAACTTTCTCTATCCTCAGAGGGCTGTAAGAAGAGTCTTCCACTTCTGCCACTTGGGCTCTGATTCTCTTAAGAATCCATATTGGTTCTTTTCTGTTGCTGTAATAAAACGCTATGACCAAGGGAACTTATAAAAAGGGCTCACTTGAGCTTTTGCTTCCAGTCATGGTGGGGAGGCATGGCGGCAAGAGGTGGGCAGAGCAGAAAGAGGAGTGCTCTTGTCAAGGAGTGCACATTGTCAAGCACAGGAAACAGAGCTACCAGAAATCCAGCAAGGTCTAGGAACCCTCAAAGCTCACTCCCAGTGATACACTTTCCCCAGCAAGGGCATGCTTCCTAAAACCTCCCAAAACAGTGTCACCAACTAGGGACAAAATGTCCAAATACTTGAAGCCTATGGGGGGACATTTTCATTCAAACCACCATGCTCCACTCTCTGGCCCTCATAGTTTCATGACCATATAAAATGCAAAATGCATTTAGTCCACCTTCAAAAGTCCCCATAGTCTTTACCAGTGTCAATACTATTTAAAAGGTCCAGAGCCCAAAGTCTCTTTTTTTGTGACTCAAAGCAATTTCTGAACTGTAAGCCCCTGTAAAATCAAAAGACAAATTACATACTCCGAACATACATTGGGGCTGAATACACATTCCCATTCCAAAAGAGAGGAATGGGGGCACAACAAGAAAACACCAGACCAAAGGAGACCGAAAACCAACAGGGCAAACACCAAACACTGAAGCTCCATGTCCAATGACTGGGGCTTCACTTCCAAAGGGCTTAGAAGGCTCAGCTCGCCCATCTTTGCTCCTCGCATCACGGATCTCCCTTGAGCTGCTGCAACTCCCTGTATGAAGCTGTCCTGGCAGATGTCTCATAGCTCTAGCTTCTCCAACTTTTTCTTGGTGTCTCCACTGACAACCAGCCTTCACCTTCACAGCTTCAGACAATGGCCTTCTTTATGCAAGGATACACCTGCTATGCACTGCCTGGCCTCGGTGGCTCTCTGAAACTGTGAAGGAAGAATGGATGACCCTTTCACTCTTTCGTCTTTCATTCCCTAAAGCCAGAACCATGTGAACAATACTGCAAGCCTAGGATGGACCCTGGCCAGCTTCATCCATGTTCAAGAGACTGGAAATGTGGCTTTAAGAACCCTCAAAGCCCATTCCAGTGACACACTTCCTCCTAAAACCTCCCAAAACAGCACCATCAACTGGGGACAAAATGTCCAAATATTTGTAGCCTATGAGGAACTTTTTCCTTCAAACCACTAGAGAGACCCACCATGCTGTTTGTCTTGGGGTTAGAATCTGAACTCTCCTTAGAACACCAGATATACTGTTCCCTCTCTGTCTGTCTGTCCATGCCATTAATAATTCTTCTAATAAACTCCTATTCTCTAGTAATCTGTCTCAGTGTCCTCTTGAACCTGCCCTTCACATCCAAAATGAAACAGTATAATAAGCATGCAACAGCTATCAAGACCCACTTGGCCACATACCCCAAGTAACTTCCCATCCTATATTCCAAATCCTCTGCTGTATTGCAATAATCCATTATAAGGGTCAATGGATGCACACTAGGCAGAAGCAAATACCAATATCTGGAATGAGGAGCTTTCTGTTACTCAGAGCTGCTCAGCAAGCATTTGTGTTGCCTTGTTAATGATGTCTTCCCATACTAGGATGGTCCAAACAGAAACCTAACAGGTCTTATACAGGACACAATAAAAAGTAGTCTCAGTTTGATACTGCTAAATCTCCTATGATTTTTAACTTTTATATTTCTGATGACTGAACAAAATCCAAATAGCAATACGCATGTATAGATTTTTAACAATAAGGACAGAGCTTAATACTATTTACATTCCACTGTCATTTAACAACCGGTCACTCAATAACTTCCACTTCCTATAGGATCAATGCCACCAAGATATATACTCAGTGAGATAGATAATATTAATTATTAATCTGACGAGATTCAGAATCACCTAGGAAGACACCACACCTCTGAGCACGTTGATAAGAGTCCTTCTAGAAAAGCTTCTCTGAGGACACATTCTTCCCTAGTTGAGTGTCAGTCTGGCATCGTAACTAAATTAAACCCTCCTTTAAAACTCCATATGGTAATGGGGTTTAAGCCTCTTCAGAGTATTGATTGCCATTGTTGGAGTACCCAGGCTGTATCACGGAGACCAATACAGGAAGATCAAGACAGGACGTGCTGCTTATCTGGACCTCATTTGGTGACCATGGGAAGGGAAAACTCCAGTGTGGAGCACAAGGGCAGGACTGATGGTGGTTTGGGCTTGCCAAGGAGGAGCCTTCAAACATGGCATCTTTCAGCCTAATTAAAAAAACAAAAAGAAATCATGAGCTGAAGATGTTAAAAGATATGTGTGGCATACATATATGCATATTTTGGAGTGACGTAGATTGGAAGGAACAACAACAACAACAACAAAAAGACTGGGTCAAAGAACTGACTGAAATGGTGAACTTCTGCTCAAAAGAGTAAGCTTCTGCATAGAAAATTTTAAAAGAGACAGAGAAAGATGAAAAACATGTTTGACAGAATGCATGAGCTCTGGTGGGGTGGGGGCAAGGAATGGGGAATGGGACTAGACTTGATTGGAAATTTTGCATGAAATGCACAAAGCTTCAATAAAAATTGGCTTGGAAAAAAAAAACTCCACGTGGTTAAGTGAGTGGCCTCTCTGCTGTGACTTTACAACATTTGGAGGTCCCACTTATACCTGCCAGAGGTAGGAACTGCCAGGGAACAGCTGCTGAGAGAAGTTCCTCAGACTCGGCTGTTTCATTTTGGTTTGAGACGGCATCGGTTTGGTTTGGGGTTGGCTGGCATGTACCTAGGAAGGAAGCTGGATGGCGCTCCCCCTAGAGGGATTTCAGAGGGGAAGTCCCCTGAACTGCTGGGGTTCCTGGCTAAGGAACCACTCGGAATTTGGGAATCTAGATTCACTTGGTACCTGTTCTTTTTGTCTTATTGTGTGATGTTTGTCTCCCTCATGGCCATTGGACTAACCTTCATTGTGGGCCAGACTCAGTTATTCCAGCCCCTATTTTCCCTTGATTGCATGCTAACCAACTTTTCTGGTTTCAGGAAGCTAAGCACAGGGCTTGGCTTCTGTGGCAAGGCACCCAGACTCTGGACTCCTCCAAAGCTCAAATGGCTGACCTTCCAGGCCCTTGACTGGCCTCAGAAGGGTCTTATGATTTTAATCTTGTTTATTCTACAAATTCTCACCCCAATGATTTTTACCTAGGTTGATCTTCTAAAAATTCCACCCCTCTGGCTTCGGAAATGCCAGGAGGGAGAAGCCTCCCCTCCCACTGTTCCTTCTCCTCCAGGCTCTAACACTCTGCTTCCTGTTGCAAATGAAAGATACTCAAATCCTAAACCCAGCCTCAAGATTATCTGAAGAGTAGGGAGAACTGCTTCCTTGCTATGAGCTCATGCAGAAAGGGGCCTCCCCCTTTCCACATTTAAAGGATGTAATTGTCTTGTGTTTATGGTAATTGTTTCCACATGTGTCTGTATAAGCTCATGTCTAATGCTAATGATTTACTTGATATCAAGTTGATTTATAAGTAAATAGTCAGGAAAGCTAAAATTGTCAAATTATGCTATGGTCCTTGGTCCTTAAGAAGATTAGTTCATTTTAAGGAATAATTACTTGTGTTCTAGGGTGCAATTTATTTCTATATTTGAATGTGTTATACATGTGGGACATTTGCCAGGCCTATGTAAAACACTTCTAAGGATTCAAAAAGAATTGGCTATTCAAAACTGCTCCAATCAAGAGGAAAGGAAAGGAAAAAGACTCAAAAGCAGAATGGAGGAAGCAGAACAAAGAATATCAGACCTGGAAGATAACATGGAACAACTAAAAACCTCAAGTAAAGATTATGAAAAGTTTAGAAATACACAGAAGTGGAACAACCAGGAACTGTGGGACACTATGAAAAGATCAAACCTCCACATCATAGGAATAGAGGAAGGAGAAGAATCCAAGAGAATGGTATTGATCAGATCTTTAACAGAATAATAGATGAAAATTTCCCAAAACTAAGAAAGACAAACCAATACAAATACAAGAAGCACAATAAAACTCCAAACAGACAAGATCAGAAAAGAAACTCCTCCATGCCATTCAATATCTAGTTAAAATGCTAGACACCCAAAACTAAGACAAAATTCTGAAAGCCACAAGATAAAACAACAAGTTACATATAAGGGGAAACCTATCAGAATTACAACTGACTTCTCAGTGCAAACCATGAAAGCAAGAAGAACATGGAGCAAAGCATTCCCAGTGTTAAATGGACAATAGATGCCAACTCAGGTTACTAAACCCAGAAAAAATTCGTTCACAACGTTGAGAGAAAAAACCTTCCATGACATAAACAAGAAAGAGATACATGTCCAGAAAACACTCTTCAGAGAATCACTTGAAGCAATTCAAAGGACAGAAGAAAGGAAAACT
Organism: Rhizomys pruinosus; assembly: GCA_009823505.1. NCBI lineage: Eukaryota > Metazoa > Chordata > Mammalia > Rodentia > Spalacidae > Rhizomys > Rhizomys pruinosus. The sequence continues at coordinate 897,568 of VZQC01010581.1, read as the reverse complement.
ATCCTCCAGGCACTTAGAAGAGAAATTAATAAAAGCAAATTCAGAAATAGAAACCAAAAAAAAATGCAAATAGATAATACTGTGAAGGAAGCAACACAAATCTATCAGTTATAACCTTAAATATTAATGGGCTAACTCCCCAATCAAAAGACATAGACTGGAGATTGGATAGAAAACAGAAACATTTATACCCGTCTACAAGAACATATCTATTCCTTCAAGGATAGCACACCTTAGAGTGAAAGGATGGAAAAAATATTCCAAGCAAATGGTACCAAAAAAGAAAGCAGTGCTGTTATTATATATCAGAAAATAGACTTCGAATAAAAGAAATCAAAAGAGACAAAGAAGGCCATTACATTTTTATCAAAGGAACATTCACCAATGAAGACTTCAGAATTATGATTATATATGGACCAAACTGGTGCACAAACTTTATAAAGACTATTCTCCAGGACCACAAGTCACACAGATTAACCCATACACTCATAGTAGGGGACTTCAATACCCCACTGAGCCCTTTGGACAGGTCAACTGGACAAAGAATAAACAGAGAGATATCTGAACTGAATGATAATACACCAAATGGACCTCATAGACATCTACCGTAATATTCCACCCTAACACCAAAGAATTGATATTTCTACTCAGCACCCAAGAACATTTCTCAAAATGACCAATACTGGACACAAAAGAAATCTCACAAATACAAAAAGATTGAAATATATATCATTATGCATTCTATTGACCACACAATAAAGCTCACTATCAACACCAGGAAAGCCCTACTATCTACAAGAATACACAGAGACTAACACAACACACTCCTGAATAATGAATGGGTCAAGGAAGAAAAGAAAGAATATAAAAGCATTCCTGGAACTGAATGACAATGATAATACAACACAACAAAACCTATGAAATATTTTAAAAGCAGTCCTAAGAGGTAAGTTTATAGCCCTGGCTGCCTACATTAGAAAAACAGAAAGAGCACAAATGAATTATCTTACACTGCACTTGAGAGACAACAACAGATGAATCCTAAACACAACAGACAGGAAGAAATAACAAAAATAAGAGCAGAAATCAATGAAATAGAAACAAAGGAAACAATACAAAAAATCAATGAATCCAAAAGTTGGTTCTTTGAAAGAATAAACAAGATAGACAATCCTCTAGCCCAGTTAACCAAAAGAAACAAGGAACAACTCCAATATAGATACAATCCATGATGAAAGGGGAATATGACAATGAAAAGATGCAGAAAAATCATATGGGAATTATTTCAAAAGACCTTACTCTGCTAAGTTTAAACCTGAAGAGAAATGGATTGAATATCTGAAATACTGGGAATCACAAAAGCTCAACCAAGAAGAGATCGACAGCTTGAACAGACCTCATACATATATGAAGAAATTGACGAATGTAATAAGAAACTCCAACTCGAAAAGGCCAGGCTTTCCGGTGGTTTCCGGGCCGAGAATTTCTATAAACTTTCAAAAAGATTTATAACCATTACTACTTCCAAATTTAAGACGGATACAAAAACAGAGGGGATTCACCTAAATTCCTTCTATGAAGCAGAATCACTCTATTACCAAAGAACAAACAAAAAAGAGAGCTACAGACTACCTCATCTATATTGAACACAGATGCCAAAATATAAAACAGGATACTGGCAAATCGATACAGATCCACTCAAGAAGATCATCCATCATGAACCAAGTGGATTCATACCAAAGATGCAGGGAATGGTTCAACATACGAAAATCAGAAAAATCAATAAACATCAAGCTTATAAATGGACTGAAAGCAAAACCACACAGATCATCTCGATACAAAAAAAAGAGAAAAATTGAAAAATCCAGCATCCCTCATGCTTAAACCCTAGGGGAATTGGGATTTGGAGGGATCATTCCTCATAGTATATAAGCCATATACGGGAACCCACAGGCAGTATATCCTACAATGGGGGAAATGACAGAAGCATTCCTTTGAAAGGTAGAAACTCGCAAGGCTGCCCTGTCCCAACTCCTCTTACATATAGTACTTGAAACATTGATAGGGCAATAAGGCAAGAACAAGGAAATTAAAGGAGTATTAATGGAAAAGAGGAAGATGAAGCTCATCCCTTTTTGTAATGATATGATTGTTTACTTAGGAATGCTAAAATTCCACCAGAAAACTCCTAGAAAATGATTAAGAGCTTCAGCAAAGTGGCAGATACAAAATTAACTAGAAAAATCAGATCAGCCTTTCTTTACACCACAACAAAGAGCAACTGAGGAAAGAATTCGAGAGAACTTCCCACTCACATTAGCCTAAAAAACAATTAAAATACTCTGGAACAAACCCTAACCAAAGTTACAACAAGGATCTTACACAACAAAAATTTTTAAACCCTTAAAGAAAGGGAAATTGAAGACGATATCAAGAAGATTGAAAAACCTCCCATGCTCATCAATGAGAAAATTAATATAGTAAAAAATATCCCATTTCTACCCAAACACTTGTATAAGGATTCAATAAAAATCCAATTTAAAATCCCCAAGAGGTTTTTCACAGGCTTGGCGAAAAAAGTCTAATTCATTTGGAAAAACAAAGACCCCAAATAGCCAAACAACACTGGTGAAAAGAGCAATACTACAGGGGGGATCTCTATGCCAGATTCAAACTATATACAGGAGCTATAGTCTAAAAACAGCTTGGTCTGGCACACAAAACAGAACCTGTTGACCAATGGAACAAAACTGAAGATCCAAACTGAGCACATAACATTTCAGCCACCTCATATATTGACAAAGCGGCACAAGAGAACACAATGGAGAAAAGACATGCACTTACACCAAGTGGTGTGGCATAAACTGCATCACCATTTGTAGAAGATTGAAAGTAAAACCCCTACCTCTCACCCTGTACAAAAGTCAACTCAGTTATCAAAGACCTCAACGTGAACCCAAACTCTGAAGGTGATAGAAGAAAAATAGGCAAGCAACCTAGCTATAAGACAAGGCATAGAAAAAGACTTTCCTAAAATCAGACAGCAAGCTGTGCAGAATAAGGTCAACAATTGACAAATGGACCTCATTAAAACTCAAAAAGCTTCTGTACTCAAAAGAACACTAATCAAAGGAAGTGAAGAGACAACCCACAGAGGGGAGGAAACCTTCACCACCAGTACATCAGAAAAGCATTGATTTCCAAAAATGTATAACTACTCAAAAAACAAAGACAGAAAGAAAAAAAGACAAGATGGAGCAAAGAGCCAAACAGAGACTTCACAAGTCAGCACAATAGGAGATGGCTGAGAACATCTTTATTTTTTCTATATATATTTTTTGTAGAAGATTATGTTTACAATCGAATCTAGACCCATGACCCCCGCAAAACGTTTGCCTCGACCCACCCCCCACCCCACCTAGAGCTCATGCGTTCTGACAAACATGCTTTTCATCTTTTCTCTGCCTTTCTCAAAATTCTCCATGTGTGAAGTTGACTGTTTTTGAGGAGAAGTTCACCATTTCAGTCAGTTCTTTGAGGCAGTGCTTCTGTTTTTGTTGTTGTTGTTTTCCAATATTGCATACTCCCAACTACTTGGACGAAAACTCAAGGGCCACGCCACAAGAAATATTACAAACTAGGTAATTGGCACTAGCATCACAATGAGGGATACAATTCATGTTTGTTTTCCTGGGCTGTGTTATTCACGGTCAGCATGATATCTTCTAGCTCAGCCATTTACTGCAAAGCTCATGTGTCCTTTCTTTTTCATTTTTTTTTTGTTTAGCAGCGTACTTTAATATATATTTTGTACAGATTATCAAATCTAGACCCGTGTCCCCTACCCTATCCCACCGCACAGAGCTCATGTATTCTGCAAAAACATGCTTTTTGATTCTCGACTTCGACTCTAGTCTTTCTTCCTATCTCTCCCTGTGGAGTGGACTGTTTTTTGAAGCCAGAAGTCAACGTTCCAGTCAGTTTCTTTGTGATGCGGATCCTTTCTGTTGTGGTGTGATGGTTGTTGTTGTTTTGTTGTTGTTGTTTGCANGTCGGAGCTCCCCTGACAGCATAACTTACAGCATTTGTTTGTTTGTTTGTTTGTTTGTGGGGGGGGTATTTTTGTGTAAGGGTCTTCCTGTAGCCCCAGCTGTCCTGGAACTCGCTTTGTAGACCAGGCTGGCCTTGAACTCACAAAGATCGGCCTGCCTCTGCCTCCCAAGTGCTAGGATTAAAGGCGTGCGCCACCACGCCCGGCAGCATGTAGGTTTGTGCACCGTGTCGTGCAATGCTGTGGAGGTCATAGAGGGTGTCGGATTCCCCTGGAACTGGAGTTACAGACGGTTCTCAGCCGCCATGTGGGTGCTGGGGATTGAACCCAGGTCCTCTGCAAGAGCAGACAGCACTCTTAACTGCTAGGCCATCTCTCCAGCCCGAATGTGAGCACTTTGACAAAACAAGTAGCGATGATGAATGGGTCTAGATTTTTCAATGTTAATACTTAAATACTCATGTTAGGTTAAATACTTAACATGAGTATTTAAGTTTACACGTAAGACAAAATATAACAAGTTACACAGTCTGGTCAAGGTGTTATTTCCTGGATCCTTGTCTCAATTCTGCTTCTATTATGTGCTCTCTTAATATGCTAAACTCTCTATTCCAAGGATTAAGAAAGATCGTTTATCTCTCCTTTTATATGTATTTTGTATGTATGTCATGTCCTTAAAATATAAACACTCTGGGCATTTTTGATCAATTCTGCTCTTTAAAGCTAACCAACAGTTTTGACAAGGTGCATATTTTGTCAAATCTATGTAAAAACAGCTGTAAACATTTTTTAAAATGGTCATTTAAAAATACCCTACTTCAGGGGGCTAGAGAGATGGCCTAGCCATTAAGAGCACTGAATGCTCTTGCAGAGGACCCAGGTTCAATCCCCAGCACCCACATGGTGGCTGAGAACCATCTTTAACTCCAGTTCCAGGGGAATCCAATGCCCTCTTCTGACCTCCGCGGCATTGTGCAACACGGGTGCACCATCCTGCATGCAGACAGTACATTCATACACATAGAAAAATAAATAAATAAAAAAATTAAAAAAAAACCTACTTCAAAGCTTACAAAATCATCTGAAAGTTTAAGACTTCTTAAAATTTGTAGGCAACTTAATGTGTTCCATTATAATAATATATTTGAAATAATTGGTGATCTCTCTTCTTAAACTCTAAAAATGTAGTTTGGTGAAGTACTTGTTAAATGACGAAAATAATTATTACAAAGGTAAACATATGGAAAAGTGAAGTCGAAAGTGCCAAAATTTTGTTTTCTGGATGCCTCAAGCCCTAATGAAATGTGAATAGTTTTAAGAAAAATAATTTCATAGTCCCTGTTATAATGACATATATATATATATGTAAGTAATAATAATAATTGTTTTTTTGGTCTTTTTGAGACAGGGTCTCCTTGCTGCCCCAGCTGTCCTGGAACTCACTCTGTAGACCAGGCTGGCCTTGAACTCACAAAGATCCTGCCTCTGCCTCCCAAGTGCTAGGATTAAAGGCGTACACCACATGCCTGGCTAGTAATAATAATAATAATTTTTTTAGTAATAATTATTTTAAATTGGTTAAGACAAGCATTTTGTTTTACTTGCGTGGTGGGGATCATCAAGACTGACAATAGCTGCACCATATCCAGCTAAACCCACTGGTAAAAGCCAGAGGCAATGAACTGCCTTGAGCTTGTGCAGGTCTTGTGCGTGCTCTCACAAGCCCTGTGCTATCCAGGACTTTGAATGTGTAGATTCACAAATGGTACTGCTGGATAGATACAGGAGTTTAAAGGTCCTGGAACACAGGGTGACAGCCAAAAGCAGGATCTAGATCTTACTGCCCCCCTTGGGGCAGCCTCTCCCTGCCCCTTGCTTAGAGCTCAAGGCTAGTTGGGAGTTAAGCAGGGCTGTGCTATGTTACAGGGACACGTGGCATTCAGGGATGTGGCTGTGGATTTCTCCCGGGAGGAATGGAGACTGCTGAGCCCTGCTCAGAAGACCCTGTACAGAGAGGTGATGCTGGAGATCTACAGCAACCTGTTCTCTCTGGGTAGGTGATGTATCTCTCAGGACTCAAAACCACCTCCCCAACTGGTAATTTTAGATTGTGCTCCCAGCAGGCATCTTTCTTTCTGGCTTAGCTTTTGGATTGGATTAGGACATGTATTTTCTGTTTCCGTAGGGAAGTTCTATCTTTCATAGTTGAACCTGTGTGTGTGTGTGTGTGTGTGTGTGTGTGTGTGTGTGTGTG
>VZQC01010581.1:855152-890534 GCA_009823505.1 Rhizomys pruinosus | reverse complement strand
AAAAAAAAAAAAAAAAGAATTCTCTAAACCCAGACCCAGTGACTTGCTCCCTCCAGCATGGCCACACCTTCTAACAACACCACCATCTGGGAACAAAATATCCGAATATTTGGAGCCTATGGGGGAGATTCTCATTCAAACCACCACAGACACTTAAGAAAACAACTTTGGGACTGTAGAGATGGCTCATCTGTTAAGAGCACTGGCTGTTCTTGCAGACACCTAGGTTTAAGTCCCCACATCTACAGCATCTCTATCAGCCACCTGTAATTCTAGTTCCAGTGGAACCAACGGCCCTTTTCTGACCTGTGCAGGCATTGTACTACAAGAGTGCACTTCTACACATGCATGCAATATTCTCATATACAGAAAATAAGAATAAAAATGTAAAGGGAGGAAATATTTCATCTGTCTCATAGTTTAGGTCCTCCATGGTAGCGGGGGAGGTAGAGCAAAGCAGTGCACTTCATGCCAACTACAGTGCAGAGAGGGAGGGCAGGCAAACCACTGTGCTTTGCTTTCTTCTCTTTCCCCTTTTACTCTGAACAGGACCCCGGCTATGGGATGCTCCACCCACTTTCAAGGCAGCTGTCTGTGAATCCTCTCTAGAAACTCCCTCAGACCCACTCATGTGTGCTACACTGATCTCCTAGGTGCTTCTCCACACACTGAAGTTCACCGTTAAGACAAACTATAATAGGAAGGATCCAGCACTGTGGTGCTTTCTGAAATCCTTCCCCACTGTTCTCCTGTAACTTTGTTCCACCCTTTGAAGTTCCTCCCTCAGTCTTTGCTTTTCAGTCCTTTCCATCAGCAAAGTCGGAGCTCCCCTGACAGCATAACTTACAGCATCCTGTTTTCTTTTCTGGTGAGCAGGAATTCCATTTTCCAAACCAAAACTGATCACGCAGTTAGAACAAGGGAAGGAGACATGGAGAGAGGAAAGAAAGCATCCCCAGGCTGTCTGTGCAGGTGAGTGGGAAAGTTCTGGGCAATGGGACCCAGGGCTGTCAGCAGCGCAGGGACTGAGAGAGGAGGTGGTGACTAGGAGCTGCAGGGCAGCTCTTTCCTTGACCCCTTGTCCTCCCTTCCAGGTTTCTGGTTCCTGTAGGCACTTTCCTGCTGTCTCTGTCTCCTCCTCCTCGAGGACTTGGTTTCTTTCTCTTGTGCAGTTTTTAGACAAGACGAGCAAGAAGATGGCAAAAACTGAGTGAGCTGAGAAAGCAAGGAAAGGCCAGTGAGAGGCAGCAAAGCTAGAATGCCAGTGGGGAGGATGGGGGTTTAACTGTGCAGGGCAGGCACTTAGCATGAACAGTCCCTGACTTCAGTGTCACTGTGTCAGAAAGAGAAAGAGAAAAAAGAAAAAAGCCAGTTGAGAAATTGAAATGGAATTCTGAAGAAACTGAGCTAGGAATTGACTGTTGATAGGAGAAAGGAAGAAACTAGCTCAGTTGCCATAACAAAATGCCCCAAATCACATGGTTTAACAGAAATTTATTTTGTCATAGTTCAGGAATCCAGGGGCAAGGTGTCAGCAGGCTTCCCTGCTCTGTGACATCACTCTTGGGCCTAGAGTTAGAAAACATGTTAATTAGAATAATTAAAAATTTTGTTTTCTAGGCTTTTAAAACAAAATGGCTATTCTCATGAAGTTTTAGTATTGATGTTTAAGATTGCCGAGGTGGTACATGCCTTTAATCCCAGCACTTGGGAGGCAGAGGCAGGCGGATCACTGTGAGTTCAAGGTCAGCCTGGTCTACAGAGTGAGTTCCAGGACAGCTGGGGCTACAGGGAGACCCTGTCTCGAAAAGACAATTAAAAAAAAAAAGATTTCTGGGGTGGCACATGCCTTTATTTATTTATTCTTTTTTATTTATTTATTTTTTATGTGTATGAATGTACTGTCTGCATGTAGGTTTGTGCACCCGTGTTGCACAATGCCGCGGAGGTCAGAAGAGGGCGTCAGATTCCCCTGGAACTGGAGTTACAGAAGGTTCTCAGCCGCCATGTGGGTGCTGGGGATTGAACCCGGCTCCTCTGCAAGAGCAGTTGGCGCAATTAACCGCTAGGCCATCTCTCCAGCCCCATGGGGTGGTACATGCCTTTAATCCCAGCACTTGGGAGGCAGAGGCAGGTGGATCACTGTGAGTTCAAGGCCAGCCTGGTCTACATAGTGAGTTCCAGGCCAGTTGGGGCTAAGCACCAAAAAAGAAAAGAAAAGGGTGTTTAGGTAGATTCACTAAGAGCTGTATGTCCCAGTTTCTGAAATTGGTTGGTCACTGCTTGTGTTCAGCTGACCAGTGCCAGTTGTGAAGAAACAATTTGTTTACTGTTAACATTTCCGACATGAGGTACAGTGACGAGAATTGCTTTCTGTTCATTTTAAGTCATATATTTTTGGTTTTTGTGAGAGGGTCTCTCTGTAGTCCCAGCTGGCCTGGAACTTGCTCTGTAGACTGGTATCCTTGAACTCACAGAGTTCTGCCTGCCTCTGCTTCCCAAATGCTTAAATCACATTTGATGTTTTTTGATTCAGTTTTCCTTGGGTCTGTAATCATTTGTTTGTCATAAATTTTGTGTGTGTTTGTGGACCCATGGTGAGAAGCTTTTTCTTTTTCTTTTCTTTGTTGTTCTTTGAGACAAGGCTGACCTTCAATTCAGTGTGTACCTCATTCTGGCCTCAAGCTCATAATCCTCCTGCCTCACCCATTGGTCTCTCCATTATGCTAATTGTTTTTTCCTCTCCCTCTCCCTTTCTCTGTGGTCCTAGGGATCAAACTCAAGGCCTTGTCTGTACTAGGCAAGCACTCCACCTCTCAGCTCTGTCCCTGACCCCCAAGATTACCTTTTGAATTGGTTTCTGGATAAAGTTATATTTACCCTCATTATGGAGTTACCAGGACTGTGGGCATTGGTAAGGCCACCAGAGTGGAGCATCTTTCATGTTACTGGGGACCTAGGCTACTATGTCACTGAAGGCTCGCTGCCTTGTAGAAATGCTGACACAGGTAGTCTGCTGATACATATTTGTCAGAGGAGGGAGACCCCTGTTAGGTATGTGATGCCCTTTGTGTTCAACTCCTCTCTCATGCTTCTACACTGAGATTGGAATGATGGTGTCTCAGCCTCATGGGGAAATCAGGACAGGCATTTCCACGTGGGTCCTGTGGCTAATTGCTCTCATTCAAAGCACAACCACCACCACATGTGGACATGGTTTTTGTCAGCGTGTCATTGTGAATGTAGTAGTAACTGTGTAGAGACTTAATGTATTGACAGTGATGTTCTAGTTTGCCTTCATTTGCTGTGACAAAACACTCTGACCAAAACCAACTTGGGGAAGAATGGGGGTATTTATTAAGCTTACAACTCCTGGATCACTGTTCAGCACTGAGGGAACCCAAGGTGGGAACTCAGGGCAGGATCCTGGAGGTAGGAGCTGAAGCACAGGCCATGGAGGAGCTCTGTTTACTGCCTTGTAGCCCTGGTCCATGCAGAGCCCGCGTTCTTATACAGAACAGAACAACCTGTCCAGTGGTGACACTGACCATAGTCAGCTGGGCCCTCTCACATCACTCAGCAGTGAAGAAGTTGCACTAAAGACTTGTCCACAGGCCAGACCAGTGGAGGAAATTCCCCAGTGTGTGTCAAGTTTGTAAGTAAATCTCCCAAGCACAACTGATCCCTTGTCAACTTGACACATACAAACATATCAATATTAAATCACCCACTTTCCATTTTGTATCCCCAGGTATGATGTCAATATCACAACATAAGACAGTACAACCTTAAAAGACCTACTTCCTACCAGGTGTGGTTGCATACATCTTTAATCCCAGCACTCCACAGGCAGAAGCAGGCAGATCTCTGTGAGTTCAAGACCAGCCTGGTCTACATAGGGAGTTCCAGGGCAGCTGGGACTAAAGAAAGACCCGGTCTCAAAAAGACCTACTGTCCTTAAAAAAATCCAAACACAGGGCTGGAGAGATGGCCTAGTGGTTAAGAGCACTGACTACTCTTACAGAGGACCTGGGTTTGATCCCCAGTACCCAGATGACGGTTGAGAACCATCTTTAACTCCAGTTCCAGGGGAATCTGACACCCTCTTCTGACCTCCACAGCATTGCACGACCCGGGTGCACAAACCTACATGCAGATAGTACATTCATACACATTAAATAAATAAATAAATAAATAAATCCAAACACTTCAAACTTTACTGTAGCTTTTAAAAGGATCCTCTCTGTGGATTCCTGAATAAAGTCAAAACAAGTGCTGTCTTATTTCCAAAGGGAAGGATTGGGCACATCTAAGCAAAACCTATTTCCATGCAAATAGTTCAAGCCTGGATAACAGGGATTCACTCACAATAACTTGCCTGACAGGAGAGGCCAGCTCCATTGCATATGTGTTACTGCCCTTGTTGGTCATCCCATGGTCCTGGCATCTCCAAAAAGCTGGAGTCTTCCTTGAAACTGAGGCTGCACCCTCATCAGTAGGGTCTTCTGATCTCTCCTTATGCAGCATCTCACATTCTCTTCATGAACCCTTAAATCCTGTAAACAGGGCTGGATTTTCACCAATGCCCTTTCCTGGCCTCTCTTACTGCCAGGCCTCAACTGCTCTCTGTGACCCCTTCAAGCTTTGAACACCAGAACCTTATTGGAAACTCTTACTCACTATCAAGTCCTGCTTCCACCTTCATAGAGAGGCCCTGGGCCCTCTCTGGAACACACACCTGTGTAATTATGATCAGGTAATTCAGCTGACTCTTCAGCCCCAGCAAATCAGAACCCACAGATTCTATCCCAATTTTCCAAACACTTTCTTAGCCTCTCTTTCACACCAAGGTCAGGTCTGTCAAGCTAATAGCACACAATCCTAGTACCAATTGCTGTTCTGGTTTGCCATCATTTGCTGTGACAAAACAGTCTAACTGAAACCCACTTGGGGAGGAAAGATTTTATTCCCCTTACATCTTCTGGGTCACAGTTCATCACTGAGGCAGCGCAAGGTAGCAGGAACCTTGAGTCAGGAGCTGAAGCACAGCCCATGGAGGTATGCTACTTACTGGTTTGCTCTCCTGGGCTGTGCTCAGCCAGCTTTCTTATACAATACAAAACAATCTTCCTAAGAGTTCCAATGCCCATAGTGCGCTGGGCCCTTCCACTTCACTCAGAGTCACGAAGGTCCACCACAGACTTGGACACAGGCCAGTCCTATGGAATGNTATTTTATTTTTTGGTCTTTTTGAGACAGGGTCTCCCTGTAGCCCCAGCTGTCCTGGAACTCACTCTGTAGACCAGGCTGGCCTTGAACTCACAAAGATCCACATGCCTCTGTCTCCTGAGTGCTAGAATTAAAGGTGTGTGCCACCATGCCCGGCTATTTATTATTTTTTATGTGTATGAGTGTACTGTCTGCATGTAGGTTGGTGCACCCGTGTTGTGCAATGCCACGGAGGTCAAAAGAGGGTGACACATTCCCCTGGAACTGGAGTTAAAGACGGTTCTTAGCCACCATGTGGGTCCTGGGAATCAAACCCAGGTCCTCTGCAAGAGCAGTCAGTGCTCTTGACTGCTAGGCCATCTCTCCAGCCCCTAATATGTATCCTTACATGTGCACAGGTACCCACAGAGTCCAGAAGAAAGCATGAGACACTCTGGAATTTTGTACAGATAGTTGTAGCCACTTGATGTGCATGCATGGAACTGAACCCTGTGTTCTGCAAGGGTGTGTGCTCTTAACGACTGTATTAGTCACTTTTCTGTTGCTGTGATAAAACCATCATGACCAAGGGAACTTATAAAAGGAAGAGTTTATTTGAGCTTACGATTGATGGTTCCAGGGAATTAGAGTCCATTGTGGTGGGGAGGCATGGTGGCAGGGGCTGGAGAAGAAAGCTGAGGTTCACATCTTCTAATGAGCACAGGAAGCTAAGAGAGAGGCTTGTTGAACTCACTAAGCCTGCCCCCAGTGTCGTACTTCCTCCAGCATGGCCACACTTTCTGAGATCTCCCAAAACAGCACCACCAAGTGGGGACAAAATGTCTAAATACTTGAGGCCTATGGGGGACATTCTCATTCAAACCACCACCACATTCTACTCCCTGGCCCCCACAGGCTCATGACCATATAAAATGCAAAATGCATTTAGTGCAACTTTAAAAGTCCCCATAGTCTTTACCAGTCTCAATACTATAAAAAGTCAACAGTCTAACCTGGGCTGTATCATGGAGGTCAGTACAGGAAGATCAAGACAGGATGCATGCTTACTGGACTTCATTTGGGGGACCATGGGAGGGAAAGACCCCAGTGTGGAGCACAAAGGCAAGATTGATGGCTGTTTGGGCTTGCCAAGCAGGAACCTTCAAACACTCCCTTAAGGAAAACAAGACATATTTTAGCAAAAAAAAAAAAATCCTCCAATTCAGGTGATATGTGTATGTATGTATATATTTATGTATATATATAACTATATATATTGAAGCAATACAAGTTAGAGAGAACAACAACAAAAGAACTGGAAAAAAAACTCTGGAAAGACTCAGAAAAAGTTGCAAGACATGTATGGCACAGTGCAGGAACTCAGGTGGGGTGGGAAGGAAGGAAAGGGAAGTGACTCTAAATTAGATTGAGAAATGATGTATGATGTATGGAAAAAGTTTAATAACAATAAAATATCTACAGTCCAAAGTCTCTTCTGAGACCCAGGCCAATCTCTTAACTGTAAGCTCCTGTAAAATCAAAAGAAAAATACATTCTCAAAAAAAAGAAAAATACATTCTCCCAAAATACAGTGGAACCCAATACACATTCCCATTCCAAAAGGGAGAAACAGAGGCATAGTGAGGAAATATAGGACCAAAGCAAGACCAAAAACCAGGAGGGCAAACGCCAAGTCCAGTAGCTCCACATGAAACCTCTGGGATTTGACTTCCAAAGGGCTTAAATGGCTCAGCTCTTCCAGCTTTGCTTGCAACATACATCTCTTTCTTAGGCTGGTACCACTCACACCACCCAGAAGCAGCTGGCTTGATAGAATTATGGAATGGCCTCTTGAAGACACAGTTACAGCACCAATTATGTAGCAATACCCTGGAGGGCTGGGGCAAGGTTCTCCAGCAGGCAGTATATGCTTTGAATCAGCGCCCACTATATGGTACTGTTTCTCCTATAGCCAGAATTCATGGGTCCAGGAACCAAGGGGTGGAAGTGGGATTGATTCCACTCCCTAGTGACCCAGTAGGAAAATTTTTGCTTCCTGTACCCATGACCTTGCGTTCTGCTGGTCTAGATGTTTTGGCTCCAAAGGAAGGAGTGCTTTTGCCAGGAGATACAGCAAATGTTCCATTGAACTGGAAGCTAAGACTTCCTCCTGGCCAGTTTGGGCTTCTACTGCCCTTAAGCCAACAGGCTAAGGAAGGAATAACAATAGTAGGAGGAATGATTGATCCAGACTACCAGGAGTAAATTGGACTTTTTCTCTACAATGGGGGCAAGAAAGATTATGTCTGGAATGCAGGAGATGCTGTAGGGCACCTTCTGGTGCTACCATGTCCTATGATTAAGGACAATGGGAAACTCCAACAACCCAAACCAGACAGGACAACAAATGGCCCAGACCCTTCAGGAATGAAGGTATGGGTCACTCCTCCAGGGAAAGGGCCAAGACCTGCAGAGGTGCTTGTTGATGCTGAAGGAAATACAGAATGGGTAGTAGAAGAAGGTAGTCATAAATATCAGCTGAGGCCATGGGACCAGTTGCAGAAATGTGGATTATAATAGATATTAACTTTTGTCCTATTTGGTTAAGAATGTGCTTGTTCAGATAGATAGATAGATAGATAGATAGATAGATAGATAGATAGATAGATATAGACATATAGATATAGATATATGTATATTAAGCAGATACTTGTGTTGTTCCCTTTTGAATGTGCAACTGAGATAAGTGTTAATTGTTGTCATATTTAGGTTATTAGATACTGAAGGACTAAGTGTTCCTCAAGGACATTACCACCTACTCTAAGATATAATGTTTTGCTATTGCACATGAGACACTTATAACATGTTGGGTGGAATTATGACCTTGCCATTGTTTGCAATTGACATTTAAGCATAACATAAGGAGAGGCTATTTATTGGGTGTCAAATTGACAAGGGGTGGACTTGTGATGGTTAATCTTGGCTGTCAACTTGACTGGACTAAGGAACAAATAAGAGAAAAAGGACCTTCGGATTGGACCACCTCAACCCGGATGGCCCACCCCAAAGGTGGGCGTTACATTCTGCCAGCAGGCAGTGTAAAAGGGCCACAGCAGAGGGATACAACATAACATCTTTTAGCAAAAAAAAAAAAAAGGAAGGAAGAAAACTCAGGTGATATGTTTATGCATGTATGTATGTATATATTTATGTATGTAAAAAATTATCTTTAATTCATTAAAAAAGAGAAACATGCAAAACAGAGGAAATGGTGAACATAACATAGAATATGGGTTAGTAGGGGGTGGGAGGATGAGATTGTTCAGAGAACACTGGGAAGCTACAGTATTGCTGCTGTGGCTTTTTGTTGTTGTTTCTTCTTTAACATCTACATAAATAGTGTTTTACTTAGTAAAAAATAATAATAACCTTAAATACTAATGGTCTAAACTCCTCAATCAAAAGACATAGACTGGGAGAATTGATTAGGAAACTGAATCCTATATGCTGTCTGCAAAAAACCCATCTCACCCTCAAGGACAGACACCACCTTAGAGTGAAAGGATGGAAAAAAAGTATTCCAAGCGAATAGTACCAAGAAACAAGCCAGAGTGGCTATTCTAATATCAGACAAAATAGATCTCAAAGTAAAATTTATCAGAAGAGACAAAGAGGGCTATTACATCCTTGTCAAAGAAACAATGAACCATAAAGACTTCACAATCCTAAATGTCTATGCACCAAACTCTGGTGCACCTAACTTTATAAACACTACTCTGCAGGACCTCAAGACACAGATTAATCCTAACACATTAATACTGGGGGACTTCAACACCCCACTGAGCCCCTTGGATAGATCAACAGCACAAAAAAATAAACAGAGAGACATCAGAACTGAACAATACAATATACTAAATGGACCTCACAGACATCTACAGAATACTCCATCCAAACACCAGTGAATATACTTTCTACTCAGCACCTCATGGAACATTCTCCAAAATCGACCACATACTGGGGCACAAAAGAAACGTCAACAAATACAAAAGGATTGAAATTATTCCATACATTCTATCAGACTACAGTGCAAAAAGGCTCAATATGAACACCAGAATGAGTCCAAATAGCTACAAGAACACATGGATACTAAAAATGCAATCCTGAATAATGAATGGGTCAGGGAAGAAATAAAGAGTGAAATAAAAGTATTCATTGAACTGACTGAAAAAGACAATACAACACAACAAAACCTGTGGGACACTTTAAAAGCAGCCTTGAGAGGGAAATTTATAGCCCTCAGTGCCCACATCAAAAAACCAGAAAGGGAACAAATAAATGATCTAACACTGCAGCTAAAAACACTTGAGAGACAACAACAAATGAACCCTAAACCCAACAGACAGGAAGAAATAACAAAAATCAGAGCAAAAATCAGTGAAATATAAACAAAGAAAACAATACATAAAATCAACGAATCCAAAAGCTGTTTTTTTGAAAACATAGTTAGACTTCTAGCCCAGTTAACCAGAGAGAGAGAGAGAGAGAGAGAGAGAGAGAGAGAGACTCCAAATCGATAGTATTCATGATGAAAGGGGAAACATCACAACAAAGAAAATATTGAGACAATCATACAGGAATACTTCAAAAGCCTATACTCCACTAAATTTGAAAACCTAAGAGAAATGGATGAATATCTGAAATCCTGGGAACCAACAAAGCTTAGCCAAGTAGAGATTAACAGTTTAAACAGACCCATAATATTTGAGGAAATTGAAGATGTAATTAAAAAACCTCCCAACTAAAAAAAGCCCTGGTCCGGATAGTTTCATAGCAGAATTCTATAAAACATTTAAAGAGTTCTTACAACCATAGGTACTCAAATTGTTCAACAGGATACAAACAGAGGAAAATCTCCCAAACTCCTTCTATGAAGCCAGCATCACTCTAATATCAAAACCATGCAAAGATACAAGCAAAAAAGAAAGCTATAGACCCATCTCACTAATGAACATAGATGCAAAAATTCTCAACAAAATACTTGCAAATTGCATACAGACCCACATCAAAAAAGATCATCCACCATGATCAACTTGGAGTCATACCAGAGATGCAGCGATGGTTCAACATACATAAATCAATAAATATCATAAAACACATAAATGGACTGAAACACAAAAAACACACGATCATCTCAATATATGCAGAAAAAGCCTTTGACGAGATCCAGCATCCCTTCATGTTTAAAATCCTAGAGGGAATAGGACTGAAAGGAACATTCCTCAACATGATCAAAGCCATGTATAGCAAACCCACTGCCAACATCATCCTAAATGGAGAAAAACTGGAACCATTTCCCTTAAAGGTGTGAACCCAGTAAGGCTGCCCCTTATGGCCACTCCTCTTCAACATACTCCTTGAAACACTTGCTAGGGCAATAAGGTAAGAGAAAGACATTAAAGGAGTACTAATCAGAAAAGAAGAATTTAAGCTATCCCTTTTTGCAGATGATATGACGGTTTACCTAAGAGATGCTAAAAACTCCACCAGAAAACTTCTAGAAATGATTAAGAGTTTTAGTAAAGTGGTGGGCTACAAAATTAACCTAAAAAAATCAGTAGCTTTTCTTTACACCAACAGTAAACAAGGGGAGAAGGAATATAAGAAGACCTTCCCACTCACGATATCCTCAAAAATAATAAGAGAGATACCTGGGAACAAACCTAACCAAGGATACCAAAGACCTCTACCACAAAAATTTTAAATTCCTGAGGAAGGAGATTGAAAATGTCATCAAAAGATGGAAGGATCTCCCTTGCTCCTGGGTTGGGAAAATTAATATAGTAAAAATGTCCATTTCACCCAAATTGTTATACAGATTCAATGCAATCCTAATCAAAATCCCTATGAGCTTCTTCACAGACTTGGGGAAAAAATTGTTAAATTCATATAGAAAAACAAAAGACCCTGAATAGCTAAAGCAACCCTGAGTGAAAAATGCAATACAGGGAGGATTGCTCTAACAGACTTCAAATTATATTACAGGGCCATAGTCGTAAAGACAACCTGGTACTGGCACAAAAACAGACCCGTTGACCAATGGAACAAAACTGAAGATCCAAACTTGAGCTGATAAAATTTCCACCACCACATATTTGACAAAGGGGCAAAAACCCTCAGTGGAGTAAGGATAGCATCTTCAGCAAATGGTGCTGGCAAAATTGGATCACCATTTGTAGAAGAACAAAATTCAGCTCCTGCCTCTCACCTTATACAAAAATAAACTCCAAATCAATCAAAGATCTCAACATGAAGCCTGAAACCCTGAAGGTGATAGAAGAAAAAGTTGGCAACCACCTACAAGACATAAGTGTAGGAAAAGACTTTCTAAATTAGACAGAAGCTGAACAGGAAATAATGTCAACCATCAACAAATGGGACCTCATCAAACTCAACAGCTTCTGTACAGTGAAACAATCAAGGAAGTGAGGAGAAAACCCACAGAGTGAGAGAAAATCTTTACCAGTGATACATCTGTTAGAGCATTAATGTCAAGAATATATAAACTAATCAAAAAACAAAGAAGAAAACAAATGACCTCCTCAAAGGATGGAGTAAAGAGCTGAACAGAGACTTGACCAATGAGGAATTAAAGATGGCTAAGAAAGATCTTAAAAAGTGTTCACAATCATTAATAATTAAGGAGATGCTGCTGCAGCTCTCGCTAAACAAATAGGAAGTGTAGTGAGTTGGTTGAAGAGAGGAATGCTGAGAAACACTGGCTCTGTCTTCTTGGGGGCAGATTCCTGTAAAGAGGTGTTAGAGGGAATGGCAGTGAAAAGAGGGCATGTGAGGGATGCACAGAAAAAACACTGGGAGACATTAAGGTGGGCGGTGTAATTGAGGAGATCTCTGGTGTATTCAGTGTACTGAGGCCATGTTACAGTGGACTGCAGCTTTCCTTCCATTTTGGATTCCTGTAACAGAATGTGGGATTGAGTGAGGATGAGTTGAGGAACTAGAACAAGCTGGCTAGAGATACGGATATCTGCCGCAGGGTACCAGGCATTGCTATAATGGTGGAGTTTTCCCTGTACTCCAGCTTTCCAGCACTCACTCCAGGGGTCCTGTATATTAATTTTAACCTGGTTATTTTGGATTTGAAACAGGCTTCTTGGGGCTGTGAACACTCTCCAAACTGCAAGACCAGAATCTGCAACCACCATAAGTATCAGCTTCCTGCAAACGCTGTCCTTTGTTAAGATGGGGGAAACAGATAAAGGGTGACTGAGAGGTAGTGGTGGAATTGGGAAACACAGTAATTGTGATTACTTTGCTTCAGCCTTGCAAAGGACTGTCACTGGTTCCAATTACCTGATTTCTTCCCTCCCAAATTTCTCTGGCAAAAATCACCAGACATAGGTCCAGGTAAGAGGTCTGTTCTCAGGCTGGGAAGAGATAGAATTAGTTTGAACTATTATCAGAGCAGCTAAAAGAATGGCAGACAGGGGTGCAGAGGGGGGACATATGGACTTTACAGAAGTGAGGAGTTATTCAAGTTTCTTCCAGAGTAACAGGTGTGCCATCTTTTTGGTTGGCGGGGATGAATCTGACATTTCTGGCCAGAATCCAAATGGGTCTCCTACAGTCCTGTGGGAAGATGCAAGCAAAGCCCATCCCAGTTGTTAACAGTGGATAAGGTCCTTTCCACTGATTGTCTAGGGGGTCTTGTCACATCTGACAAGTATTTGAGGAACAGTGCTTTGTGTCCACCAATGTTTGACTATGGCTGGAAACTTTGAATCCCTGTTAATGTTAGAGGTTTAGAGATGCCAATGCCAAGGCCAGCTGGATGTTAGGAGGGTATTTCCCCACCTTTTGTTCTAATAACTGATTTTTTAGGACCAGATGGATCTGTTCTATGATGCCTTGTCCCTGTGGGTTATGAGGGATACCTGTATGATGTGCAATATTCCATAATTGACAAAATGATTTAAAGCTAGAGCTAGCAAATGCTGGCCTATTGGCCATTTTAATCTGTTTGGGGATGCCTATGGTAGCAAAGGTAGAAAGTAGGTGGGCAGTGAGGTCCTTGGCTTTCTCTCCTGTATGGGGAGTAGCCCAGATGAATTTGGAATAAGTGTGTATGGTGACAAATACATGTTTTTGTCTCCCAAAAGAAGCTATGTGTCCAATACTAGTTTGCCAGAGTGCATTGGCTTTCAATTCCCTGGGGTTAATTCCCAAAACCTGTAGTACAGGTGTCTTAATTAGTGCAGAATAGGAAGAGCAGGTTCTAGGGATTCACTAAAGTTGGGCAGAAGGAATTTTAGGAAAGCGAGCTTGGAGGCCTTTTAGGTTAACATGGGTGATGGAACGGAAATTTTCTGCCTCAGAGAGGGATGGGACATGGACCACTGTAGAGGAGACTCAGTCTCCAAGAGGCTGTGGGCATGGATGTGCTGTATGAAGAGGGTGTGGCTCCTATTCTGTAAGAAGGATGAAACTGCAATGAGAGGGGATTTTTGTCTAATCAAACAAAGGATCTGAATAGCCAGGGAAGCAGGTTGATCACATAGATACTGTCTGAGAAGAGATTAAGAGGCCTGTAGGTTTCTTTGAGAGCTAGATAAACAGCATAGAGTTCTTTGTATTGTGTGGAATGCTCAGGGAGTGGATGAAACAGGATCTGAGGGGCTCAATCCATGTTATCATAAATGATGGCTGCAGCACCTCACTTCCCTCCATCTGTGAAAACAGATGTGGCCTACCTTATAGGTGCATCTTGAAAAAGATGGGGAGGAAGCCAGTTTAGCAATGGGAGAGTGGAGACCCACCTGTCATTGGGGTAGTGATTTTCTATCTGTCCTGGAAATCCCATGAGGCTTACAGCTATATGAACATGATTTTGCATCAGCCACTGGATATCCAGGAGGGAGAAGGGTGTTGCTATGACATCAGTCTCCTTCCCCAGTGTTTGCAAGGAACATTCCCTCCCATTTCTTATCATAGCAGCTAAAGAATCCATTTCAGTTAACAGTTGGGGAGTTCCCCCTATGGGCATGTGCAGCCACTCCAGTACTCCCCTGGATTGGTAAAGAGCCCCTACGAGTGTGGGGGTAGTGTTAAAAATAAGTAACTGCACAGAAAGGAAGGTGTAAAACGTACTAAAGCCATGCTCTGGAGAGCTCGGTTGACTTCAGCTGGAGCTTCTGAAGCTTCTGCTGTGAGCTTTCTCCTGGAAGCTAGGTCCCTGTCACCTTGAAGAAGGTCAAAGAGAAGCTATAGCATTGTGGTGGGGATGGACAGCCATGGGCAGAGCCTTCTGAAATAGGTGCTGCCCAGAAGGCATACACTGACTCTTTTTCCTCTTTTTTGTCCTGGGCTAGGGGCTGCCCATCTAGGAGTTTAAATGTGGCAATTTTTTCTCATCTTTATCATAGTTTGAGTGGCAATCTTCCCTCCAATGATATCCTTTTTTACACTGGGGGCAGAGAACATGTAGTGGGTGTTCAGAAGGCCCTCTGGGAGAGACTGGTGCTTTCGGGCACTGTCTTTTCCAATGACCTCTGTCTCCACAGTTAAAACATTTCTCAATTGTTGTGACAGCAGCCGCAAAGGCTTGAGCTAGGTAATAACCTTTGTGGGAGGCTATGCCCATGTCCTGAGTTGCCACTATCCATCTGTCATAATGGTCATCTTTTTTTTTAATTTTTTTTATTTATTTCTGTATGTGTATGAATGTACTGTCTGCATGCAGGTTTGTGCACCCGTGGAGTTCAGAAGAGGGTGTCAGATTCCCCTGGAACTGGAGTTCTCCTGGAATTGGAGTTCCGGATGGTTCTCAGCTGCCATGTGGGTGCTGGGGATCAAACCCGGGTTCTCTGTAAGAGCGGTTGGTGCTCTTAACTGCTAGGCCATCTCTCCAGCCCATAATGGTCATCTTATAAGCCCTGGCACACATGTTTGCTCTCTGAATTCATTCCCTCCCAAACAATATTTTTGAGGAGTATCTCTTTGGCTGCAAAGTTGAGGATCTTCCACTCTAGGCTGCTTTTAGTTCTTAAGATAAAGTCAGACAGGGGTTCCTCAGGTTTTTGCCAAGGAAATAATAAGGAGGAACTGGCCTGAGATTCAGTGGGTGGTGTAATTTGATCCCAGGCCTGTAGGGTGCAAAGGTGAACCTGATCAAAATTCCCTGAGGCCAGTCCGGCCTGTTGTGTCCCTGTGTTAAAATCTCCTTCTCCAAAGAGCTGTTCATAACTCCAGTCTATGTTAAGTTGCCCTTGATTTCTCCAAACCTGGTGGAGACATTCATCTCTGTACAATGCTTCCCAATGTAAAAATAGTGGACCAGGAGTGAAGATCTACAAATATCTCTCCCAGTCCTGTGGAGTGTTAAGCTCAAAAGCTCTGGAGAATGGACTTTGTCCATGGTGCCTGGACACCATCCTCTCTGACTGCTTATCTGAGTTCTTTCAACTCACTTGCCTGGTACAGGTACCAGTTTAGAGGGTGACCCCGAGTCGGAGCTAAATTAACAGGGAATGCCTGTAATTGAAGTTCTGGGCTGTCCAGAATATGGCACAGTTTTTATGTAGCAGAGAGGGAAGAGGTTGAGGGTGAAGGTGCTCCCGGCTCCTTGAGAGGGAGTGGCTGATAACTAGGGGAAAGGTTAAGGCTAGCCGCTTGGATGTTTTTATTATCTTGTTCTATTTTTACTGGGTCTGAAGCTTGAGGGCTTTCAGAGGGAATTATCTTGGGGTTCTCAAGGGGAATTTTAGCAGGTTCTTGGGAGAAGGGGGGTCTACAATTTAATTTTGTTGTTTTCCTTTCCTGGTGTGGTTTGGTGAGAAGGCCCTAAGCATTGTCTCACCGCAGCTAGTAGTGGCAAGAACGTGAGAGATGCCAAAGCATTTTCTTGCTGTCTAGCATTCTGTGCCAGACGCATCCAGGATTCTGAACTCCATAAGTCTGCAGGGGACATCCACAGGACAATATTAAGAGTCTCACTCCAAAAGGAGGCAGCTTCCCGCGTGGAAATTTTAACTCCTCGACTCTTAAGGGGCATTTTTATTTTCTTAGCCTGTGGATCTTTTGGTTGTGTCTGTTTGTTACCCATGATAAAGAGAGATAGGAAATGCTAGTGGTTAGGGAAAGAGACAGTTCAAAAGACTAACCTCATGGGAAGAGAGAATTCCACAGAGATGTGCCAAGATGGCCGGAGATGTGCCAAGATGGCCAAATAGAGGACAGAGACTTATAAAGAGAGGAAATGTTAGTAGTTAGGGAAAGAGACAGTTCAAAAGACTAACCTCATGGGAAGAGAGAATTCCATGGAGATGTACCATAGCTGGTCGTGAGGAGATATACCATGGCTAGTCATGACTATCCAGGTTAGAGGGGGGTATCTATTCATCTCTATGGTAAAACCCTCTGAGATTTCCCTCGAGTGGGGGAAATCAGGGGCTAAGAAAGAGCCCCAGAAATACCTTGTTTCCTTCTTCTTTTGGTGGAAAGTCAAACCGCACATTCTGGGCACCAGTTGTCATGTGTAGTTGGCATTGTTCAATGTCTTTGAATCACGCATGACCGCATTCCACATGCTGTCCTTCCCTTCTTGGCTCAGCTCCAGGACTTGTCTCCTGCCTGCAGGCCAACAGCCTCTAGGCTTTGATCCCGCAAGAAGGGGGGAGGGAAAACCATAGGAAATTACCCGTGGAAAGGAACAAACTCACACACACATGGAGAGCCAGGGAGGATAGGAACTCCATTTATTTTCTGTCAGTGAGGTCAATATATTCAAGACTACTGTGCTTTGGGCAAGGAAGTGGGGAGCAGACAGAAGGGAGGGGTGACCCAACTTGGTTCTAATCGGGGGACTTGCAGAGCTCCAATTTGTGCAACAGGTAACTAGAGGTGTGACATTTTCCTCAATGCCTCAAGGGAAGGGGCCTGGAACTTTGCAGAGATAGGGTGAAGCAAGAATAATTGTAATATCCCGAATCTTCCTGCTACAGATAACTCTGAATGCCCACAGAGATATCAGATAACTGGAGATCTCCTAGGACAGGTCTTACAAATTCTCACTTCAAGCCACACACAAAGTTTCATTCCCACAGACATCCATGTTTGTTGCAGCTCTCTTCACAATAGTGAAGAGCTGGAACCAACACAAATGTCCCTCAACAAACGAGTGGATGACAAAAATGTGGTACATCTACACAATGGAGTACTATTCAGCAGTACGGTAAAGAAAGATGGCATTATGAACTTTGCAGGTAAATGGATGGAGATCGAAGCCATTATGCTAAGTGAAGTAACACAGTCCCAGAAAGACAAATGGTGAATGGTTTCCCTCATTTGTGGATGCTAACACCAAATCCCCCAGATAAAAGGCAAGCTGAACAACATTATTGGTATATTTCTGTTTATCTGAAAGCAACTATGTTGTTATAATGTAAAAAATCTCAGGGCCCTAGAATCCACCCACCACTTATTTTAAGACTCTGTAATTACTGTATATGGGTGGAGAGTATGTATCCATATTTTAGAGTAATATAAAATTAATGGAGGAAAATATGAATTCCTAAGCATAAAAAAAGACTGAGAGAAAGATGCAGGACAGTTATGGAAGAATGCATGGTCTGGGGTGGAGTGGAGGGAAGGGAAAAGGGAGTATGCCTAAACTGAATTGAAAAATGATGTCTGAAATATACAAAACATCAATAAAAGCACTACAAAAAGCAAAAAAAAAAGACACACACACACACACACATTTAAGTCCAACTCTATGCCTTTGTGACCTTGCCCATAGATTTTTATCTAAAATTTCCAATGTCTATCTGATGGTAAACAGAGAGAAACTGTGCAGATGTCACGACTTTCCTTCATTCTCTGTTTCCAGTCTGCCATGAAACAGCTGCCTCCCACCTACAAGTTCCTATTACCAGGATGTTCTCTTACCCCAAAACCAGAATGAATAGAGCCAAGGACTATGGATTGAAACCTCTGAAATCTTGAACTAAACCAAATCTTATCTTCCTTGTTTATGTGAGATGTTTGATCATGGAATGTAAAGTCTAACTGCCTGCCGCACTGGCCTGGATGTTTCCAAAAGTCTGCCAAGATGTTTCCAAAGGCAACTTGCTCTATACGTTGGATCTTGGTTTGAGATCCTGTACTTGCAATGCCAAACTTCTTTTATGGCTGTGCTAATTAAAACAGCTAAAGGGAACCTAGGTAGAAGCACTACTTCTAAAATCTTTCCCTGCACACAGCCTTCCCCTCCACAGATGAAGCCCTCCTCTCCCTGTCAGCCTGTCTCCTACATCTGCTCAGTCCAGCCCCTCCACCTGGCTGTTAAGGCGCTGAGACCTGGAATTTTCCTTCTGTCTCTTTCAATAAATGCAGGTGCAGCTTCCTTTAATGGGCTGTCAATGGGCAGTAAGAACCTGAACTGCACAATTAAATGAAACAAATGCTTGACCATCTCTGCTAACAGCTGTGAAGCTCAGCAAAGCAGCACGGCCTAAGAAACTGAGATTCCAGAGTCTACACACACAGAGCACAGTCCACTCCTTTTCTAGCCTACATTGGTCCCAGGATCATAGCATATTTTTCTCTTAAACTGAGAGTTTGCACAGAGGAACAGAATGGCAAATGGTGGAAGACAATAAAAGAGGTTCTTTATGAAAATAATTAACCAGTTAATGTTTATTGCAACAGATGGAAAAATCTTTCCTGTTTCACCTTTGCATCGAGGGCCCTGGCATACCTAGGACCATTTTTTTCTCTCTGTTTTCAATATGGACCCTCACAGCGCTTCTCTGAGCCCTGGTGAGGTTGGGTCCCATGGGATCAAGGATTTGTCTGAGTCACTTCCTACAGGCCAGCCCAGCCATTGGGATGCCCGTGACATCTGCACGGTCCCCTTATGGTTGAGGAAACTGCCAAGCTACAGTTTGAGGAGGTCATCAATCAGGCCTTTTTGTGTCACACATCAATAAAAATCCATACTTGCTCAGATGATTTTTTTTAATCCAGACCAGAACTTGTTGGCTATTTTGCCTGTTCATAAACAAAGTGAGACCGCTATGTAAATGCAAGCTCTGCGCTCCACTGAAGCAGGTATCTTGCAAATGTCCACTAGAAGGTTGGATCCTTCTGTCTGGTCATACTAGCTGAGAAAGAACTGATAAGGAAATAGAATATTTGACTCAGCTGGTAGGCCATGTTTCCTTAAGAATAATTGTCAATATCAATCTATTCATATGACCAGTGTTTCTGACCACTCACTATGGACTAGTTGTGAAAAGAAGCAGTTGATCACATCAGAATGCATGAGGTTTCTGAGATACAGAAAGACTTTTTAAAACAGAAGCATGGATAGCTAGGTGTGTTACAGTCCCAGGGAGCCAAAGCTAAGGGATCGGTGGCCCTCACTGAGCTCCAAGAGATTATGTGACATGAGCTGATATCCATCTTCTCTTTCCTCACTATCTGTGGCACTGAGAAAGTCCCAGGTCTCACTGAATCTGAGGTTCTTTACCACACTGCGGAGGGAATAATCCCTCTCTCAGGTGGTTGGTGAGAGATTGAACAGGCTGGAACCCCCAAGACACTCTATAAACATGCTTATTTTTCTCTCAGACAAGATCAGAGCACTGGCAAAACAATTGGCTTTGGAAGCAGACAGAACTGTATTGTAGCTCATTTGCTGTTGGAGGTTGAAAAGTCATGATCCCTTCACCTCTGAAATGCAGATGACAACACTTTCCTGAAGGCAGGGGAGGACAGTGAGTAATGCCTGTGAAAGTCAAACAAGCTCTAGAGAGACAATCCAAACCCTTTGCTCCATGAGGTTTCTACCCTGAGAGGGCAGGGATCATGCTAAGATCTGCTATCTATATGTCTCTGATGCTTGGCCCTAAAGCACATACCACATAGGAATCCTTGAAAACATTCTTGTTGAGGGAATGAACACAAAAATGTCAAATAACTTACTTTCAAAAATAATTTTCCCAAGGGCTGGAGTGGTGGCAAGGCAGGTAAAAGCACTGACTGCTCTTGCAGAGGACCCAGGTTCAATTCTCTGCATCCACATAACATTGAATAACCGTCCATAACTCCAGTTCCAGATGATCCAACACCCTCTTCTGACTTCTGTATTGTACAACATGAGTATACCCACCTACATACAGGCAATATACTCATATACATAAAAAATAAAAATAGTAAATTAAAAAATAATTTTGTTGAAAGCAAAGCACAAGTCAGTTACTAAATCTGAGGGTCTTTCTGTTGTCAGTGGTATCTGTTACCTGTATCTCTGTTAGCTCTTGTCTCTGTTACCTGTGGTCTCTGTTACTAGTGGTCTCTGTCTGGGCCAGATATTTCTAGGTTCTTGGCATCTTGTTCAAAGAACTGAAGAAGCAAACAAAATGAGCAAATCTGCAACAGATTTTTTTTCCAAAAACAAAGTGAAACTGCAGAAGAGATTCATCAGAGAGGAGCAGGGGACCCCAGTGAGATTGACCAACAGCCCTAGCTTAATTCTCCAGCTTGCTGTTGTAGGTGCAGAAAGAAGAGTTGGTTGTTAGGAGATGGGTGTGGGTGACTTTCTGGTTTAAATAGTAGGCTTGGGTTATGAAAGCCATTATTCCCTGCACATGGTGTTCCCCATGATGTATCTGATTTTACCTATATGCATGTCCAATTATGTGTAGGAGTAATGAGGTAAATAGGGGATTTTTCCCTAAAACTTCACTCAGAAGACACAGTTTGTCCTTCTGCTCATGCACTTAAAATAAGTCCAAATTGACTTACTGCCTGTGGTTCTAGGATATGATCCAAGATGTGTTTGATCAAAGAAAAGATATCATTAAGAGAGTTGCTAGGAAGTTATTAGGGCAAGAATGACCAGTTACTTTGTTAGGAAAGGGGTGTGTGTGTGTGTATGTGTGTGTGTGTGTGTGTGTGTGTGTGTGTGTGTGTGATTCAATGAAAGAAGGGGTTCATGTCTCTAAGCTGTCCCTGTCAACTACCTGCCTCATTTCTAGTACATCATGAAAAAGGGAGAGGGAAAAAGAGAGTGTACCCCCAGAGTCTCCCAAAGAGAGCTTTGAATGTTCTTGTTACTTAAAACCCATACTGAAAAAACCCACCCCAAACCCTCAGGGCTATGAACAAAGAACAGATTTGAAGATGGTAGAGTATGGTAGGGGCATCTCACAGTGTCTCACTATAAAGCCTCACAGTGTCCTACTATGTATCCTCACAGTGTCTCAGTATGTAGCCCCACAGTGTCTCACTATGTAGCCTCACAGTGTCTCACTATGTAGCCTCACAGTGTCTCACTATGTAGCCTCACAGTGTCTCACTATGTAGCCTCACAGTGTCTCACTATGTAGCCTCACAGTGACTCACTATGTAGCCTCACAGTATCTCACTATGTAGCCTCACAGTGTCTCACTATGTATACTCACAGTATCTCACTATAAAGCCTCAGTGTCTCACTATGTAGCCTCCCAGTGTCTCACTATGTATATTCACAGTATCTCACTATAAAGCCTCACAGTGTCTCACTATGTAGCCTCCCAGTGTCTCACTATGTATACTCACAGTATCTCACTATAAAGCCTCACAGTGTCTCACTATGTATACTCACAGTATCTCACTATAAAGCCTCACAGTGTCTCACTATGTAGCCCCACAGTGTTTCACTATGTAGCCTCACAATGACTCACTATGTAGCCTCAATCTCATGATCCTACTTCCTTAGCCTCCTAAGTATTGGGGTCTTGGGTAGATGTCACTGAAAAGAGCAAATAATGTACTAATTTTATGGTTCAATCAGGGAAAAGAGGACTTCAGAGTTTGCCCACATGGGAAGGACCCAGGACACTGTGATCCTCCAGCTCCCTTAAGTTCTATTGACAAGATATAGAGCAACCTTCTAAAACGTCAGCTGCTGAATTTTCACCTCCATATCATGATCTGTTTAATGTAAAATGGAAGCAGTTTCTAGACTTGCTTAGGTTATCTGAAAGAACAATGAAGCAAAATCTTGGTATATTGTGGGTTTTCGGAGCTTTATTACATGTGACACAGACCCATATTCTACATGCTTGTAAAACTATGGAAATTTGCTTTGTATCATAAAGCCAGTGATAGTTCCAGTCAAGAGAAGCTGTCATATTTAGGGATGGAAAATCTACCTCTGGGCATGGATGGGACGTGCCAAGAGGCTCTGAGATCCAATCAGAACTACTTTGTAAAGCAATCCCCAGAGCCTTGGCCATGGTGGATAGCAAGCGATTAACCACTCTGCAGATCATTCAAGGTCCTCAGCTAGGCTGTTCTTCTTGATGAAGCACTTCTTGGCCTGGACTGGTTTTAGATCTCAAATATTTCCATTAACCACGTTATCTTGATAAAATGCTATACTCTCTGGCCCTGTTTCTTCATGTACAACAGAGAAGCAGGACAAGACCCTACCTCACTAGGTGTTTGCCACAACTAAATTAAATTAAATAGTACATCAAATCATGCAATAAAGTGCTTAGTATGCAGTAAGCACTCGGGAAATAAACTGCTGGAGTAATCATTTCAATGTGCATCATTTCATCTGCTGTTGGATACAATGGAGGAATTTAACTTAAGTACAGATAAAAAACAGTTTCTTCAAGCCCACTGCTATGATCTTAAGGGAAACTATACTAATTTACATTGTTATCATGGCGTTCTAAACAAAGAATAACAGACATCTAGATCTTTCCATGAACTACTGAGTTCTGTCATATACTGGCCACCCCCTGGGTAGGCAACACTCACATCTAGCCTAAGTGCTTTTTCTATAGGTTGGTGTTTGATGAGCTTCCTGTGTGTCTGTAGGAGGTTCAACATCCAAGAGCTGACTATATCCCTCCTTCCATCAGGCTAGAATCTACCACCCCAAACATTACATCTTCCACCAACCCTTCCTCTTTTGTCTTTATCCAACCCACTGGTAATGTTGAGAATCAAGGATGAGATATGTTTCTTAAAGTAGGAAGGGAGAACAGAAGGATTTGCAGGGCACAACAACTAAAACTACCCCCATGCATAAAGTTTGTTAGTAAGCAGTGAAGTTCAAATTATTTTTCCTTTTTTTTTCATTTTCATCTGTATATGGTGTGCATATATGTATTCTCTGGGGAATCCCCTGTATTTGCATCAGAGGCTGGAATTACAGGTCCACCACCACACCACCCAGCAATTTATCTGGGTTCTCAGGTTCTGAACTCCAGTCCTCCTATTTGTGCAGCAAATGCTTAATCAGTGAGTAATTTCCCAAGCCTGAGTTCAAGTTCTAAAACCTAGATATTTTCCAGAGTCAGACTGACTACCTGTGTCTGAAGACAAACTACACAGCCTCTCTGAACCTTAATTTTTCCAGCTGTAAAATGAGGAGGACAATGACGAGATCAACTTTGTGGGATGGACTTGGGCCATTAAGTGAGCTTACACATGTGCCTGACACATAGCCATGCTTGGTAAACGGGATTTCTTACGATCTCATATGCAAGCTCTGTGTGTTTGATATTCTTTATGCTTACAAATAATCTTTTAAATGTGGCTTAGGACATTTAGGTAAGTAGTCATTGCTAGCATAATAAAGTAGGTCTGTGAATGCATCCCAGAAAACCAGTCCCCAAAGTCTCATCATCATTGCATCACCAGTCTGCTGCCAGGAGGGGCTGCTTTTTGAAAAGTCTGTGTTCTTGTCTTACCCATGGTTCTAACCTTTGCAGCTCAATTCCTTCTTTGCTATAGTATCGAGTAAATGAAGACAGAACAGGTGTCAAGCAATAAGAAATAAGAATAATGGCCCTGAGGGTTGATACTTTTTCTGCTCTCTGTTTCCCTAGAAACAGAAACTCATCTGACAAAGGTCAGTTCCTACCCAAGGACCCAAGTGTGCTTTTGTTTGGTCAATATTCCCAGCATGGCCCAGCAGACAGAAAGCAGCATACTTGGTTGTTTTGGGTTTGGGTTTGGGTTTCGTTTTCTTTGAGACAGGGTTTCCCTGCAGCCCCACCTGTCCTGGAACTCACTCTGTAGACCAGGCTGGCCTTGAACTCACAGAGATCTGACTGCCTCTGCCTCCCAAGTGCTAGGATTAAAGGTATGTACCATCATGCCCAGCTGAACTTGGTGTTATTTAGGAATACCCTTCAGCCTAGTGAGCTCTCCTCCCCCACTCTTCCTCTTCCTTGTTCCCTCTTCTCTTCTCCCTCCCTCTGTTCCCCCCAACCCTTTCCCTGCTGCTCTCTCAGCTGAAATGAAGGCTAAGAACAGACATTCTATGCAGGGTCCACTGGATGAGATGCAACTACTAAGAATTCTCTACTTCCAACTACCACTCAGTGGAAACTTCAGATAATCATTGTGCTCTTGTCCTCGCTTCCTAAGTGTGAAAGGAATAAAGGATGCTCTTAGCAAGAATTCGGAGGAGGAAAGTAAAGGAGCTAAAACAAGACAGAAGCTTCACATCAAAGATCAACAGCCCAAAATGGGATTTTTGGAGATTAAAACAGTGTTTCTGCATGCAAAGCAGCTCTGGACAGCATGATGGATGGGGGCTGAATCTATTCCAGCCCTGCAAATTCTTTCTGTTCTTTCTCATTGGCGGATCTGAGCCAACTCAGAGCTGGACTCTCTGCATGGTGAGTGAAGGCCAGAGTCTCCCTTCCCTTCTCAGAACCAGGTGTCAGGTCAGCCATGGGCAGCTCTTAATATTAGGCTTGGCAGCTTCCAGAAAACTAAGGGAGAAGCAGCAGTTCTCTCCAGAGTCTGAACTTAGCCCAGAGATTGCTAAAGCTGTTTGCACAGTAGGATCACCTGGGGAAGGCTTTTAAGCAACCCAAGCCCCAGCTGCCCTCTGGGTCAAGTAAACCCCAGTCCGCCCAGTAGGACACAAGCACCAGGGGTTTGGAGGCTCCCTAGATGATTACCATGTGCAAGCAAATTTGAAAATTCCTAGCTTAGAGCTTTGCTTCTTAGTGGGGTAGATTTGTTCCCCTAGGAGTCATTTGGCACTATCAGGAGACACTTGGTTGTGAGAAGAGGGATGGCACTACTGACATCTAGTGGAAAGAGCCCAGGGAAGTTGCTAAGCATCCCCACCACAAAGAACTACCCTGCCCAGTAGGGAAACCTGGTCTATGTCCCTGCTTTACACAGCATAAGCCCCCGTTAAGACACAGACTCTTACGTTCTTCCCTCAGACCCCTAGATCCAAATCTGCATCTTCACAGGATCCAGGACGATCCTTCCACACACTTCTGAATTACTAGTTCAGGTTATTTAAGGCCTTTTTTAAAGTAGGTAACCACAATTTCAGCTAACAGTGAGATTTTTATGAAGAGTAACCATGTCTTTCATATCCAACCTTCTTCTTCAAGCCTGTGGACAGCAAAGGTCACAGACTTCAGAATCAGCGGAGCAGATTTGGATGCCAGCACAAGGCAAGAACATTTACACAGCTTTGCTTGCTGTGTCTCATCTGTCGAATCTACAAGTGGAAGGATGATGTAAAGATAGACAAAATTAGAGATGATGTCTGAGCAGTGTGAGTTGACATCTAAGCTTCGATAACTTAGCTTTTATCTTGAGCAATTAATTTTCCTTCTATGAACCTGGATTTTCTCATCTGAAAAAGGCAGTGCATAACCACAGCTGTTGTGGAGAAAACTGCCCAGGTGCTAATAGGTTGGGACAGACACTCAAGAATAGGCCTGGGCCTGCTTCCTGACACATAGCAGGAACCCTAGACATGGGATAGGTTTTAATTCAAGGCACCATAGTTCCCCACTCCTGTATCCATCTGGCAGGTCCTATCATATGCTCACGGTCATAGACCGCTCATCCATTATGCAGTGGATACAGGAGGATTCTGTCATCCACTGTTCTGTCTCATCACTTCCGTTAAGACTGCAACTTGTGAGAGGGTAGCTAGCCTGGCCTTCTCCTGCAGTCCCACTCTAGTTCCATTGGCAGTTAAGGATGTACACAAAACAATTCTGAACCATGACTGAGCCTGGTAGTGTACACTATTAATCCTAGCACTCAAGAGGCAGACAGGCAGATCTTTGTGAGATTGAGGCCAGCCTGGTCTGCATAGCGTGTTTCAGGCCAGCTGGGCTACAGGGAGACCCTGTCTCAAAAAAAGAAAGCAAATAAACAAACAAATCTCAACAAATGGTTTCTGCTAGTGATTCAGAATCCAAAGTCACACAATTAGTGTCAAGAAGACCTGGGATTCAGATCTAATCTCTCCAAGCCCAAACCAACCTGGGGTCAGACTACCATGCCACCCCTACCCAGAGGAAGTATTCCTACCTCCCTCATCACACACAAACAGGAATACACATACACACACACACACACACACACACACACACACACACACAATGCAGCCAATCAGCAACTAACAAGTGAGTAGTTTTCTGCAGAGATAAGTTTCCATCTTTTCATCTCAAGTGGTTTAAAAACACCTCAAAGCAGGAGCCAAACATTCCTCTCATTCCTTGTTCCTCAAGGTCTTTAATCTATGGCTGATCATCCAACAGAAGCTCCATAAGCTTCTATTATCCAATTAATTGACTGATATGTTTGTTGATTGGTTAGGTCCTGGTTGACTAATGCAAGGTCAGCATTAGAGATGCACATTGCAGTTACACAGCCTCCAACTCCATCTAGAAACTTCTGCAATGTCTTCATGATTTTGTTATATTTAGGATAAACATACTCAACCAAACCACCTCCTGAGAACTCTCCAGAAAACAAATGATACTTTTATTTTTTAATTTTTTATTTATTTTGTGTGTGTATGAATGTACCGTCTGCATATAGGTCTGTGCCCCCGTGTCGTGCAATGCCTCGGAGGTCAAAAGAGGGTCTCGGATTCCCCTGGAACTGGAGTTCTCCTGGAATTGGAGTTACAGATGGTTCTCAGCCGCCATGTGGGTGCTGGGGATCGAACCCGGGTCCTCTGCAAGAGCAGTCAGTGCTCTTAACCGCTAGGCTATCTCTCCAGCCCAACAAATGATACTTTTAAAGTGAGGATGACTAGAAGGAAAGGAGGAACTTTGAAGTCCCATATCACAAACTAGCTTCCATTCTTACCTGTATTGAAAGAGCTTAGCATGACACTTTGGAGCAATAATTACACAACAGGATGTCCACCCACTCGGACAAGCGAGACAGGCAAACACCTGGATTCAGAGGCTGTTGAAAACAAAGCCAATGTGGAGAGAGGCACATGACCCACACCAGATGAGCCGGAACAAGCAGTTCAGCCAACACCACTACTGAATCCAAATGCCATGGCCATTACCCAGAACCCTGGAGCAGGATGGCAGGCAGTCTCTGGTTCTGATGATAAAGTTTGGATGGGAGCCACTGGAATTGAGCACAGGGATTTTCGATTCTACTTTTTTGCCACAAACAGACTATGCTCTTCCTGCACATCAATGGTGGCATACCACCCACAGAAAGAAACAAACTAAGTGTGGATGTTAGCTGGGCATGGAGGAAAGCACTCTGATGCCGGTTCTCCTAAAAGAATGTAAGCAATGGCTGTCTTTGTGTGCCTAGCTGTGTGCTCACCAGGACAAACTGAACTGCCTCGACCT
The DNA here is from genome assembly GCA_009823505.1 of Rhizomys pruinosus. Classification (NCBI taxonomy): domain Eukaryota; kingdom Metazoa; phylum Chordata; class Mammalia; order Rodentia; family Spalacidae; genus Rhizomys; species Rhizomys pruinosus. Next base: position 862,650 of record VZQC01010581.1, on the reverse strand, counting down.
TGGGCTGCTGGGTGAAATCAGCTGGAGCCAAATAAGGAGTCAATAGGGATTAAGGAGAGAAAGGAAAGGAAGGTCAGCCCCAAGACCATGGTAAGGAAGGGCTCCTAGGCCCAAGAAGCAAGTGAGAATCTAAGACTGGAAGGAAAAGAATGGCCTCCCTTTTAGAGGGATGTCTTAGTTTATTTTCCTGTTGCTGTGATAAAAATCCCTTGACAAAAGCTATTTAAAGGGTCAAGGGTCCTTGAGAGGCCATGGTCCAGGTTCCAGGCCTTCATGACAGGGAACTCACAGCAGCAGGAGCTTGAGGAGCTGGTCACCACATCACATCCACAGTCAAGAACCAGAGAGTAGCAGGCTGTGCTATGCTCAGGCCTTCTTGCACAATCCAGAATCCCCTGTGGAAGGAATATCCGTGCCCACAGTCAAGATGGGTCTTCTCCCATCAGTTCACTTGTTCAAGCTAATCCCCTGGCAGGCATACCCAGAGGCTATCTCCCTGCCTTAGAGTCTCTCATGCTGACAATTAACATTAAGCATCACAGGGATTTTCTTTAAAAAAAAAAAAGAAGGCTATTTTTTCCCTGGGATAGTATTTATGTGCCAGCCATAGAGAAAGGCCATTCATGGACCCAAACATGAACAACAGCCCAGATTCATTTCTATAATTCCTTGTGATAACACATCTTCCTTCTAGGGAGAAGAAAATCTGAAATCTATATTCCTCGCCCTTCTAAAACCTGAGATATTTTCCCACTGTTGGAGCTTGAGCCCAAGATATATGTTCACCAAATCTGGACTTTTTTAAATTTAATGATCTGTCAACTAAAATTCTTGATCTCAATATACTTGGGATGTGAGGCTATCCATGGGTTCTTGGCCAGATTTGCATACCAGGCATGCATTTCCTCCTGTGGAATGGGCTTAAACAACCAGAAACTAGTTAGTTACCCTCATTACCCAGGCATGGGCATATCTTGGTGACTGGTTATTATTATACATCATATTGCAGATTTTACCCAAGTTCACAACTGGGTATGTAGCACCTTCCCATACTAGAGATCTTGCCAGCAGGGAGGAAGTTTTCTGGTCAGTTCCAGCTTGATTTCTCCATGTCCCATGACTGATGCATGAGGTATCTCCAGCAATAAGGTCTTACCATCAAGTTGTAGTGAGAAACCAAGAGCAATAGCAATAGCATATATTATTTGGGGGGATTAATGAGAGACCTCTGACCAATAAATTGAAGGAGTTATCTCATACCTGGTGCTGAGACTTTTATTTGGAAACCTATGGCTTCTGGGGTGAGCATAATCCCTTGTTTAGGGTAACTCCAATTTAACTCTTTAAAATAGAGAAATGACTGTATATACATATGTATGTATGTATGTATGTATGTATAGATGAAGCATATAGAATAGTAGGTTTCCATATGATTTCTTTGAACATCCTCAGTCCTCAGTGTTACTTACTGCTTGGCCCACCCCTCCTGTATTCTACCCTCCCATCCCTCTCCACACTTAAGCCTCCCTCTCCATTATTCCCCTTTTCTCCTTCTCCATATAACCTATGCTCTATTCTGTGTCCTGCTGCAGAGACACATCTTCTTCCATCTTCACAGCTGCTGCATTCACAGTAGCTGGGACATTGAAAGAGCCCAGATGGGCATCGATCGAAACGTGGTACCCATATACACTGGAATTTTGTTCAGCTGTAAAGAAAAATAAAATTGTGAAATTTGCAGGCAAATGGATGGAGCTGGAAAACATTAACCAGATGAGGTACTCAGACCCACAAGGACAAACATCAAGTGGATGACATGTGGAACTAGCGTGGAACCTTTAGATCTGTGAGTTGGAGTGCCTGTAAAATCCAGGAAACTAGAAAGAGACCATTGATTAGGAGGGATAAGAAAAATCTGAAGGGAAGGGGGTGGTAAATCTGGGTTTTACCCCAATTTCCATTAAGGTGACAAGGAGAGGGAGAGATGCAGCTTTAAATGAAGAGGGAATATCACTAGAAGAAGTAATAGCACAGCAATAGTGCTTTTAAATTACTGGTAGCAAAATTCAGAAACTATAAGATGTTTGCACTTAGACAAATGCATCCATGTACATACAATAATCCCCCAAATGAAGTTTGTTTGTGATAAAACTAAACACCATTAAATAATACAGTGAAAGGGACCCTCACCACTTATCAAAACTTTACAAAAAGAATTTTTCACAAAAGCTGATAGGAATACATTGTAGACTTTCGACAATGAGAAAAGAAATGAATAATTCTTAATGAAAAATGTTTGCATTCATTTATTTATTATGTAGGCATGGCCTGCATGCATGTGACAGTGTGCCTGTGGAGAACAGATCACAGCTTGCAGGAGTCATTTCTCTCCTTCCACCAGGGGTCAAACTCGGATCTTCAGGCTTAGTGACAAGCACTCTTACCTGCTAAGCCATCTCACCAGCCACTGAAGGGAACACATGTTAACTGCCTATCATCGAGAGAAGTGCTGTCCCAGTGCTGGATATAATTTATCTCACTTAGCCCTCAGAGATAGCGTTCTCTCACTCACTGATAACAAAACATACATTCAGAAAGAAAATAATGTTCTCAAGTAGTAAGTCAAAGATTTCATCAAACACAAGCAAGTTGATAACTGACCCTGACATTTTTCCACTCCCCCACCAAGTCTACCATGAAGGAGTGAGGCCCTTTATGTAACATTCTAAAGGCAGAGATGTGTTCTTAATCAATTTACCTAGTGACCAATTAATACCCTCCCCTCTAAGACCAACCCCCATTCCTGAAAGGGATGGAAAAATACCGAGCCCTCTCAGAGTGCATTGCTATTCCTCCCAATTCCCTTCCTTCTGCATTTCAGCAGCACATAAATTATCAGCTCTGTTGTCAAATGCTGCATGTAATTCTGTTCAGCAAAACATCCCAGGGGGGAAGAAAAGCCATCCACTCTGTGAGAGACCAAGACAGGCCGGAGGCTCAGGAATGAATGCTGAAGTCTGGTGTCCACCCTCCCTTCACCTCCCTCACAGCAAGCTCAGGAAGGCCAGGGCCTGTCAAAAGCCACAGATGCTATCAGAGTGTAAAGCAGGTGAACAATTCCAGTTATGAAACAGTAAGTCTTGTGCTTGTCAACCATGCAAACTAGGCAGGGAAAAAATATTCCCACTTACATTTTGATTACCAAGGGCCATTTTTTGGTAAAGCAATAGAAGGAAGCAGTTTTTAGATAATTATTATGAGCCAGAGCAGGCAACAATGATCTCATTTAATCCCTGCTGCAGCCCTTGGGGTCAGTCAAAGCCTGAACTCAGAACTGCTATTTGACTTGCCCAAGGTGACCCAACTGGTAAATACTGGGCTGGAGAGGCATTTTCTGGACCCCCTTCCAGAGCCATCATCTTTACAAGCAGCACCCTGGGTGTTTGCATCATGTTCTCCTTCAGCATACTGCTCTGGCTGATTGGCCCAGGTGGGAATCAGCCAACCACCAGATAACTCTCAGAAATTTGCTGCAAATTAATACAGGCCTCTTACAAAATCTTCACAGCATTTCTGATTAAAAACATTTATCTGCATGTAAAATGAAAAACCCAGGGGATGGGGAGATGGCTCAGTGGATAAAATCCTTGCAGCACAAGCATGAGAACCAGAGTGTTCCCACATAAAATCTGGGAAGGTATTAAAAGCCTGCCTGTATTCTTAGAACTTGGGGGGCAAAGCCACAGGATCCCTGGGACAAGCTCTCCAGTTAGACCAGCCAGATCCAAATCAGCCAGCTCCAGGTTCAGGAAGAGACCCTGACTTGTTAACATATAGTGGAGAGCAGTCAAGAAAGACACTAGACGTCAACCTCTGGCCTCCACATGCACATATACATATATGTTCATAGACATGTGAACACACAAAAATATGCATGCCTACTACATACATATACATGCGCCAAATTAATTGATTAAGAAGCACAAAACAATTATTCTAAATCCTATAGTCAGATGTAATAGTACATCTCTGTATTCCCGGCTACTCTGGAGGCTGAGGCCACTTTAAGGCCAACTTGAGTAACAGAGTTAGTTCCTCCCTACTCAAAAAAGAAAAGAAAAAAAGTAAAAATAAAATGCTATGACCAGAAATAACTTCTGGTAAAGTGTTGCAATGCAAAGAGTTGAGCTTTATCTATCTTCTTGCTATCTTTCAATTCTATCATGCTGAAAGTGTGTCTTCCATTTGCAAAGTCATGCCATGTTTCAAATGGCTCCCAGAACACTTGCCATTACCTGTGAGTGCCAGCCAACAGGAAGAGGAAGAACCTGTGGATTATCTCTCTCTCTCTCTCTCTCTCTCTCTCTCTCTCTCTCTCTCTCTCTCTCTTTCTCTCTCTGATCTTTTTGAGACAGGGTCTCCCTTTTTTCCCGGCTGGCCTGGAGCTCACTATGTAGACCAGGCGGGCCTTGAAATCACAGAGATCCACCTGCCTCTGCCTCCTGAGTGCTAGCATTTCTAAATCTAAATTTCCTACCCAACAACTTCAGCTCACCATGTAGCCACAAATACCAACATGCTCATAGCTAGCTGCAAGGGAGGCTGGAAATGATGTCTATGCTAAACATACATCCTCCTGACCTGCACTAGAACACTATTCCTAAAGGGAAAGACAAAAATAAAAATAATGGTTGGAAGACAGCTCCTTTACCACCACCACTACCACTCTTTATTGAGCACTTAGTATGAAATACCCCTTTACTCAGTTGATCTCACAATAACCTGAGGAAGGGATACCATTTATTTATTTTTCCTTTAATCTGGGAAATAGGGACTCACAAACACTAAGCAACTTATACAAGGTCATAAAATTGAAATGTGAGCCCAGAAAGTATGTAATCAATAATATGTGTCCTTTTTACAAACTCTTAGATTTTCACCTGCGAAAGATGTCTAATATGATTATGTTGATTCCCTTTTAACTTGAAAGCAACTGTTTCCTCACATATAAGTAATTCCACTGTCTGCCTCCAGTGCCCAGACTTCTAACCTCTTAGCTATATGTTTACCTGGGCATGGTAATCTCATTCACTGAACAATGGTAGAGAAATATAGACTTGGAGAAGCCTTCATATTGGCTAATGAAGAAACTACCTGAAACACTAGAGAGACAAGGAAGCATTGACCCCACTTTACTGAGATGGACACCTAAAGGCTGTCAGTGATCACACACTGAGATCCTTTGAACCCTCTTTCCAATCAAGACGCAAGTATTCAGCCGAAGACAGAGCTTTGCCCTTCTTTCTACTCTACTCACAGCTAAGGACTCACTTCTCTCTTTTGTTTATTCTGCCAGTCCCTTAGCTTACTTAGGAGTTCTTTTTCATGACTATTTTAAGAGAGATGCTGACCTGCTTATAACCTTGGTCTGCACATCCTCAGACCTAATTCCCAAATGAGGTTAAAAGGTCAGAAGCTAAGAAAAATTTAGCTTCCCAGCTGCTGTGGAAAGAAATGAACATCCTTATTAGACTCATAAGCAAAATGTCAAGCTGTGGAAAGCCTTAGCAACAGTGTCTTGGCATTAGATGCCTCAGACAAGAAGGCCTGACAGCTGCACGGTGAGGTTCTCTTAAATACATTAGGGCTGTGTTAATACATTATGACAATGCTACAAGCAAATGTAAGTGAAGGTGATGAATGTAGAAATCAACCTGACAAGTCCTGATCACCATTTAATGGGCACCTATTCTAAGCCTAGCATCTGTCCACACTGATGCTTAGGGAAAGAAAACTGAAGATCCTTCCTCCAACTCATAGTTTACCAAAAAATGGACCAGATATAACTACTTACTAAATCCAGAGCACAAACTCGGCATCCTGCTTTCTCATGAGTTTATAAAATGCAAAAATGCTTGTCAGTTCTCTCGAGGGCTCTAAGATAGAACTTTCCAGAGGAAAGAGCAGTAGAGGATGGACTTGACTCCTGACATCATCCAGAGAGGGCAAGCCTCCCACAGAAAATCTCGGCTCTTATTTTCAGTGATATACTAAGGACTCTGCTCCTGGCCTGGAAGCAATTCACCAGCACATGCTAAAACATATGTGTTCAACAAAAGTCATTCTAAAGGAAGATTTAAAGTGATTGATGATGGAATGAAGACCACAAACAAGCAAACTAATTTTATAACACACGTAATAAAATAAAAAGACAAATTAAGACAAATGTTTGCCTAAGGAAGTAAATGACAAAATAAATAGAGACTAGAAAAATAAAAGGGATCAACAAAACCAGGAGGAATTTTGAAAATAAGAAACATTGACAAAGTTTAACTAAGAAAAAAAGAGAGAACCAAAACACAAAAGACATACACTACAACTAATATCAGAGAGATATAAGGGTTCATAATAGACTACTTTGAATTTTATAGACCAAGAGATTAGATAGATAACCTGGAATAGATAAATTCCTAAAAACATATAGCCTACCAAGACTGAAACACAATGAAATGCAGATTCTGAACAGGCATACAATGAATTAAATCAGTATTCAAAAAAATCTAGCAAATAAGCTTTCCTGGTGGTTTTCACCAAACATGTAAAGAACAATTCCTTTCAAACTGCTTCCAAAATTGAAGAGGGAATGTTCCCAAACTTATTCTATGAGACCAGCACTATCTGGTACCAAAGCCAAACTGAAATGCTCTAGGGGAGGAAAATTAGGGATTGATATCCTGATAAACACAAAGGTAAACATCTTGAGAAAATATCATCAGAGTGAATTCAACAGCACCTTTAAACGATCACTCTCCATAACTAAATGGCATTTAGCCCTAGGAAAACAGGAGGGCTCTGTATATAGAAATCAATAACTATGATATACCACATTGGTGAAATAAAAATAAAACCCATATGGTCGTCTAAATAGATACAGAGAAAAATTTAGCATCATTTTATGATGAAAACTCTCTACACTCTAAGTACAGAAGGAAAATACTTCCATATAATGAAGCCATAAATAACAGCAAAGGTACTTAGTAAAAAGCTGAAATCTTTTCCTCTAAGGTCCTGTACAAGGTAGGTATGCTTACTCTTGTCATTATTCAACACACTACTAGAAGACATAGTCAAGTTAACTAAGTTAGAGGAAGAAGTAAATGACATCCAAACTAGAAAAGAAGTTAAAATACCTCAGTTTACAAACAGCATACTACATTCATTTAAAATTTTTAATGACATATAACGTCTCCTAACCTTTAGAGGATGTAAGCTTGTGGCATCAGCCATGGGTTATTCCTCCAAGGAGAGAGATAATAGCCAATTAGATTTGGGATATACAGACATATGGCTGCCACTGCTGCACCGCTTTTCCAGGCAGATGAGGTGTAGCTGGTGCTGACGGAGGAGTCTTGCTTGACTCAAGGAGACCTATATTTGCTTTAGTGGCCTTTGGTAACACTCTCTGGCATTCCAGAGACCATCTGTATACTTGCAAGTG